>VZRI01012875.1:79696-118080 GCA_013397515.1 Upupa epops
AGATGATGAAGGAAGTAGAACAGCTCTCTTATGAGGAAAGGCTGAGGGAGCTGGGTCTCTTGAGCTTGGCAGAAGAGGAGGTTGAGGGGGGGACCTCATTAATGTCTATAAATCTGTGAGGGGTGGGTGTCAGGAGGATGGAACCAGGCTCTTCTCAAGGTCATCTGAGGATAGGACAAGGGGCACTGAGTACAAGCCGGAACAGAGGAGGTTCCCTATCAATATCAGCAGGAACCTCTCCCCAAGTGAGGGTACCAGAGCACTGGAACAGGCTGCCCGGGGGGGTTGTGGAGTCTCCTTCTCTGGAGACGTTCCAGACCCGTCTGGCTGTGTTCCTGTGTGACTTGGTCTAGGTGATCCTGCTGTGGCAGGGGCATTGGACTGGATGATCTTTCGAGATCCCTTCCAAACCCCAAGGATTCTATGATTCTGTGAACTCTTGCTCCCACCTTCTCAGGCACATTCTCTTGGCCTTGCACAGGTCTCCAAAGTCTGTCTATCCAAGCTGTAAGCAGTGAGCTGGCTGTACCACACCTTCAAAGGGAGCCAGACCACCCTGGGTCACCACAGCAGCCAGACCTGGCCCATGGAGGGTTGTTCCATTTACCCCTACACTGGTGCTCCAGGCTCTGCTAGCACAGTCCAGCAGGGTTTCACTTGGAGTCTGTGCTGTGTCATGACTGGGATCTTGAAAATAGTATTGGCCAGCAGTCCCCCACAGCATACATGGCAATGAGGAGAGCTTGAGGTGTCTGAGAGGGGTCAAGCAACCTTTACATTTTCAAACCATAGAAAACTCCCAGCTTCCTTCACATGTCCTGTTTATCTGCCATGACTATGTGGTTCCTCCAAAGTGCTTCTTCTCTAGACATCATCAGCTGTCTGGCAATAACTGGGCCTGATTAGCAGAAGGCTCTGGCACACATCTTCCTACAGGCCTGCACGCCCCAGAACATCCTTACAGTATGGGCTGTCTCTCAGTGCACTGACTCTTTAATGAAAGAGACCCGAGTGTTTCCAAGCTTCAGAGTCAGGAACTGGCTCAGAGTTAGCTGGCTCACTGCACGTTTAAATTACAGTTATTATATCAGTCAGGTTTCCAAACTAGGCTGAATATGGCACACACTGCTTTCTCCAGGAATAGCACATTGAGCGTGTACTTCATGTGGGGAAGTTTGCCTCTGGCTGTTCCTATGATGATATTTAACACACTAGTTCCCTCTATGACATTTGTATTACACACACACACATGCACAACCAACCTTTCATTCTAAACTGAGGAGACTGACTCATCTGTGTAAGAGATGAAGGAATCACAAGAGAATTGCTCCACCTTGGCCAAAGACAAATGTCATTATCCGCTGCCATAAAACTGCTAAGGGGGACTAGAAAGGCTTGGCACAGCAAACAGTCTTACCTCATTGAATTCCACATCCCTTGTGGATGCCAAGTCAAAACCTTGCTGCTGGCTCTCATACTGGAGGACCCGGATCATCATCTGGTAAGCTGTCCTCACATCGTTGCCGTACAAGCTATGTGTGTATTTGGTGGCATTCTGCAGCACTCTCACAATCCGTATGGTTTTCTCGCCATCCAACTTGGTCTCGTTGTGGTGTAACTTCTCATTCTGAATCAGAGAGGAGGAAGAAAAAGCTCAGTGACGTGGATATGCGTATGTGCTTCACTCTAGATAAAAAGACAATCGTCACTGAGGGATCTTTAGCAGAATGGAGTTGCTGGGGCAAGATGTCTTGACAAAGGGTTGACAGGACAACTCAGTGGAAAAGGTAAAAGCACAAGGGTGTTGATGGGAAATGAGGGGTTCAAGGACTCCATCTAAAGACAGAGCACAGAGATAACAAGCTGGGGTCTGCACTGATGATCATTTACAAAATAAAGGCAGAACTGAGAAAACACAGCTTACCATGATTTTTAGATCAACAAAAGTGTTGGTGGTGCAGTTGAAAAGCTCAGGAGGCAGCCAGCCCTTCTCGATGTTACAGTGGCGAACTGCGTTTCCTGAAGGACCAAAAGTTACTGGTAAATAATGTTCTGAGTTGTTCTGGGAAAGTTTTCACAGATTTCAAATATCCTGGACTTCCATATTTCCCTGTTTCAAATTTCTTAGTGCTATGCACATATCTCACTTTCCAAACTGGAATTACTCTCATAGTTCAAGACTACCAACCTTCCTAAATTCCAGTCTTCAGGCTTTAGACCAAAGCTAAGTAAACTTCAAGGGCTGCCCGACTGCTCTCATCCTCACCACCCTAACATCCCCAATGACTTCCCCATTCGTTTATAACAAATGTGAGAGAGACTGCACTTGTTAAATTCAGAGTTCTAGCCAACAGCACTTGCGGGATGACCTGTGCAGTAAATGCTGTCCTTGTGCCAAAACACAGAATCCTCATGGCTGGAAAGGCCCTCCAGGATCACCAATTCCAGCCCCAATCCCAACATCTCCCTAACCCCTAGACCATGGCCTCAAGAGAGCTTCTTATCCCCCTCTACTCTGCACTGGTGAGACCGCATCTGGAGTACTGTGTCCAGTTCTGGNAGGCTGCCCAGGGGGGATGTGGAGTCTCCTTCTCTGGAGATGTTCCAGACCAGCTTGGCTGTGTTCCTGTGTGACTTGGTGATCCTGCTTTGGCAGGGAGATTGGACTGGATGATCTTTCCAGGTCCCTTCTGATCACTAATGATTCTATACAGAGCTTCATCCAGCATCCTGCAGCCATACCAGGCCAGCTGGGTTTGCTGTGCCCTCACCAGGAGCAGCAGGGCTGGGGATGCAGTCTTTGAGATGTACAGATTGCCAAAGACATCTATGCTACTGCTTATCCTTCTTGTAGATGCACATTTCCCTGGACTCCTTCAAATGAAAGAAGAAACACTATATTGCTGGTTCTTACTCCTCAGTCTCTCCTCCTGCACTACAGTGAGCAGTGGGCACAGCCTTTTGCACCACCTAGGCACACTGGTGGCTCATATTCAGCCAGCTGTTGACCAGCACTGCCAGGTCCCTCTCTGCCAGGCTGCTCTCCATTCTAACTCTTAGCTTTCTGAGCCTGCCACACTAGTCAAGCAATCACCATGTAAATGACTTTCCTCATTCTCTCCTCGCCCAGAGTAGCTGTGCCTCTAGAGAACACGGACAAGTCACGAGAAACTGGACTCCGTGTGTTAGAATTGCTTGACAGAGGAAATAGAAAATCATGGAATCACAGAATTGTTTGGGTTGGGGAAGACCTCGATGATAGAGTCCAACCATTAACCCAACTGTACCAAGGCCACCACTCAGCCGTGTCTCTAAGCTTCATATCTACATGACTTCTTCAGCATGAGCAGGGGTGATGATTCAACCCTTTCCCTGGGCTGGAAAGTCAGGCTGTGCTGTTGGAAAATACAGATAGGGAATTTCTGTTCTGTACTTGTATTTACTCACTGCTGCTCTTCCAAATGGATTTGAACAGCTGAGTTTCAGCTAGCTCCACTTTTCTGCTGAGGCTAATCACGAGCTGTGCCGTAAGCTCTAGAGCAGATGAATGAATGCCATTCCCTATGTACACCTTTCAGTGGTTTAAGTGTTTTTTCTCCCTCAGACAGACACGTGGATAAATTAGTTTATGTTTTACCCAGGGAACTTACCCACTGATCCCTTAGGACATGGCACAGCTGCTGGCTGGCCAAACTTGGTCTGTGGCCACCAAATACCAGCCTCAAAAGCTTTGGGACAGCCATTATAAATCACTGAAAGCAGAAAAAGAAATGATGCAAATTTTCTGACGAGATAAAAATCACAACAAGGAGAGATTATTTCAACCTGCTTAAAGGACCTTCCTGTAGTTCCCAAACCCTATCAGGATACCTGTCCTCTGCAATTCCTTCCATGCTGTACTCACCAGCAGGTCCTTATCCAGCCGTGTCAGCAGACAGGTACAGGCAGAGGGCTCAGGATGATTATGGGGCTCTGGATTTTGCCTCTGCCTATCTCTGCCTGCTCCTTTATTGTGGGAAACTGTTTCTCCTTCATTTCACCCACACACTGTGGTGAGATGGCTGCTGCAACAGCTTTGTGCTGATCACAGGAGGAGGGTGGGTGAGTGCAAGGAAAGGCAGAGGGCACCAGGCACACAGCAGAGCCTCTGTGGGCAGGTGTGAGGGCTTTCGTCTGCTTCTTCAGCTGCAGCACAGCAAAACAATGCTGCATTGGCAGGAGAACGCAGGTTTCAAATAAAACCAGGATTAGTGTTCTGCTCTCCCCCACTAAGCTTGCTATATTTGATAAAAATTCAAGAAATAAGAACTTTTTGCCTCTTCCCCAGCACCCGTGAGCCATTTTCACAGTCCTAGGAGGAGGCCTGTGCGTTTAGGCTGCTGCAGCTCCCGTTGCTCCTGCTGGAGCCACCCCACCAGGCTCATGTGCACTCCAGAACACAGCTGCATGTCCAGCACTGTGTACCCCGCATCTGCCCACTGCCCGCAGCTCTGATCCTGCAGCTACAGCCCACCAGCTCTTGCTGGACAGAAGGTACCTTCACAGCCCTTCACGGTGACTTCAGCAAACGGATTGTCGCAGCGGTTGCACTGGCGCCCTATGACCCCAGGTTTGCAAGGACACTGTCCCGTCTCCATGTCACAGGTGCGCGTGTGGGAGCCGGAGGGGAAGCAGTCACAGGGGTAGCAGGTGTCACTGCCCTGGGGCCTGTAGTAATTTGCCTAGAAAATACAAAACCACAGACAGTGGGTATTCCAAACCGCTTCTGTGTCTGAAATCCTGCCCTAGCAGCACAGGCATCATTAAAGGGCTCCTTCTACAAAGCACATGATGATAATGACATTACTATTTTAAACCACAAAACACAGTAGCTGTGTAAGCCCCAGCAATGCAGAGAGGCAGAGCTGAGCACCAGCAGAATGGCTGGCCTTTGGACCACCAGCTTCAGCAGGGCTGGAGGGTCCAAGGTACTCCTTGTGTAGTTGCTGCCAGTGTCCTGCAAATGCATTCGTGGAGGAGTGGTGGTTTGCTCTGTTTTGCAATGCCACTCTTGTAGGGCATGAACAAGGCAGCTAGGAAAGTTGTTGCACTGCCCATTTGTGTTTCTTGTACAGGGTGGAGAGCAATCAAGGCTCACGTATTCAGATGGCATCTGCGGATGCTTTTGATCTGAGGCATTAGGCAATTACACAAGAGCATGGTGCTGGCACCCCACCGACTCGATTTAACGCAACAGTTGCTTCGTGTCCTGCTGGCGTTTTGGGGCCAGATTTGCTGTGGCTGCTCTGCACAGGCGCAGCTCCTCGGATGTCATTCAGACCTGCTGTAAAACCTATTGTGAGAAGTCCTTTGTAAAGGCTTCAGGAGGGAAGCGCCTCCCCGCCCATGTCCCCCATCTGGCCCTGAGTGTCCCCAGCAAATTCCTCTTAAACCCAACTGAGGGAAGCATTTAGCTGCTGGTATTGTTCACTCCTCTTCAGCTGCAAGGCCTTTGCTGGCCACTGCACAGGAAGAGCTTCTTCCCCCAGCTGGCTCAGGCTGTTTGGTGGCTGTTAGTCACTTGTGATACACAAAACACCACTGACACTCCTCTGCGCCCAGCTCTGATCTCCCCTGATAAACCCGGCTGCGCTTGAGAGGGAGCAGAGCCTGGCTTTCATCCCCTCAGTTTTCCTTCCTGAACAAAACCAAGATAAGAGCTGCACACTGTGATTTTGTGAAGGGTGATGCCAGCAAGATGCTCTAGGTAAAGATGAAGTGTACCACGCACATACAGTTTTATATATACATACATATAGAAGATATATATAAGATATATATATACACACATATATAAGATATATATACACATATATAAGATTATATATATACATATATATATAAGATACAAAGCCCAACTGCATGTACTTTGTCTCAAACACTCGCTGGTGGTAATTAGTAGTAGTCTAGTTACTTTTTAAACTTCAAAACGTTTTGACCTGGACTGGTCCCTGTTATTTACCTTGCAGTGGCATTCTCCGTTGGTCTTATTGCAATCAGAATCAAACCCCTTACTAGTCTCGCAATTACACGGGCCGCAGATGGGATTTCCCCACCAGCCCCTGGGACAAGGCAGGTCGATCCTGTAAAGGAATAAATTGGAAGTAAGTTCTTTTCAGCATCCTCTTACAAGGCAGGAAGAAAAGAGCCTTGGGCCAAATTTGCTCTCTATCAGCTTAATGAGCGTAATGTGTCTCACTGCAGGACTCAGCAATCAATAGCCATATAAATATTTACACACTGTTATAAAAGAAAATAAAGAATATCAGTGCTCTGAAACCCTAGAGGGAATATCTCTCTAAATATTTTCAAGACCATCTCCTCTTTGAAAGGAGTATACACGTTTATGAGCACACAGAGTGCTCTTTCCTCTCTGACAGGGTGATGGGATCCACGCTGCCTAGCAGAAGTGGTCCCAGTCTCACAAGATCCAATCCCCTGACAGGGAAGGCGCTGGCTAGGGCAGGCTGGACAGCCTGTGTTGGGCTGCACTAATACTTCAATGGCTTGGGGAACTGCAGAACCATACCCTGATTTACCTACTGTCACAAAAGCCTTGGGGTACAGGTCCCGTCCAATCCCAACTCCCATTACCATGGGCTCCTGTCTCAGCCCTGCCAAGAGCAGCAGTGCTTATCCAACCTGCAGGAACACCAGCTCAGGTGAAAAGCTGGCGGCAAGCTCACCCTACAGAGTAACATCACTCCTTCTCAGCCAACCTGGCTTTCTCAGTCAACACACCACAGGGTCTGATAAGCCCTGACCTGCTATACCTGAGAAGAAGGAGGAAGTCATGCAGCTGGGGACATGGAAGAGGTGGCAAGTTTGATCCAAACTCTGAAGCAAAGTATCTCCTGGGTGAGCTTCAGGTTTGTCAAACAGATGCCCCACTACCACTGCTGGCAAGGAGAGTGCTGGGAAGGGTTGGGGCAGTGACCAGGGCCTCTGCTAGCTGCAAGTCTTCATCAAGCAATAGCCCAAAGGGTGACACTGCTGAGTGTGTGATCAGCATCCTGAACACGCAACACCCTCCCAGCTGATAGTATTAGGAAAGAAGAGGTGTTTGCTGTCTGTTTCAGAGACCACACTGCATTTTGCTTAAGTAATTACTAGGTTTGTACTTCTGTGCTTTAGAACACGAAAACACACACTTAGCGTGATGTCAGCAAATAAGGACCAGAGACAACATCTCTGCATAGCTAATCCAGAGGAATGAAAGATGAGTCTGGCACGACCAACATTTGCAAGCCCACATAACAAAAGGCGGAGAAAGAAGCTTGTGGTTTTCAAAGGGAAGGAAACATCACATGAGCTATTCCAAATGGGCAGACAACCGTACTTCATTTGCACATCATGAATGGCCCATATTACAGTAGAGCAAAGTGCTGGGATAAGGCTGCTTGCTGAATGCTTAACTGAGACCAGGAAGCTGGTGATGAGGGCATCAGCACGTTTCTCCCACACAGCAACAGGACACGGGCCTCCAGACTACCCAGAAGAGATGGCTTTGTGCAAAGCTGTTTTAGAATCATAGAATCACTAGGGATTGGAAGGAACCTTGAAACATCATCTAGTTCAATCCCCCTGCCACAGCAGGATCACCTAGACCAAGTCACAGAACACTGCAGGCCACTGAACTGGGTGCATGGCACTGTGCATTTGCTGGCGGAGCTGAAGGAGAGGTGCAAAGCAAACTGAGGCCAAGCCCACCACTAGGTACAGGTGCGATGCAGTGCTGGCACAGCACACTTGGGTGAGCCCCTGATAAAGAAAAGTAGACCCTGAGTATATGAAAGTTTGTCTGGTGCCTGTTGCTGCAGGAGAAGAGCTACCTTGAATGATTAAGAGACCAAGAAGAAAAACAACTGCCTTACTTGCTCTCGCAGTACTGTCCATAGTAGCTTTGTCCACATTCACAGGTGTAGCCATGGGATGAGCTGGGTTTGTGCACGCATGTGGAGACATGCTCACATGGGTTCAAGTTACATACATCAACACAGTCTCTTCCGAAGTACCCTGGGGAGACAAGGTCATAAAATTACAGCAGCCACTGTAATTTATGATTTGCATGTCTCCAAAAGACCACCTATTTTAAGCTTATACAGTAATAACATAGCTTCAATAATCAGTAGATTCCTCCTGAGAGACTGTCAGAAGGAAGGTACTCTTTTGCCTCTCAGCAGAAAAGAGCAAGCTCATTTTTGGTTGACAGTCTGTTAAAACATGCTTGAGGCATCTTTGTGCCTTTGGTTCCCAGTTTTATATTCATGGCATGCGTTACAAATAGTTTTGTATTCTCTGTCTGTGACTGTGCTGGGTGCTGACAGCACGTGCTGGCTACATTCACCAAGAGAGAAAACATTCAAAGTATCTCCATTAGGATTCAGGGTGGGAGACTGAAATTCAACAGCAGAAAAGGCTGGGAAAGAGATAGAAAAAAAGAAAACAGAGACAAAAAGAAAAGGGAAGGGTGCAAAGAATGATCCCTTTGGTCCAGAGACCATCTCGATCCTTAGTCCACAACTGAAGTTTCAAGGGTGCTACACTAAGACTGAAGAAGGTGATACTGACTGGAAGAGGAAGAAACAGAAGATTAGCACTTCACAAGCATGCTGCTGCATCAGCATGTGAAGCTGCAACCCAGCTCCTGGGTAAGTGCCACTGGGCTACCTGGGTCGCAGACACAGGAGTAGCTGTCCCAGTCATCACTGCAGTAGCTGTGCTGAGGACACGGGTTGGAATCACAGGGGTTATCCACTTCGCAACCCTCCTTCACGTTGATCTTGATAGCCTGTTTCATGTTGAGTGTAGCTGTATTTGTAGATGTCTCTCCCATTCTCACTCCCTGGTGACAAAACACAGTCACAATGAAATTAAGAGTCTTCATTCAGAATAGAGCACTGTGTGTTCTACTGCTTCCATGAAGTCATGAAACTGTGTTTTAAAGAATCATCACCTGATCAACCCAGATTGTTCTTCAAATGCTATTTCCCTGTGAAAGCAGATTTGCATCTGGAGAAGCAGCTGGACTTTAGGATTCTGAATCTTAGAGATTTTGATGAGGGAACCAGAAATGTTTGGGGATGGATAAAGAAAACCCCACACTGTCACATGGGCATTTTCTTGGAAGTCTGAAGCTTGTTGCTACCCTTTTCATCTCATACCTGCATACAGCCAGAAAATCCCTGCTGAACAGACATTTGATCTCCAGATACACCTCCCACAATGATGCTTTTCATTTTCAGTCCAGGCAGTTGATTTCCAATCTGCACAGTGCTCTGTTAATGAAAAAGACAGTTGATAAGAAGCCCTATCACTCTCTGACACAGCCAGCCCACTTTGTGTAGTGATGGAATCAAGCAGCAGCTGACAGCAGCTTACAGAGTAAATATCAAAGCAGCGAGGAGCCAGGCATCTGAACGTGGCTTTTTACAGACTTACTCATAAGGCATCAGCGTTAGTCTTGGTGAAGTGCTTAATATAACTTTGATAGTAAAAACCACTGCAGAATGTGCAAAGTATTTATCCACCATCCCTTCTCCTGCCTTCTCTTAGAAGGTGCTTGATTGCAAAGTTACAGTGCTCTCTTACCTGGTACATCCCGTAGTCCAAGGACATCACGGCGAGGTACTTGATGTCTTTCCCATCTTTAGCACTCTTCAGCTCTATTAATAAATGATGCCATTCCCCATCACTGACTCGCAACTGACTCATCTTCAGACTAGCAACCTGGCTCGGGCCACTGTACACTTCAAACTGCACGTAGTTGTTCAGTATCTGTTGGAAAGAAAAATCCCTGTTACTTGCTATCTATTTGGGTTAGATGTGGAAAAGGCAGAGGGAAAGACACTAACATTTCCTAACGTGGTTTAACATGGAAAAAGTGTAAAGAAGAGAAGACTTGCACTAACAACTGGTGTAACTTTAGCCACTCAACTCTACTTAGCTCACTGACAAAAAACCCAAGCAATCAGGAGAGACAGTTCTGGATTTCTTTTAATGCAGACTACTACCTCTGGTTAAAACATAAACAACAACAAAATCACCTCTGATTACTCCTGTTTAGATGTTTATTAAAGGAGGAAGAAATACTCTGTATTTACTGATGTGCATTTAGCTGGGTGGATGAAGCTAGAGTCCACGTGGCCACATCCACTTTATTTTTTAACTCTTTTCTAAGCAAAGGCAGCCACATTCTTACCTGAATGTTGATCTTTGATGCAGTCCCAGCATTGGCTTGCATCAGCATGCCATTGACCTTCCGGGTTCTGAACATCAGCCCGATGTACCACGGCACGGAGATGGTAATGTCGAGGTCACTCCAAATTATAATGCTTTCACCACTGAAACGCTGAGGAGAAGGCATTGCTGTAGACCAAAAGACAGGAGAAACAGTTGATAACCTTCAGGACAAAGGGTAAGAGCAGAAATGATGCAGTGTCATGGTGATAGCTCAAGTGCTTCTTTCATTGAGCTGTTTTTAATCTACTATGGAATAAGAATCAGTCTGAGGGAGTTAATATGAAGCAGCTGATAATACTGTGAATTTACAGCCTGCCCTTGCTGTGGGGTAGGCATCTTGGACTTGATGTCTCCACTGCTATGGCATTACACAAGTGAGAGATGTTCCTAGAAAGGTAAGCTCAGGATCTCTCCTGATACACTTCTGCTGCTGAGTGGGTGGCCAGAGCAGGAAATACAAGGGCAACAGCTGCTGCACATGTTCTCAACATATCCTTGATTACCTGCTTCTAATTAGCAGATTAAACACAGAGGAAAAGGCTGGGAGGCAACATAAAATATTAACTAATTAGAAATATAGGCCCAGATTATTCAGCTGTCTCAGCCATGCAGCCTTTTCACATGGAGAATGCTTGTGTAGCACTGCCTAAACCATCTGCCTTAAATATCTTGAGGTTTGTCCTCCTCACTTGAGAGCTGCCCTCCTCTTTAACCCTGCACAAACATAGCTTCTACAGGGAAACACCAACAACAGCCTTGGGACTTTGGAAGTAGCTGTGTCAGGTAAGTGGAGCTGCAGTACCATGAGCTAGTTGATTCCACTGACTGGATGCACACATTAAGCTGTGGGACCGTGTACAGTTTGCAGTGCCTCACGTGGCACCTCCAGCGTACGGAGCACCTTATCTTGTGGGATCTGCAGGCAGCCTTCAAGTCTGGGTACAACCACCACACACTGGTACCCAGCCTTGTACCTCATAACACACTGAGCCTGGGTGCATGGTCAGTGAGACGACAGGGATTAACAGTTTCATCCCCATTCTGCTCCACACGACTGTCTCTGCTGACTCTTCCAGATCTTCTTGTAGCAGGAGAGATCAGGTATACACAGATGCATGGGGGCTACTGTAAAACACCAGCTACTTAGAAAACTGATCAGGGATGATGTTAAAGCAGACGATGTAGTCAGGTTGACATGAAACTGGACTTTTGAGGAGAAAACCCAAGTCTCAAATTCAACGTCTGCCTGGTCTCCATAAAGCAGGGGGAGTGCAGGGGTTGGAGGACAGCACAAACCCTTCAGCTCCTTGTATGACAGTGACTAGTGGACTACCACTAGTCAAGCCAGAGGTTGAATGTGATTTGCCCTTCTCTAAGGTGTGGTTACCCAACTAACCCAGTGCAGGCAGTGCCAAAGGGCAGTGTTGGTCTCTCCTGCCCCAGGCTGTGAACCCCCCTTCACAGTCACACTCAGTCCACCACCACAACTGAAGCTTAGCCCAGACAGCGACTATGAATGGCTTGTCACTGGTCACGGATGTCCCCAGCTTGCTTAAAACTTGAATCCAGTGTTCAAGCTCTGTCTGTCTGGGTCAGGGCATAATTCCTCAGCCCACAGTGCACTGCATCAATGTGAAAGTAACCAGGGCATCAGTGTTGAGCAGGATCATCTTCTCCAGCTCCACACATGCAAAAGTCAGCTCTCTCCTCCCTCCTCTGCCCTTCACAAAGATTTCATCTTCCAATTTCATTGCTACTAGGTTTCTGGACCGTTGCTGAGATTTTTTAAGTCTGTCTGCTCCCAGAAAGCAGAATCAGGATGCAAACCTTGTGGGCTTCCCACCTGCTGGAGGCTGGGAATGCTGTTTGCAAGTGTTTCAGCTGGGATGCTGGGAGAACTGGACTGGCATGGCAATTAGTCACCTTCTTCCTTTTCTCACCGGTGGGGACTTTCTGTGCTTGCAAATACCATTCCCTTCCCACACCCTCTCCCTTCCCTGGGGCCAGGGTGCACCTTCCACTGCTAGTAAAACACAGATACCCATCCATCAGTCCCCTCTAACCTCTCTCCTCCTCTCAGTCCTTTCCCATGCCTGGGATCAGGGGTCTCCATGGAGGGGTTGGTGGCCACTTCAAATATACTCAAACAGGACCTGACCACCTCTGCTACCACAGAGGAAAGTCTGTGTGCTTCCAAGCACTGCATCTCCCTGCCATCGGGCAATGCAGGGATGCAAGCTAAGTGTTTCCTCAGGGTTTGCCACTTTGAAGTGCTGTCTGTGCAGCTACATATGCTTTTATGAGACTCTCATCTTGAAAAGGCCATCAGAGAGATGTTCACTATGTGGACAGGGCCTGGGGAAACATGCTGCCAGCACTGGGCTGTCTTTCTGGGCCACTCAGTTCAAGAAGGACACAGAGCTGCTGGAAGGTGTCCAGCACAGAGCAATGAAGATGATGAAGGAAGGAGAGCAGCTCCCTTGTGAGGAAAGGCTGAGGGAGCTGGGGCTCTTGAGCTTGGAGAAGAGGAAGCTGAGGGGGGACCTCATTCATGTCTCTAAATCTGTGAGAAGTGGGTGTCAGGAGGATGGAGCCAGGCTCTTCTCAAGGGCATCTGGTGAAAGGACAAGGGGCAATGGGTGCCAGCTGGAACAGAGGAGGTTCCATACCAATATCAGCAGGAACTTCTTCCCAGTGAAGGTACTGGAGCACTGGAACAGGCTGCCAGGGTGGTTGTGGAGTCTCCTTCTCTGGAGACATTCCAGACCCGCCTGGATTTGTTCCTGTGCGACCTGGTCTGGGTGATCCTGCTGTGTCAGGGGGGTCGAACTAGATGATCTTTCGAGGTCCCTTCTGATCCCTAAGGATTCTATGATTCTGCAGGTTTGGTACAGGACAGCTTACGCTTTGGTGTAACGCTGTGGTCATGGCTAGCTCAATGTCATTAACCATCCAAGAGTGAGTTGGACACAGCTACCAGATCTTCTTCACAGCACTGCAGTACCTCTGTTTTAATAAGAATTGAGTTACAACAAAAATTAAATGAACTTTCCCCTCATTTTGTCTTCCTTTTATATGTCAGCAGGGATGCCACAAGGTGAGTTGGCAGATCCTAGGAGGGTTATGAAGGTCAAGCACCCCATCCTTACTAGTGCAGGCCAAATCTCAGAGTTTCTGCAAAGCAAGCAATCAAAGAAGTTGGATTTTTAACCTGTTTGTCCTCTCTGAGCCTGAAGCAGACCCTGCACTGCCAAAGGGATTGAAGAAGTGAGTCAGCTGCTCCTACACAAGAATACAAGGGTTCTAGCTAAGACTTTCTAGAAAACAGCTGCCTAGTAAGAGCTAACGCTGGTTTAGGATCATATCTGAGCACCTGACTGAGCAACCTGAAAGCTCAGAGTGCAGGGTACCAGTGACTCCTTCTGACTTTACCTTAAGGCTCTTGAAATTTTTGGTCACATTTCAAAAACATTCATTTCTTACTTGGCTTGAGATTTTTCCTAGGGACACTGCCCCCCTAATACAGTCAAAGAAGCAAGCACCTTGCTGCCCTCAAACAAAATAAAACCCTACAAACTGAAGGCATCAGCAAGAACATGAGACTACTGAATGCTGCAATTCACACTACCAGAGGCAGAGGAGACAGCTGGGGTTGGAGGACAGTGATGCTGTGATTGTCATCATCTATATTACCTGAATTGAGACTGAGTTTCCAGCCTATCTGATCAGAACTTGACCAACAAACACACACGACATGGAAAAATTGTATTTTCATATAGACCTGGAGAGCTCAAGGTATTTGAGGAGCTGCGTTGGAAAGCAGGTACCTCATGAGGGGCAGTGAGAGCAGCTCTGGGCTCTGGGTGAGGTGGAGACCTCCATCATTCTTTTCTCTCCTCCTTACCCTGCAGAACCTTATTTCCAAGCCAGAAATGTATTAACTTCTAAGCTGCTGCTTTCAGGCAAGGGGAGAGCAGTTGCCACTACCTAGACCTGGGCAAGGCTGAGACATACTGTACTAAAGTGGTTTCCTGTGCACTTCAGCTTGGAGACCTGCTATCTCATGCCCTGTGTACGGCAAACAGTGTCTGGTTTGCAGTAGATACATCAAAACAACAGAATCCTTGATCACACTGCAAACTGTTCTGGGCTAAGTGTGACAGGGGATAACGGAGATGAAGACCCACCACATGAGCACAGAGGCCAGAACCTGGCCTGTTTCTACATAAGCCAGGCCTAGCTTAAACAGATTTTATTCCCCTGTGAAGACTCCAAATGAACAACCCTCCCCTAGAAGTGGAGATGCTACCTTATAGTAGCACATTGCTCCACTGCCCCCGTGCGTGACCCCATGCTGCTCTAATGACCCTCACGTAGATGACTCCTCGCTTCCTTGGGAAGAAACTAATTGCAAGTTCTTCACAACCTATAAACACACCTGCTCCTCCTTCTCATCCTTTACTAGTGAGGTTTTACACATATATTCACGTGCTCAATCAAAGAGAAACCCAATAAAACTGAAAGTACTCGTGTTCAGCAGCTTTCTTGCCAAGAAAGCGGTGATTAAAATCGCACATTCACCCCTGGCTTGAGTCTAAGCCCAATAAAGTCAGTGGGATTCTTCCCACTGATTTAAAGAGGCTTAGGATCAGGCATTTTTACTATAAACAAATGACTGAGTACTGCCAAGTGCTGTGGAACTACTTTCCTTATGTAAATACTTCAATGAAAGCTGCTGCTGCTCACGACAGAGCATCAGCTAGCGTGTTTGCTGCACAGGTGACCTTCAAAATGATTTCAAGCAGGTAACGGGTGACTTCTAGTGTTAACTGCAATCTTTTGTTAAGGCACACTTTGACATGCGTGCTGTGAGATATTAATGATGGGTAATGGCATGTGCATACAGGACTGGGTGTGAAGAGGCCTTTGCATCCTACCTTGCTCACAGTTCTTCCCCCCGTAGCGTGCGGGGCACTCACAGATGTACGTGTTCCACTTGTTGACACACGTGCCTCCGTTCTGGCACCAGTTGGTTTCACAATAGTTCCTCTGTGCGGCGCATCCTTCAATTAAGGAGAACGGTTACTTTGCATGGGTTTAACAACAAAAACCCTCTGAATGACTGCATCTGAGTTTTCAAGGAAAAAGAAGACGTGACCATCACAGGTTTGGGGGTTTTTGTTTAATACCCTTGAAGCCAGTGAAGGAAAATGTGGATGGTAAAGGTTACGTGGGCTACGTAAGTGTCACATCCAGAAGCACAAATCAAAGGCTATTAATACCCTCGTCGAGCTGTACATCTCTGGGGGCTAAGAGGAAATTTTGGGGAATTATCACTGCATGCTTGCTCTATTTTTATATTCTCCCCTGGCATCCACTGCTGGAGACAGGCAGATCCACTTGGTGCTGCGACTCAGCAGCACTCTTCATAGCTTACTGTCATCCAACCTAGACACTAATCAGGGAGGGCCAGCGTGCAGTTACATGGTGGAATAACACTACCCATGCATCGTGTTTTTGTAGCTATATGGAAACACGTTTCCGAGTGAGAATAATACATACCCACCCTAAAGAAAGCACTGCATGGCCTCGTGAAGTTCATTTCCATTGGATAAAAACTTGTGTTTAATGTTAGAAGCACAACTGTTCAAGAGGACTCACAGATAAAAGAGCAATTTGAAGTGCACGCTATGACTCCCTTCTTAATCCATGATCAGTGCAACGCAGCTAGGAACTGCAACTGAGCACAGATGTAGAGCAGCCTGCAAGGAAGGGACTTGCCATTCTTGCTTCTAAGAGTCAGTTTTATGATGATCTTGTACATCACAGCTAATCCTGATCAGGGACCAAGGACTGGAAACCAAATCAGGACCTCACACAGGCTGCTTCAGGAAGCAGGTTTCAGCTCTGGAGGAGTGCAGAATCTGATGTACAGAACCAATGTGATTTGTGAAAAGTCACTAAGAAAGTGTTTTGCCATGAATTAACCCCAGTGGCTTTCAAGAGCCAAAAGGTAGCCAAAAACATACACAAGTTCATTTAGGAGTAAACTCCTGTGTGAAACTCACAGCACTGCAAAAGGTCTAAACAAGCCTGGTCCTTCTCTGTCTGCTGCTTAACCCCCTAAGCATGCACAGTGCCATGGGCAACTGTGTGACTCCTTGGCAGAGGCGTGCACTGCATGCACCTCACTTAAACAAATGAGGTCTGGATGCAGCCCTGCTGCTACCATGGTGGCAACACAAAGCACAGCAGCACCTTGAGCTCCTGCCTCACAGCCTGGGGAAAATGCTTTGCATTCAGTGATGCTAAGAGGAGCCATTTCAGACCACTCTGTCCCTGCCTGGGGTTCCTCCTGATGCCAGCCCTTTCCGCATCCTGAGCTCTGTCACGTACACAGCTATGACAGAGAGCTTTGTCGTGCTGACTTGACTCTGGACCGTTTCTCGTACCTGGCAGAGTGCCATTGTTGGCAATGAAGCTAGCCATGTCGATTGGCTTGCTGTCGACAGAGAGGTTCCTCATGCAGCCGACAAACTGTCTGTTGTGCACCGGGAAGTCTTCAGGCAAGTTTGGGACACCACCAAGGAGGAGAGGGCCAGTTAGGTCCAAAGATCTGAAGGAACAATGAAAAGCTTATCATTTCTTGATACAGATGATACTCTTCACCATGAGGGTGCTGAGACTCTGGACCAGGTTGCCCAGGGGTGTTGTGGCTGCCCCCTCCCTCCCTGCAAGTGTTCAAGGCCAGACTGGATGGGGCCTTGAGCAACCTGGTCCGGTGGGGGGTGTCCCTGCTCGTGGCATGAGGGTTCGTCCCTTCCAACCTGAACCATTCTAGGAATCTATGAATCAGTTTGGTTTGTTCTTTATCTGCTTTCCTAACTCATTTGAGCTGCTTAGTTTAGCTGCGTGGCCATGCACTTCCCTCTGCTGCATCAGCACTTCCAGAGCCTATAATCAAAGGGCCTTCCAGAAACACCATACTTTTTAACTCAGGAGCTGTCACACAGAGACTCCAATGACCTGTCCCTAGCAGCAGCCAATATAAAGAAGAAAATAAGAATCAGGGGGAAATGTGCAGCTGCAGGGCACTTTCTTCTGGCTCCAGTCACCCAGGCGTGGGTTTATGCTCCTCAGCACAAGAGCTGAGTTGCTGTAGATTTTGATAGGATGACTTAAATATTCTACAGTGCCAACCCTTCTAAAATCTTTGGAAGGTCTTAGTCTCAGCATCCCTTAGTGTGAAAGGTGCATCACTGGGTCACGTTGAAACAGTCTGAATGTTTATGGTGTCCCCATCTCTTGGGGTGTCAGAGCAGCCAGTGTATTTCTTTAGCCCTTCTGCTACCACCCAGTACTTGACATCTCCGCGACACTGCTTGCTGTCCATCTCCCCTTTAAACTGAAAAGTGGAAATCTTTTTCGGTCTTTCCACACACAGGAAAGGTTTTTCCATATCTAACAGGTTTCACTGGCCTCTCTGGTGTGTCACTTGGTTTGATCTCTGTCAAATACAGGCATTTAAACCTCAATAATTGAAGTGATAATCTCTTCAGCCATAGCCAATTAATAAAATCTATCATCTTATTTGCCCTTCTCCGTACATTTTCACACTGACTGGATGCTATCTGCAGGCTAGTCACCCTGACCTCCAGGTTGGGGGTGTTTACAAGTGATTTGGGCACATGTCAGTATCTACACAAAACTCTGTGTGTTCCACCCAGCCTACTGACACCTGCAGGAGCCTCCAACAAATTCAAATAACCATAGAATCATGACAGTTGGAAAAGGCCTTCAAGACCATCAAGTCCAACCACCCATCTAACAACCCTGAATCAGTAAACTATCTCCTGAAACACCATATCTACTGGTTTTTTTAAATGCTTCCAGAGATGGTGCCTCCACTACCTCCCTGGACAACCTGTTCCAACACCTCAGCATTCTTTCTGTGAAGAAAGTTTTCCTAATATTCAATCTGAACTGCACCTGGAGCAACTTGACCCCATTTCCTCTTGTCCTATCGCTAGCCACTAGGGAGAAGAGGCCAACCCTTGCCTCACTACAACATCTTTTTGGGTAGTTGTAGAGAGCAATGACGTCTCCCCTCAGCTTTCTCTTCTCCAGACAGAACAGCCACAGCTCCCTCAGCCTCTCCTCACAAGACCTGTTCTCCAGACCCCTTATCAGTCCAGTTCTCCTTCTCTGCACCCTGTATCCATCAAACTATCAAACTAAACCTTGGTCCTTCGATCACACCTATTTTTCCAACCACATACTATTGATGCTCTCCTGGAAGAAAAGAAATGAGTGGAAACCACAAATACAGGGAGCCCTTACTTCTTTGAGCCAGTCTGAGTCCCCTGGGCAGCGCAGGTGTAGTTTCCAATGAGGGTCCCGAAGCGCACGGCCACCGCTGTGTCACAGTCGTCCACAGTCACCACAGCCACCTTCTCTCCAGAAGGACCATGGGGAATTCCTAAGCGTCCAATGTTAGGCTTCAAGAAATAAAAGGCACAGGTCATACAGTGCTGCTGTTATTTTATTCCCAAAAGGGGATATGTAAGCAAAATAGCAGACATTAAGTTGGTCTAAGATACCTAGACAACAAAAAAACCTCAGTGTATGAGTTCTACGAGTCCACAGAAACCCGGTGTGCACCACAGTATGGTCAGACGTGGCTGTGGTCTTTTCGACTGCTGAGCCACTTTGGCCCAAATGACTTCAAAGAGGCATTTTCTTCCTCCTGCACAGCAGCACTGAATACATTCTGCCCACTGCACAGCTCTTCACCTCAAGCCAATGAAGTCACTTCAATTTTAACATCGTTTCTGCCCAAAGACAGAAAGCCATGACACGATGAGATATCACAAGTGAGGCTAAAAGTCTGAATCAAACTTTCTCTGATGGTGGTACTCTGCCAGGGACACTGACAGGAAACATACAGGTTCCCATAAAGGCTGCAGGGTTGTCTCATGACTGGGAGGGAGCTTAGATGAAGACTTCTTGTTCTAATTACAAGACAGGGCACAGAAATGACTGCCCTCTGCTGAGCCAGCTGAGAAGTCCCTCGATTCTAGTCATGGAAGAACTGATCAGTGTCCTGTGGAGTTGGATCATCAAAAATGATGGATGGATCTGAGCTTGCTCATGCAGCTGCTGTGTTCCGGGCTTGCTGACTGATACCATGGGTGGAGCACAGAAGATGGGAAGAAAGGGTGGGAACAAATGCTCTGGGCTTCCCTACACTCTGGGTTCAGCTGGGCAGTAAGAAACTCCTTCCCACCCAATCACAATGAGCCCTGGTGAACGGCACACTCAGCTTCATATCTCCACTGCTAATCACCTTGCTGGTAGCTGTGCTCCTCGCACTTCAGTACCTACTAATAACTGGAGAGATTCAGCGATCCTGAAAGACAGGACCAGCAGGAAGCCAACCACCAAACTTCTTTACCTTCAGCACAAGTGCATCCTTCATACCCACTAATTTAACAAGCGACAAGATGTTCCCCAGCTTGACTGATAACCGCTGTGTAGAAACTCAAGAGGCAGATTCCTCCAGTGCCTGAGTGCATCAAGACTGTTAAAAAAGGATGCATGCACCCACAGCAGCCCCACAGCCTCGGTGAAGAAGCAGTACCATTCCGTAAGAAAACCATGTCTAGTGTTCACAGAGGGTTACAGAATCCTAATCAACCGCTGGCACGACCACGAGCCAAGAGATGTTTTTATGATACGTCGCTCAGCAATAGTTGTAACCACATGAAAACAGGCGACAGCTCAACATCACACTGCAGTTGGCTGTATGATGGCTTTAAAACGTGTATTGCTCAACTGCGTACTGAAATCTCTTGTTTGGACAGCAAACAAGGAAGCACCGGAGGGATAAATGCAGATCCTGTCTGTTTCTCTTGTACTCATAGAGATTTCTAAAGACACTCGGATCATCTGTGAAGAGCTACGGATTTATTTCTAAAGGGTGGTTAGCCTGATGTATAAAAAGTGTTCTAAAAAGATGTTTCCTGGTGTTCATTCCTAGTCGGAAAGAACTTTCCACTTCCTTTACCAAGAACCAATGGGATCCCATGGTTTGGCAGTTGTACAGGATAAGGTTTTGACCTCTCCTGAGCGATATGAAGGCAGATGGTACCTTTTCCAATCCTCCCCGGGCTTTGCCACTGGCTAACTGGGACAGACAGGAAGCATTTGCAGTGCTCAAAACAGGACAGATGCGATGATGGAATGTAGTGAGCAGCTTTTCCAAAGGAATTCAAAACTACAGGAAAAACAACTGGCCAAGAGGAGAACTTTCTCTTCTAAAATTCAAATGTTTATGTTCCGAGTGCTGCCTCTGTTCCCTTGGAGGAATGATTCGATTAACATTCCCGTTCTTGTGCTTCACTGCAATAACCTATTGTTTCGTACATGGGAGCCTTGACAAAGGCAGGGTATTTATTGTCGCGGCAGGGGGGACGTGCCCCACGTTAATCAAGACTGCAACCTGACCAGACTCAGCGGTTTGCAGCTGCTCCTTCACAGTCAACCAGCTGCAGGGGCAAACTGATGGGTTTTGCTTTCCCTGCTTTCATTGAACATAGAAACTGCAAAGTGTTTGTCTAGCTGTCGGCTGTTCAGCGCAGCGCAGACCGCTCGGCACGCCTGCAGCTCTGATGGCCACACAGAACCGTAAGTCGAGGAAGATGAAAGGGAATATTCCTGTGGATGAAGAGGGAGGGACCTGTTGGCAGGTCCCACTTAGTTCAAGCACAGTGATTTTCTGATCGTGTTCAAAGGCCGACCAGGCTTTCCCAGAGTGGACAAATATGTTGCTGGGAGAGGAAAGAAAAATCCTCTGAGTGGTTTAATGGGACATGGACTCCTTTTTTCTCTCATATGCAGTGAACACTGCAATGCTTACGTCAGTACCTAGCGTAGGGAACAATTTATAGCTGGAAAAATGTGAAATCAATACAAGACTGGAAATAGGGAGCAAAAATCAGGAGTTTCAGAAGCTCATTTTATTCATTTAATATTTTGATTAGCAGTAGGTAGAGTTTCTGGTGATGGAAAGGATATTTAGAGCATCATGCATTAAATGAGGCTCTGGCCAGCCTGCTCCAGGGTGGGGTGTCCCTGCCCATGGCAGGGGGGTTGGAACTGGATGATCCCGTGGTCCCTTCCAACCCTGACTGATTCTATAACTTCCCAGGGAGGGTGATGGGGTGCTGCAGGGGTCTGCCTGGGGGGTTTATAGAGTCTCCTTTTCTGGAGATGTTTGAAACCTGCTTGGACCTGGTTGGGGTGTCCAGCTGTGGCAGGGGGACTGGGCTAGAGGGTCTTTCGAGGTCCTTTCCTATCCGTGATGATTCTATGATTAAAAAAATCACTTTGAATAGCTGAGGGCTAGAATGAGAAGTAATCACACGCCATGGAGCTCGGGAACCAACGAGAAGAATTCCAATCGCAGCCTCAGACACTATCAGTGATAAATGATGAAAACGGGAAAAAGAAACCTATGAATGGACTACTCAGCAATTATGAATCACGATTAAAAGACAGAAAAAGGCAATCCAACAGCAGGCTGCTGTGAATATGGACATGAGAGTAGTTTTATGACATTGAACAGGATCAAAAATAGCACATGGAATTTTGACTTCATTTCTTAAGAATAACTTCCAGCTACAGCAGATGCAAACAGCTGCAGCCAGAGCAACAGAAATTTACCTTATTTAACAGACAAAACGGACTTGGTGTGTTTAGTCTGACAAAGTAAAGGGCTGTGGAAGTGAGAAGACAGTATCACTGCAATGGACACCTTACGAGAACAAATGGGTATGAGATGCTTGTGAGTTTTCAATCTCTCAGCTGTTTAGGTTTTTTGCTGGGGTGGGGATGGTTGGACTCGGTGATCTAGGAGGTCCTTTCCAACCAGGATTATTCTGTGATTCTGTGAGTTCTGTAGGATGGAATCACCTGGTCACCTTAGGGCAAGGCTGAAAATTATTAAAACAAGAAATGCACTTGTGACTACAGAAACTGGCATCAGCAGAGGACTGGCCCATGGTTGAAAGAAATAAGAAGTAAGCAGTACTTGGGGTGATCTTATCGCTGTCTGTAACTACCTAGAAGGTGGTTATAGTCTGTAACTACCTAGAAGGTGGTTATAGTCAGGCGGGGGTCAGTCTGTTCTCCCTGGACACTGGAGACAGGACAAGGGGTCACAGTCTTAAGCTCCATTGGGGGAGGTTTAGACTTGACATTAGGAAAAGGTTTTTCACTGAGAGAGTGCTCCGGTTTTGGAACGGGCTGCCCATGGAGGTGGTCGGGTCACTGTCTCTGGAGGTGTTCAAGGTCAGGCTGGATGAAGTGCTGAGTGGCATGAGCTAGATGGCAGATGTTAGGTTTACTTGGTTGGATTTAGGTTGGACTGGATGATCTTTAAGCTCTTCTCCAGCTTCATCATTACTGTGACTATGAACTGCCACTTGCGAATGGTAGCAGAGTCATTTACATTTCAGGTTTGTATGACCTCTGGATCCTACAGGATCCTACTGGAGCAAGACTGATCCCCAAGAGTAAAACCAGCTAACAGTAACCTGCGTTCATTCACTCTATCATTTCCTGGAAATAGGTTCAAGGAGCTAAAAGCCAGACTTTCATCTGGGTACTTAGCAGTGCTTTCTGCCTGTCAGACTCATCTGCTGAAACACCATGCTACCCGAGAGGCAAGTTTCATTAGCTGTGCCAGTTCTGCACTCATGAGTAAATGTGCAACGTGCTGTACAGGAATTTACCAGCATGACTCCCATTAACAGTGGCTCAAGTCATGTAACTGAGTTCCTGCTCATGGGACTGCAAATTTACCCAGTGCTGCCTAACCCTAAACGCTGCCTATTTACTTAGCACTTGCTTGGAAGGAGTTTGGGAATCGAACTTCAAAGACCACATGCTGTATAAGTGAGTAGCAAGAAGAGGTATCAAACAGTGCTGCAGAGAGAACCTGGTCTCTCTTACATAAACTATGAAAAGTGGATCCATCTTGGACTCAAAAAACCAAGAAAGCAAGCTGGACTGTGTGTGGTAGTGTATGATCAGCGACACAGAGTGTTCTGAAACATCCTAGGGATGCCATTTATTGAGGAATGCTGTGCTCATTGCACTGACCCTTTTGTTTTCTCATGATAATCACATACAGAGTCACTTGGAGAAGAGAAAGAAGCAGCTCTCACCCAGAATCCACAGGAGAGCAGGCAATGTTTGTCTGCAGCCCAGAAAGCCAACTGCATCCTGGGCTGCATCAAGAGAAGTGTGACCAGCAGGTCGAGAGATGTGATCCTCCCCCTGTCTTCTGCTCTCGTGAGACCCCATCTGCAGTCCTGCGTCCAGTTCTGGAGTTCCCAACACAGGAAGGAGATTGAGCTGTTGGAACGTGTCCAGAGGAGGGCCATGACGATGAGTGGAGGGCTGGAGCACCTCTCCTACAGGGACAGGCTGAGAGAGNTGGAAGTGTTGACGGCCAGATTGGCTGGGGCCTTGAGCACCCTGGTCTAGTGGGGGGTGTCCCTGCTCAGGGCAGGGGGGTTGAAACTGGATGATCTTTCAGGTCCTTTCCAACCCAAACCATTCCAAGCATCTATGAATCTGTGATTAAAAACTGTCCGCTGACTTCTGGCACAGACAGAAAGAGGCAGAGTGGTTTTGCTCAACTACAGGAGAGTGTTCCAACATCACGGATGTCCCCTGAATCCGAACCAAAAGCTGTGCTCTCCAGGCCAAACCTCAGCCGAGAGGACTTCCGCCTCCTTTAGCCCCTCCATTGAGCCTTTTGAAGGAACTGAGGAGACGATCCAGGAGCAGACTCTAAGTATGGCCAAGGCTCTGGGAATGCAAAGCAGGAACCTTAGAGATGAGACACAAACCCCTTGTTATGCTTGGCATGAGGAGACCTGTTTTCTTGGGGGGGACAGACGGATCTCTGAATATCACAAACACTGCATTCGCTGAGCTCGCCTCACACATTAGGAAACATATCTAGTTTAGAAAATTGCTCTTATGGCACAGTGCTTTGTGTGGCAGAGCTTAATATGCAGAGCTCAGCCTGCCTGTCTTTTTAATAAGAGGAAATGTGTAAAAAGAAAAGACACCCTAAAGTCAGTGCCAGCCTTTCAGTGCTTCCAAGAGTTTGCTTACCGGACAATAAGTTACCCTTCTGTTTTTGTTAATCAGTAGCTAATGATTTATTGACTGTTTGGAGTGGTTAAAGGTTAAAAAGAATCTGTTTCCTAGTTATTTTTAATACAAAAAGCATTCCTCTGCATTGTTCATGTGCTCGTTCAGACCCCACTGCCCCCACAAACGCTGGGTGAAAACGCCCCGCGTTCATACCCTTTGGGGCGCTCTGCTTCCTAACGCTTCCAGCTACGGTAATAATGGGAGAAAATGGAGCAACTGGAGACTGCTGGGGCTCTGGCCACCGCTGAGGTCCCCCCTCCCTGGTTCCCTGGAGCTCATTAGGCAGCCAGCCAGCCGCCACCGCTCCTTCGTTAACCCAACGGCCTCTGCTCTGCTATCTGACGCGGCGAAGACAGAACCCCCTCCGATTCCCAGGCGATGCTGTGCTGCTTCAGTGGTCAAAAAGCTCATTAAGGGCCTGTGGCTGTGGCCGTCTCCCTGGGCAAGTGGCCGGAGCCTGACCCCCCGCAAGGAATCTAAATAAATAAACAGGAAAAAACAAAACGGGGAAAGCACGGTGCTCCCAATCCCAGGGGAGAGGCGAAGAAATGCCGGAGAAGCTTAGCGCCCCGGAATGGACTCGCAGAGTGTTCTGATCAATCGGGTAACTCCAAATTAGGCTAGATTAGAGAACCCATTAATGTTAATCTCTGCTTTTTAAAGTTTCCCTTTACAGCTTTCTGAAGCACCTTTAAAACACAAAAAAAAAGAGCAGTGTGAAGAGGTGAGGATTTTTTATACATCCTGATTAGTCACCAGGGAAAGGCAGGCGGAATCATTTCACATAAACCCCTTCCTCCTTTGATGTGCGTACCCCCTTTATTCACCGACTATTTTAATGGCATTTCTTTATACAGACTTGGCTCGAGACTGCAGAGCCTGTGTCGGTGAAAAGGAGAACCAGAAAGTCGGTGAGTGAAAAATGCAAATCCTGAAAAGCCACCGGACCAGTTCCTTTTCCTAGACAAACTCCCTGAGACACAGATTGTCAGGAGCCAGGCCGGGCCACAAAGTGAAGCAAGTTTTACCAGCCTGATCTGTTATCTCCTTCAAGGCACATCCAGAGGCTAAACTTTGATATTCAAAGTAGGAGGCTTCCAGCACAGCTATGAGACCTGGCACGCATGAGCAATGCTGCCCAACTGCTGCCGCTCAGTTGGTGTCAGGGCAGAGAGGGGGCGCAGCCCCCTGTCCAACCGTGCAGCAGCGGCGCAGCAAGGATGTGGAAAGCTCTGGTTACACATACATAGAATCATGGAATCATTAGGGATAGGAAGGGACCTTGAAAGACCATCCACAACAGGATCACCCAGACCAAGTCACACAGGAACACAGCCAGGTGGGTCTGGAATGTCTCCAGGAAAGGAGACTCCACAACCCCCTGGGCAGCCTGTTCCAGTGCTCCGGGACCCTCACTATGAAGAACCTTTTGATACTGCGATGGAGCCTCCTCTGTTCCAGCTGGCACCCATTGCCCCTTGTCCTAGCACCAGATGCCCTTGAGAAGAGCCTGGCTCTATCCTCCTGACACCCACCCGTCACATATTTATAGACATGAATGAGGTCACCCCTCTTTCCTCCACAGAGCATGGCCAGCACCTTCACAACCACCATGCAGCCCTGCAAATGGTTTATTTTTGGATTAGAGTGATTGTGGCAAAGGCTGCTGTTCTGCTGATGGGAAGACTGAGTTTTCCCTACATGCAAATTAAAACTGGATGCTCGAATGTGTATTCCCAGATGCTGCTTAACTTTGATGCTGCATCACTGACACAGCAGGAAGGACCTGTTTTGGCTGCTGAGAGATCATGCCCACTCCTCAAGACAACATCCAGCTTTCTGCATGGTAACAGATATGATGCTCTGCTGCTGCATGTTCTCTCATCCAGCCTCCTTAGTTTTCTCCTCTGATCTGCCCCATGTGGCTGGTGCACCTTTCCTCTTCCACTCACTGAAGCCTTTTGTTGCCTTTCATCAACAACGATGTTCTCCCAGCATCCATGGAGAACTAGAAGAGACTAGTGCATGAAGGATGCTGGAAGAGCATCCTTGCTCTCCTTCACATACTCTCCTCTTCCAGTTCAGCTACCTCTTCTCCCTTTGCAATCTGTCCCTACCCACCTGCCAAAGTATCTACCTGCTGAAGTGCTGCTCTCAAATATTTTCAGCTTTACATAAAACACGTATATTTTATGACTTAATTTTGAACTCAGGATTGAGTTCACGAAAAGTCGAGCACATTATAATTGCTCACAGCAGCTAACTCCTCCCTGGACTCATTCTTGGTGTCACTTTGCCAAGCAAACTGCTGCTTGAGTGACAGGAACACGACAGGGTCTGCACAGTCCTGGAATCCCACGCTGTATGGATCGCTTCGTGAGCCTCCTGGTCACACTGACCCTTCCTGGACATCCCACTGCAAAGTGCTGCTTCTCCTCACTACTCAGACAGATGCAAACTACCTGAAAAGTCACTGCAAAGCGGGAGCTACTGTAGATTTACTGTGTGATTAAACAGAGATAACGCTGCACTTCAAAGAACTTACGCCAAATTCCTGAGGTGCCATTTCAATGACTCTGTTGGCTCTGCAGAAGCCCTGCCAGGCTGCAGAGAAGCCTTCAAGCACCGTCCTCTGGGCTCTGTGAGCTGACAGCTATTCAGGTAGTCAGATTCTGCCAGCTCTCAGGGAGGTCCCCTACAACTCCCCTACGTTCAGAAGGAACTGAACATCACCATTTCACAGTATCACAGTCTCACAGTAATGATGAGGCTGGAAAAGACCTTAAAGATCATCCAGTCCAACCTGAAACCAACCAAGTAACCCTAAACATCTGACATCTAGATCATGCCACTCAGCACTTCATCCAGCCTAACCTTGAACACCTCCAGAGCCTCACAGTACCACCAAACCTCTGAGGAGCTATGCAGCATGGAGGTGTTAGACGGCTTGAGCAAACCTGGGCTCAAGAAGCATCACTGGGTTCCAGTTCCCCAGGGTGATACGAGACCTCACACCATGAGGAAAGCCACGCAGCTGAGACACAGCTCAGGCTTAGAAACAGTAGAGCTGTGACTGGGCACACAAGTCAAGCCTTTTAAAAGCTGGGAGGAGGGAGGGGTGTAAGTGCTGAGCAGTCTTGCTGAGGATGAGGCTTCCAGAAGAGCAGGGGCTTAGGTTGGTTTTGACAAAACATTTCAGTGAAAACCCTGCATACAGTTTCTCAAGGGTTCGTACTTTCATATGAAGTCACAGAATCACAGAGACTCTGGCTGGAAGTCAACTTTAAGATCATCAAGGGATGGGGAGCAGAATATCTCTCCTGTAATCCAGGAGGAGACAGTTAGTGCTCTGCTCTGCCACTTAGATCCTAACAAGTCTATGGGTCCAGATGAGATTCATCTCAGGGTGCTTAAGGAGTTGGTGCAAGAGCTGGCTAGGCAGCTCTCCATCATTTGTCACCAGTCCTGGACAACTGGGGAGGTGCCAGATGACTGGAGGTTGCCCAGTGTGGTGCCCATCCACAAGAAGGGCCAGAGGAGGATCTGGGGAACTACAGGCCTGTCAGCCTGATCTCGGTGCCTGGCAAGGTTAAGGAGCAGATCATCCTGAGTGCCATCGAGAAGCAGGTACAAGGCAACCAGGGGATCAGGCCCAGCCAGCATGGGTTTAGGAAAGGAAGGGCCTGCCTAACTGATCTCATCCCATTCTACGACTGGGTGAGCTGCCAAGTGGATGATGGGGTCTACCCATTCAGCAAAGCCTTTGACACAGTCTCCCACAGCTTCCTCCTGGGAAAGCTGGCAGCCCAAGGAAGCTGCCAGGAGAGGGTTAGGCTGGACATTAGGAAGCCCTTCCTCATGAAAGGGTGATTAGACACCACTGGTTGATGGTGGAGACNAAGAGATTCTTCCTAACACCCAGCCTAAACCTCCTCTGGCGCAGCTCGCAGTTATTTTCCTTCAGTCCCATCACTTGCCACCAGGGAGAAGAGTCTCCCTGCTCCAACCTCCTTTCAGGTAGTTGTAGAAAGTGGTAAGGTCTCATCTCAACATCCTTTTCAGTGAGTGTTTGCAAACTCTGAAACAATTCTGAAGCAGGCAGCGGGCAAGAAGAGCCAGGCACTGGCCCTTCTCTTCCCCAGACTTTATCAGAGCTGTCAGGGAGAGCTGAGCTGCTCAGGCCTGGGCAGCAGGACACACTTTGCATCTCAATGACCTCCACATGACTTTCACTGCTTTACACTTTCATTTCCTCAGACACAGATTTAGAGGCAAAGTATTTGTTATATCACGTCAAGACAAAGGAATGTCGCTGGCCACCAAGCCCTGCTTTCCCTTCCCAGATATCAATCACTTCACACTTTACCAGAAAAAAAGCAAAACAATCGCCAAAAGCAATTACTACTAATTGAAACCTGCGTGATAAAGTATCGGAGGAACTGCAGGGAGGGGCTTTTGCAGTCCAGGCTCATGTGTGCCTATTCTGCAAGGGCAGATCAGCTGCCTCTGCTGCACCCACTACCACCTGCAAGGGTTCTGGGCATGACTAAGAGAAAGTAAATATTAGCCAGGCTGCCCTTCAGTGCTTTTCAGAAGAAGTTAGGAAAGTAAATGGTTGCCACAGGCCAGAAGAAAATCCTGTTGAGGGTGTAGTAGATGTTGTGGAAGAGTGTAAGAACAGTGCAAATGAGCAGCAATGTTACTCCTCAATGACTGCCCACCTGTCACACTGCAGGCTGGAGTTTGAGACAGGTTTTCACAGGATCATAGAATCATTAGGGATAGGAAGGGACCTCAAAAATCACCTAATCCAATCCCCCTGCCACAGCAGGATCACCTAGACCAAGCTGCACAGGAACACACCCAGGAGGGTCTGGAATGTCTCCAGAGAAGGAGACTCCACAACTCCCCTGGGCAGCCTGTTCCAGTGCTCCAGTACCCTCCCTGGGAAGAAGGTCCTTCTGATATTGATATGGAACCTCCTCTGTTCCAGCTGGCACCCATTGCCCCTTGTCCTATCACCAGATGACCTTGAGAAGAGCCTGGCTCCATCCTCCTGACACCCAGCCCTCACAGATTTATAGATATGAATGAGGTCCCCCCTCAGCATCCTCCAAGCTCAAGAGACCCAGCTCCCTTAGTCTTCCACATCTGATGTATGGCAAGGACTCAAGTTATCATCTAGTCTGCACTTTGCCTTACACAGCCAACTAGTGAGTTCTGCTTTAACAACACAGCTTGCACCCAAGCTGATATTTTTGTTCAAGAAGAGAAATACTGACTTCAGTTACAGATTTCAGAGGAAAGCAAGACCATGAGAACTGTGCAGCTTATATGGCTTCACTATTAATGATACTACATATTATTTCTGATCAGAATCTGTTCAGTTTCAGTTTCTATATATCAAATCTACAGCACTATCTGGACTGGGACTTTTGCTGATGATCCTCTGGCTTTGGGTGGAAAAGGATGATGAATTCAGTCTCAGCGAGGAGCAGAGTTTCTGAGTCTTCATCGAGAATTCCAGGAAATGACTCACAAACAGAACTATTCTTGCAGAGATTACCTGTTCTCGTGGCATTTTAAAAACTGAGTTGTGAGCGTGCAGGAAATGATGCTTTGCTCACAGACGTGGGGAATGTATTTTATGCATTGACTAGAACGATTTGAACTTTAAATGTAAAACCCTGGCATGCATTCAGCACTGCGAAACCCAGTTTCTTTCCCTTCCTTTAGCTGCTTGTGCTTTTAATTGAGAGTATTTCTGAACAGCCATGTCCATTAGCACCAACCATACACAGTACAGACAAATATTAAAGAATCACAGAATTATTGAGGGAGGAAAAAGCCTCTAGGAACACCAAGCCCAGGCTGATAGTCTCACCACATCAGCTAGACCAGGGCACTAAGTGCCACAGGCAGTCTGTGCTTAAACACCTCCAGGGATGGTGACTCCACCACCTCCCTGGGCAGTCCTTTCCAATATCTAACCACTCTTTCCATGACGAAGGGCTTCCTAACATCCAACCTAACCCTCCCTTGGTGCAGATTCAGGCCCTGCCCTCTCACTCTATTACTAGTTGCCTGGGAAAAGAGCCCAACACCCACCTGTCTACAACTTCCCTTCAGGTAGTTACAGGTTCCCTCAACTCTCCTCTTCTTCAGGTTAAACAACCCCAGCTCCTTCAGCCTCTCTTCGTAAGGCTTTCCGTCCAGTCCCCCCCCAGTTTCATTGCTCTCCTCTGGACCTGCTCAGTACCTCAGTCTCTTTCTTGAAGCGAGGGGCCCAGAACTGCCCCCAGTACTCAAGGGGAGGCCACACCAGTGCCCTGTACAGGGGAAGAATGACATCCCTAGTCCTGCTGGCCACACTATTCTTGATCCAAGCCAGGATGCCACTGGCCTTTCGTGCCACCTGGGCACCGTGCTGGCTCATATTCAGCCGGTTGCCAACCAGTACTGCCAGGTCCCTCTCTGCATAGCTCCTATGCTCAAACTTCGTGTACTTCCAGCACTACCTACTGCACGGCTCACATGCAGAGATGCCTGCTCACCAAACAGCCCAAGAATCTGCTGATAGAAGACCTTCCATTCTTGTGAAAGAGTTTTAAAAGTCCCTTCATAACCTGCACTCAGCTAACAGTAAAAGCGCCTTGCCCTCTTCAGCTGAAACACACGTGAAGCATGCGTGGCCCCCTCGGGATGCTGGTTACAGGTTTTGGTTGTAGCTAACAAAAAAAGTGACTTTTGCACTGGAATTGCTTTTATTCCTTGAAAACTGAAAAAAAACACCAGGCAACTTTGCCTGTGGGCATGAACCCTGGCATTCATGCAAGTAACCACAGATAAGTCTCTCAAAAGCAGAGTGAGTGAACTGACTGACGTTATGTTCTCTGTGGTTTTGGTGTCCTGTAAGCTTTCCTGTGCTTAAACTACAGCAGAACTTTGGATCCCATGAAAATGCTGTAGAAAGAAAGGCAACCAGCAAATCTGGTGGAAAATACCACCACAGGGAAGGTATCACTATCCACTGCCTCCTCCTCGTGACTGACTGACTCCCACTGACCTCTACTACTCCGCAGCACCTTCTGCTCTTGACTGTTCACTTTCAGATGTGTGATAAGGAAATGATAGAATTAGAAATACCACAGAATCACAGAATGTTAGGGACTGGAAGGGACTTCTAACATTCATCCACTCCAATCCTCCTGTCTGAGAAGGATCCCCTAGATCAAGTCTCACAGGAACGTGTACAGGCTGGTTTTACATGTCTCCAGAGAATGAGACTCCACAACCTCCCTCTCCCTGGACAGCCTCTTCTGCTGCTGTCACCTTCATCGTGAAGAAGTTTCTTCTCCTCTTGATGTGGAACCTCCTCTATTCCAGCTGACACCCGCTGCCCCTTGTCCTATCACTGGATGCCACTGAGCAGAGCCTGGCTCCTTCCTCCTGACACCCACTGAATATGTGATCTCTTTTAAGAGGAAGCACTACACTGTAATATGCTTTCCGCCTTGCAGGCTTGAGAGAGCCTTTAGGGGCTTCACTGACATTCCTTACAGCTATCAGCAATTTCAGTTTGCAAAAGCAGATCCACCTAATTGTATTTCTTCCTGGAAAAGCGTGCCCTGAGTAGCAGTTTGTTCCTAACTGAACACGACTGACTGGCATTTACAGTACCCTACCCCCCAAATATTTGCTTAACACTGCAGTTAATGCTCTGTATTTTTCTCTACCAGGCAATGCCAAGCAGTGCCAGAGCAGGCCGGAGCTGATCATGGATGCTGTAAACACAGCGAGTCATTCAGAGCCAGCAAAATCCAAACTCTGGCAGAGCCCCCGGATCTGATCCACAGTGCCATTATCATAATCTTCAACAACTGCATTGTTTATTTAGAAAATCTCCCTCGATCCCTCAACAAATTAGTCCAGAAGCCACCAGGAGGATTAACTTCAGAAAGTCTCCCTCAGATAGCAATTATGTGTGCTCAGATGTCACCAGCGATAGACATTTGCCTAAGTCATAGCCAGACACCCAGCCTTTATTACCAAATGCACTGGGCTTGCATCAGGGTCTGTCTTATCCAACCAAGTGCCAGAGTGTTCTGGCACTCAACAGGGGCCACCATCGCCCAGTGTGAGAGGTGCTCCCTGGCACTGGGACTAGCTCCTGATACGTATCGAAGAATTTAATGGCCAACTGCTTCTCCTGACCATTCGGATTAAGCAGAAAATGATACTGGATGGTGTTCTGGATACTTCTGGGGCAAAGCCTTTCGCCCTGGGTCCAATGACTACACGTTATGCCTAGCTGGTGGCAGTTACGTGGCTTTTCTCCAAGGAGCTGGCAGTCCCTATTCAGCTGCAGGCATGTGCCTGCCTCATAAATCACCCACTGCGCTGGCAGCCTCATTGGCAGGCTCGGCAGGGAGACTGAGACTGAGCAAACAAGACTTTCATGCTGGAACGGCAGCCTCTAGCCCCAGGGGCAGTGTGGTGACAGGATGGCATGAGGAAGCCTGTGCTGAGCCACTTCATGACGCCTGCTGGCCCTTTAGGGATGTGAACCTAGAGTTTCTAACGAGAAACAGTCCCTTTTATATAGGAGAAAAAGCAATAACCAGTGTCATCTGTGTCTTCTGGCACGGTTGTCTCAATCTGAGTGGCACGGAACTGTTGATACCTGCTATTTTTTAACAAGGCAGAGCAGCAAAATCAGTTATTGGTCCTGAATAAAGAATCTATTTCCATAACATCTGCCACCATCAGAGAGGGTTTGTGTTTTCAGAAGGAAATGAGATAATGCATCTGTCAGCTCTACAGGCACCCGGGCTTGCGCTGCTGTCCGCAGCAGTTTGTCAGAGGTTGCTGAATATCATCCCACCCTTTCCAAAACAAAGTGCTATGTTAACCCCTCTAGCACAGACCAGCACTGTTCCCACTGCCACGCGGCTTGTGCAAGGGGTCTGGACTAAGGGACAGATCCTGCCTGCCCACGGCAAGTAAATACAAGTGGCTTGTGAGCTTCCAAGTGCCACAAGCGCACGAGTACACTGCCCTGCATGTCTTGACCTTTGGGGTACAGCTGTGCCATCCCCACAGGGACTGGCAGCTGGATGAAATGTGGTCCTAGCTGCATCTCAGGTGGAAGAACCAAGGTGGAGCTGAGTTTTCAAAAGAGAAGTTAAGCATGCCATGCGTTTCCTGAAGCCCTGCTGAAGTGCGCACATGCAACAGAGGCTCCCAGGATCAAAACAGAGGCTCTAGTCAAACAAAGGCTGTGGTGAATGTTAAGAGATTTGCTATAAAGATAATCCTGATGATAACACAGCTCATGAATGGCAGGTGCAGTAAGTTTAAGGGTGGGAGAAAAGGCAGGGTTGTACTAGACTGAAGTCGAGTGCCTGTGCTCACCGTGGGGTCAGCTGAAGCAGTATGAGCAAGAAGCACCACGTGCCTAAGGGAAACTTGTGCTGCTTTTTGCTCCAGTCTGCAACTGCCCCCTCCACATCTACATCTGCTGATGGGCCTTGGTGGCTGCTGCACCCTCCCTGTTTCTACCACCTCTGCAGTTGCTCGATGGGACTACTGCTTGCCTGCTCATGTCTCTCTTGGTTGCTCTGTGGATGCATCACCCTTTGTCTTTTGCTAGACCAGAAGCTGACACTGGACGGGAGATCTGGAGGGCAGTGGAGAAGAGGAGTCTTTCAAGCAAAGAAATTGGCTTGATTTTTCTGTTTAGTTCAGAAAGTGAGGACTTCACCCTCGCCTGTAACCCCCAACAAACCCAAACCCCCACAAGCTTTACCTATCCAGGTTTTCCAGGTAAATGTGGTGATTTTTATCTTGAGGCCTTTGCTTTCTGTCCACTACAGAATGTTTACATCCTAAAGCTGCTGAACACAGGCTCTGGTTTAATGCGCTGCTCAGTTCCTGCTTAGTGCCACGGTTTAACCCTGGCAGCAGCTCACTCCTCCCTGCAGCAGGATGGCGAAGAGAATGGGAAGGGTGAACGTGAGAAAACTCGTGGGTTGAGATGAAGGCAGTTTAACAGGTAAAGCAGAGCCATGCACACAAGCAAAGCAAAACAAGGAATTCCTAAACTGCTTCCTATCAGCAGGCAGGTGTTCAGCCATCTCCAGGAAAGCCCGGCTCCATCACTTCTAACAGGTACTCAGGAAGACAGGAAATGCCAACACTCCAAACATCCCAGCATCTTCCTTCTTACTTTCAGCTTCATATGTAGAGCTTGACACCATATGGTGTGGAGTACCTCTGTGGTCAGCTGAGGTCAGCTGCCTCAGCTGCGTCCCATCCCAACTTCTTGTGTACCCCCAGCCTCCCTGCTGGTGGGGTGAGAAGCAGAAAAGGCCTCAGCGCTGTAGTACTGCTCAGCACTAACTGTGTTAGCAACGCTGTTCTCAGCACAAATCAAAAACACAGTACCTAACAACTACTGGGAAGAAAATTAACTCCATCCCAGACAAAACCAGTACGTTTGGACGTGGTGAAAACAGGACACGGAGGAGGAACGTGTGCATGTTGTGAAGGTGGGTGGTTTGGAACAGATCTGCTGATGCTTTTATCAATAGTAAAAGCATGGACAGATATTACCTTCCAATAGGTATAACTCCCAATTGATGCCTCTAACAGAGCCCCCACAAGACATTCCTCTTCCTCACCAACATGCTGTCTAACTACAGGAACAAGAGCAAATGAAGCCCTGACCTAGCTCGGGGCTGCTTTTTTACTTCCATCTTTTCCTCCATGATCCAATCTCTCCTTCCACTTCATCCGCCAAGTTTCAAGCAAGTGCAGATGGGTTCTGTTCCTCTGTCGAGAGCAGATTCATCCAAAGTCTACCTGAATACACATCATCTTCAAGACCCCCAGATCCATCCAGAGCCTAGCAGGACACACAAGCTGTGCTCAGCAGCACTGGACAGTCACCACTCAGATCACATGAGCAAATGGAGCTCACCAAGGTCTCCCTAGACAGGGAGATGGTTGCTTTTGCCCAGACCTGTGCTGCTTCCTGGCATCGATGGCCACTCTGCAGGGCACTACTCGTGATTCACGCTAAGGAGAATTTGTGGATGCAGACTCATAATGATAAGCTCTGCTGACACTGCAACACAGCAGTAGAGACACAGTTAAACAACCCTTCAGGATCCACTCTGGCTGAGGTGGAGAGAGCCACCATCGTGCCCACTCGCCTGCCAGATGAGCAAGCACAAGGGCAGAGAGAGCTGCAGCATGCACCTGAGGTATGGAAAATCAATTATGATGTGGGACTTGGCACTCAAAGAGAGGATATTCTGGCACCTGCAAACAACTTTCAGCCAGTGGGTGAAGGATAGATTCTTCCAAGAGGGAAAGATACAGGCAATTTCTACTGTGTGAGTGGGCTGAGACGTAAATCTCCAGAGCATTAGTTCAGTTTTTGGTGATACTCAAGCTCCAGCTTGCCCCAGATAAGACCGGTTAACTCAAGAGAAGCCATCAATTACCACAGGCAGAAGACTTTCAAAAGCATACGTGACTCTGAATTACAGTACCTCCTGTGCTTTGCATCCACAGTGTGTCCAAGATCAGCCCCAAGCAGCCCTCATTTCTTTTAAGTTTATCTCTAGCTGAAGAATTTGCCTGTTTCCTCGGGCATCTCTCCTCAGGCTAAACACAGGTCTGGGCCCTGCCGGGTGGGAAGTGCACAGGGATGGAAAGCAGCAGGTCCCTGCTAAGCGTAACCACTGTGCAAGTCCGAATAGTCTGGGCTATTCCCAACACCTGGGCGTCTGAGGTAACGACCAGCACACTCTTCAGTCTGAAGACATGCCAGCAAGGAGTGAAAGAACTGCAGTTTACTATTGGTTATCAAATATGAGAAGAAACTTTAGCCCTGTTATAGAGAAAGGACAGTATTTGCCCTGAGATCTCATCCTAGAAGAGTGCACACTCAAGTGAGCAGTACAGTGGAACCCTTCCCCAAGGCACCCATCATTTTACACCTCTTGACCATAGAGGAGGATCCCACACACACTCAGCCCAGTATGGAGTGGTTATTATTGCGAGGCATTCCGTGAGTCACCATGGGATTTGCTCATCCCCTGCCCCAGAATCACTGTACTGCACATCAGGCGCTCTGCGTGTTTCTCTCTGCTCTTCCCAGGTTTTCTGTCATTTAGGTAAAACTACCATCACGCTCCCTTAAAGAAATGCAGAAGGAGCTTCTGCTTAGAGAACAGCAACGTCCTTAAGCAGCTTTGATGTCATGTATGTATAAGTAACACACAAGATACACAGCATCTAAATATGCCCTCTATAATTACAGGAACATGTCCATACACAAAACATTTTCATCTCGTGCCAAACGATGAATTCTACCCTGAGGTAATGAGTCAGGTAAAACATTAACATAAACTTGATGGTGCGTCTCAAATTCAGAACCAAACTGCGTTTCTACCCCAAGTTTGGGGGAGTGGCTTGAATTTTTCACTTAATTAAAAACACCACCCACCTCCGAGCTGATGAAAATCCCCTGTCCCTAGCATGGCATAGGATCGTACACGATCGTCTGTGTACAACGAGCACCAGACAGTTCCCATGGTGTTACTGACACCACCAAACACCCCTGTGGTTTTGCTCCTATAGCATCATGACTTCATCTAGTGACTGCTGCTCACACCAATGGGCTCAGCAGAGCTGAAGGAGAAGGACCCAACTCCATCAGAGGCTCAGTGCACTCACATCAAATGGAAAGGCAACACATTTCCAAGGAGAACAGGGCAGCCCCTTACTCCAGCTACTCTGTGAACAAGCAGCAGGTGTTCCTTCTAGTTTTTTATCCCTTTTTATTTGCCAAGCTGAAGTCTTCCCCTTCTCCCACCTCTACTTTGAAAATAATTTGTAAAATCCCATTTCTTATCAATCTCCACTACTCTTGAGAAAGCAGGTCACATGCAGGTCACCCATTGATTTTAATGGCTGCCAGATGGGGACCCCAGAAGGCAACGTGTCTGAGCTAAGAGTCAGCGAGTAGCTTCCCTCCCTGCCTTCCTCTGCTGTCAGCAAGCGTCCACACTAGCGAGCAACGCTGCTAACTGGTAAGTGGATACCTTGCTACTGGGTAGCTGACACGACTTCTAATATGTAACTGAAACTACATGATTATTATAAATCACTCCCAGTTCATGTCTGCTCTCTTAAAGCTACTAATTCCTTAAACCCTTGCTGTTTTCTCTTGCACACATTCAGTGGAGTATCACATCCACGTGCCTCCCTTGGGCACTTCCACTGCAACCCCTACGTCAGCTGTGAACCTGAGGAGGAAGCATACATTTCCCTCACTGCATGGTAAATGAAATGACACTGCTTCCCTTCCTCCCTAGATAATACCCGTTCACTACTGTTTAACAGGGCCTCTGGAGACCAGGATTTGTAAGAAAGCAGCAAATACTTGAGCTGGTTTGATGTTTCCTTGCAAACACGCTGGCATCGAGTGTTTGTCCCCAAGCATCAGGGGACTCTCCTGATACGGTGGTAACTATGAGAGAACAATTTCCAACAGCACAGGGTAAGTGTTACCGAGCACACTGCTCTGGGCTGAGCACAGAAAAGAATTCATTAACGGGAGCCCCTTCTACATTGACTTCTTATTTTGCTATCGTTACTACCGAACCAACTTCCACACAGGGTGGTAGTATTCCTTTAGGACTCCTGGATGAAGTGACTTATAATGAATCGTGTTGGTGAACAGACTGAGAGCAGCCTTGAGGAGAAGGACTTGGGGGTGTTAGTCCATGAAAAACCCAACAGGAGCCAGCAACGTTCACTTGTGGCCCAGAAAGCCAACTGCATCCTGGGCTGCATCA
>VZRI01012875.1:118890-129894 GCA_013397515.1 Upupa epops
ACCAAGTGCAGCCCTCATCCCAACATCTCCCCAACCCCTGGACCATGGCCTCAAGTGCTCTACCTACTCAACTTTTAACACCTCCAGAGATGGTGACTCCACCACCTCCTTGGGCAGCCTGTTCCAGTGCCCAACCACTCTCTCAGTAAAGAACTTCTTCCTAATGTCCACTCTAAACCTCTCGACACAGCTTAAGGCCATTATGAAGCTCAATGTACGTGAGAAAGAGCAGGTATAACACCTTTTTAGGAGCTTTTCCTTGGAAGACACAGACAAATGCATGTATGCATCCCTCTGGGTCTCTGGGTTATGCATTTCCCATGGAAGCATTGAGAAAGGACAAATAAAAAGGGGAGAAAACCAGACACTCCCCAGGAAAGCATCAGAATAGAAGAAGGGTCAAGAAGCCCTGTGGGGATGTCAGTGGAGGCTGCTCCTGTGGTCCCACCACCAGTGATGGGGCGCTGCTGCTGCAAAATGCCAGACAGAGTCAGAGGGAGCAGAGCACAGAAGGGAGTGCAGAGGTGGGGACCGAACACAAGCCAGAGCTGTGATGTCTCCTGGGAGCTCTGCCTGCTAAGGAAGGCTGTGCAAAGGTGCTGAGCAGTGATGGGATGAGGACCCAACACTGCAGTAGGCTTTTGGAATCAGTGGAAGGATGCAGTAGCTGCAAACTGACAGAAGTGCATAATTTAAGCAAACTCAGGAGTTCTGGGCACACTGCTATCCAAACATGTCTTTGCTCTGTCAAGTTTAGACACAGCATCCCATTTAGCTTGGCACGACACAAATCCCTTAACTATGTCTTGTCAAGCTCCTCACAGAACTTTACTTCCAGCTTCATTAAAGCATGAAGTAGCCAAGGAGCTGCTTTACAAACAAACATCAGCCAAGGCAACGGCTTAGCCCTGCTGCAGAGCCACTGCACTGCTGCAGAGTGCTCGCTCTGTCCTTCACTGCTGGGGAGATGGTGCAAATAAGCTGTTCTCAGACACGCTGCAAGGTCCTGAGAGCATGCTTGACACATTTAGCACATCCTCCTTGTGCAGTTTACTCAACATTGTGAGCTCCTGCCCCCGTGCCAGCACAAATTTAGCCGTTTTGGAATAAATCCTGCTAAGGGGAAGGTGATGACCTCAGTCTCCAACACAGGCAGCAAAGGGCACCATGCTGCTCACCACCCAGAGACCTTGCTTTTCAACACTTGTATGTTATGAACAGCAAAGGCAGTGCAGTCAGTGGTGTTTCTCAGCATATCCATCTCTGCCCTGAGTTTCCTCCTGAGCAGTGGGGACTGTCTCCTTCCCCTTTAAAAAGCTGGGGCAGAAGAAGAAAATGATGACAGGGCACACATGGTACTGATGGAGAAACACCAGCTGCTAACAGGGTTCACCTACCACTCTGCTTAAACAGCAGCAAGCCCTGAAAATGAGGAGGGAGCTATTTTTAACACTTGTGTCAGATCTCTTTGCCTTTTAAAGAGTGTCCTGGAGCTGCCCAGCCTCTTATCTTCTTGGCAGTGCTTCAGTGAGCTGCTTCAGCGGTTGAACCTGCAGCTGTGCCCACCCCTTCTTTGGCACCAAGAAGCCACAAAGCTGGAGCATCCCTCTGCTGCCTCAGAAAGTGCAGTTCACTTTGCTACAGCGATTCACTACCAAGCACACAGACTGTGGAAATGAGGCATTGCAGATTGTAAAGAAGAGCCTTCGAATGCCCACAGATGCAGGCACAGTGACCCATTGAGTTTTGCTTCCATTTTTCAGAGCTACACATAGCAGAGAGTATATAAAGTACAAAGTTAGTCAAATAAGCTTCAGACATTGAGTTTTAAATAGAAAACAGCTAACAAAAAAGGTTTCATTTGCTCAGTAAAATATCCTTAGGGTAGGAGACCTTATCTAGGAGCCCAAAGACAATTCTAATCCTCCCATTCAAACTGCCACACAAACTGTGATGAAAGGATGCAGTGCTGGGAAAAAAAGAACTTGCTGATCATATTAATCCTTCATCTTCCATTCAGCTTCCTCCACCAGTATCCTGTTTCCTTTTTAACAGCCAACAGTGCTCCTCTATTTCCTTACGTGATCCTCCACAACGCTATCATGTCAGACTTAAAAGCAACGCTGCTCAGTAACTGAATGAACTCTCTAATTTTTGTTATAGGTTACAGAAGAGCACTGACATCTATCTCTAAACAGTGACACTGTACACCCTGAAAGCCCCCTTTCTGGTACGCCATGAAACGGCTGCTTCACACAAAGGCCTCACCTTCGGTTCTGTCGAAACGAACCTGCTTTTGACAGCTACTGCTACAGCACAACTGTGGGACAGGGAGCCAGGAGTCGCCTTTGAGGGCCACGGAGTGCGTGCAACGATGCTTTTTGAAGTTCTCTTACCTTTTTATATAGCAGACCAAAGAATGATTTAGCAAATAGCCCTTGATTACTGAAAGGAAAACTTTTAACGACCACGTTTTCCAAAGCAGAGAAGACTGTGCTAGTTGAAGTTGTCATTTTATACAGCAGTTATGGGGAGGAATTTACTCTGCCTCAGGAGATTCTGCACTAGTTGGTTGTAGTTACTGCAGTGAAGGCTCATGACTAAATCAGCTGCTTTAGACACACTGATGCATGCAGAACTAAACACACGGAACTAAAATAGTCCCAGGGAGCTGGAGATTTCCCTAGTGGTACTTCTGAAACGGATGTACTAGGGCTGATTTTGCCTCCCTCAGACAAAACTCCAAAGCCCTCACAGGGAACTTTTGGCCCAGGTGAGGTGAGCAGGTCCAGTATCCCTTGTGAAGAGCTGCTGCAATGTGCCTGCTTAAATGCATAAAATTCAGGTCACCTGCATACATCAGGTCACAGCTGGCTGACCCATGCCTCTACTCTGTACAGACAACAGTGTTATCACCAACATGATTCATCCTTACCTTGTTGTAGTACTGCACCTGCACCGAGTGCCACTGCCCATCGCTGACCCCTCCTGGGATGAATGGTGCCACAGTAGTTGTTGTCTCCCCTACAAAGGCAGGCAGAAGGGGAAAAAAGAAGTGAGTATCACTGCAAACTCCATTCTGCACTAAATCAAAACCCAGAGAGACCATCAGTGGGCACAGGATGCAGCTGTCTCAGCTGCATCACAGAGGAATTTGGGGTTTCTCTGTGAGACAGCGAATATCCCATTTTATAGGGTTACTGTGGAGCACAAACACAAAACTAGCTTCTGTCGTGTTTGGGTGACTTCTAAGTTTTATTCTGCTTCTGCAGAGCTCGGTAGCAGATGCAGTGGGTAAATCCAGCTATTGCTGAGGTGGTCACCTGAGGAAAACATGCATGTGTTTTGTTTGCGGTTCTGCCAAAAGCAGCACTGCAAAGGGTTGTATTAACGTGACGAGTGTCATGCTAGGATGATTTGTCAAGGAGGAGAAACCTACTCCTTGTCACAGGACTAACTGAAATGCAAAAGTACTCCAGTATAAATCCCATGCTAAACTTGGCCCCAGTAAAATTTTACCAGTGAATAACTGGGACTTTGGGAAGGCTTTTGACACAGTCTCCCACACCTTTCTTCTGGAGAAACTGGTGGATCATGGTCTAGATACATGTGCCCTTCACTGGGCTAAAAACTGGCTGGCTGGCTGTTCCCAGAGAGCTGTGATGAATGGGGTGAAATCCAGCTGGTGGCCGGTCACAAGCGCTGTCCCTCAGGGCTCAGGTTTGGGGCCAGTCTGGTTTAGTGTCTTCATTGATGACCTGGATGTGGGGAGTGAGAGCACCCTCAGTCAGTTTGCAGATGACACCCAATGGTGTGGGAGTGTTGGTCTGCACAGGGGCAGGAAGGCTCTGCAGAGGGACTGGGACAGGTTGGATCGATGGGCTGAGGCCAGTTGTCTGAAGATCTGCATTTCGGTCACAACAGCCCCAGGCACCGCTACAGGCTGGGGGATGAGGGACTAGAAAGCTGCCCAGCAGACAAGGACCTGGGGGTACTGGCAGACAGCCGGCTTCATAGGAGCCAGCAGGGTGCCCAGGTGGCCAAGAAGGCCAACAGCATCCTGGCCTGGCTCAGGAAGAGCGTGGTTAGCAGGAGAAGGGAAGTTCTTGTGCCCTTGGACTTGCCCTTGTGAGGCCTCTTCTTGAGTCCTGTGTTCAGTTCTGTGTTCCTCATGGTAGGAAAGACACTCAGATGCTCTTAATGGGTCCAGAGCAGAGCTACCAAGCTTGTGAGGGGTTTAGAGAACCAGTTGTGTGAGGAGAGGCTGAGGGAGCTGGGCAGGGTTAGTTTGGAGAAGGCTGAGGGGGGATCTCCCTGCCCTCTACAGCTCCCTGAAGGGAGGTTGTGGAGGGGTGGCTGTTGGCCTCTTCTCCTTGGTGCTTGCTGACAGAAGCAGGGGCACTGGTCTGCAGTTGAGGCAGGGGAGGGTTAGATTGGATCTGAGGAGGAAATTCTGTACAGAAAGAGTGGTTGGGCACTGCAGGGCCTTCCCAGGGAGGTGGTGGAGTCCCCATGCCTGGAGGTGTTGAAGAACCGTGTAGCCATGTAGGTGCTTCAGTCCCTGCTTGAGAAGCAGCAGGGAGGGGGTCAGTTCGTGTTTCGATTCACCAGGTATTTAGGTTTTTTGTTGGTGTGGGGATGGCTGGACTCTGTGATCTAGTAGGTCCTTTCCAACCAGGATTATTCTGTGATCCTGTGAAATTATTGGCAGCCTTTCAGTGTTTCAATTAGTGTGTCATTGCTGTTGCAACTGGAGAGCTGAAGCTTTTAAGTAAGGTCTGAGTCAGCAGAAGCAGCTCCGTAACCAGGGGTATCGGTTCCCAGGTAGCAGCAGAATAAACATTTGTGCAGGGCTGGCACCCAGGAGCCAGTTTTGACCTTTTTTTTTCCGCTTTGTCTCCTCTTTCTTTTTTATATAACAATTGGAAAAGTCTACACAATAAACCCCAGGAAAAATAACTCCCCCCCATAAGCTAATACAGTTCATAGCACTGCTGAACATAGAATGCACTTTCAACTCTCTATCTGCAACAAATACTCGTATGAAGTACTACTCCCATGCCCTGACTCACGTTTAACTGCCATCCTACACACTTCTGCTGTTTATAAAATACAGATTTCCGCTCAGTGTGTCAGACATCTTGCTGTGATGTTCTTTTAGCATTCAGCAAAATAAAATCTACGGTAAAAATTGGGCTGTTATTGAGCTAACTAGCTCCTACAAAAGGAAGATCACCAATCTCCTTACTAAAGCATCTACCCTACTAAAAAGCTTTGGCTTTGCTTTCTGTAATAAAGCTGTTGCCATGGATAGAACAGTCAGATCAGATGTCCAAACCATGTCCTGCTCATTAAAAGCCACTTTAAACCAGAAGCCATTCTTCTCCCAAGGAAAATACCATTTGCAATCCACAGGACCAGACCTGCTCTCAGGTGCAGCAGTGCAAATCTAAATATAGTTTCACGTATTCCCAAGGGGTTCCTCCGCAATGAAACGCACACAAGTGCAAGTAGAATCCTTTTTTTTTCTCATTCATCCTCAGGGAAAGCTTCCAAGCAATTCGATTCAAGTTCAGACAGGCGGAGCAGAGCTACAGAAGAAAACACATCTCTCCAAACGCAGCATGCTGTTTTATTACACTAATCCATTCCAAAGCCTGTCTTAGAATCTGATTTGGACAACTCTGAAGGAATAAAGGGGAAAGGAAACCAGATATCTTCAATCCAAAGGGGCCAGATATACACACTTAAGCATCACTAGTGGATCGATGAGGTCACACAGGATTTCCCATGGGGTCTGTGAGCAGTGACCATCACTGATGATGAGTGTGTGACACTGATGCAGGCTGTGCCTCTGTCTTGACTGCTCAGCTGTCTGCAATGTCTCACTATACACGAAAATAAAGTAAGAGTTGACTAGAGCCTACATGTCTCTATCTACAGTACAGACAATGGAAAATACTAGATCCAGGGGTACAAACATCTTACTTGCCCTACACAACAGCCCTTCCCTGATATTTGTTTCCCTCCTCATGGAAAACATCCCCTAATCCTGTAAAAATTAGAAGCTGTCTGTGCTGCTGAGACTGAGTAAATCACCAAAGCCACAGGCCTGCTCCTGGGATGAAACAGGAATGTAAGTGATGAACCAACAGGGACTCAAGAGCCTCCGCAAGCTTGCTGAAGTCCAGGAGGTGACTGCCAGTGAATTCAATGTTCTTCAACCATGCTGCACAGCTGTGTGCTGTCAGCTTCACCTGTTACACCTAGCGAGGCAATATGTGCATCAGCACAAGAGTTCTCAGATGAAACACGAGCTCTTGTAACTTGGGCAACAGCCCTCTGCTAGAGGCTGGACCTGTCAGGGTTTGCTCTGATGAACACTTTGGTTAGGAAGAGCTTGATCTCCTGGAGGAAACTTCGCTGTGAGAAAATGCCACAGTGACAGATGCCACCCTGGGCATCACTTGTCAACCTCCCAGAAGCACCAAAAGACACTGGCTTTGTCCTAGTGCAGAAAGCAAGCAAGTGCCAAAGTCTCCAGTTCTTGTTTCTGAGCCGACAGCAGCAATGAGCAGGCAGCTACATTCTGCAAAATTCGGTGTCATGGATGACTTCTTCCAAGCTGAGAGGCTTCTGTGATGTGAAAGTGCATTCCAGCATCACCAGTCCCTCACTGTCATAGATCGCTAACAAATGGCAAGCAGTTTTCACTTGTCTGCTCGCCTTTCCTTTGGCTCACACACAGGTTTTAGAGAACATTTACACTCCTAGGTAGTGAGAAGGTGAATAACCACACAGTGTTTATCATGGTGTGATACAATGAAGTCTCATGTAAGTAAACACTGGCTTGGAGGCCAACTTTCAGGCTAGTGCCATTCTTTTATAGTAGTCATAAACTCTGGCATTTATAACTGCACAAACTCCCACCTCTGACACCAAGTGCAGGCACCACAAACCGCTACAGTCCAGAGTACCTTGCACCACCCAGAATCAGCTGTTCCACAGTGCAGTGTTGGCCAGTTACTCAATTAATAAGGCAGTAAATAGAGTCATTGGGGATTGGAAGGGACCTCGAAAGATCATCCAGTCCAATCCCACTGCCACAGCAGGATCACCCAGACCAAATAGTTTCTTCTAATACTGATATGGAACCTCCTCTGTTCCAGCTTGCACCCACTGTTTCTTGTCCTATCACCAGATAAAAACCATTAAAGTACATTTCAGATTGGCATGAGGGATCTCCTGATCACAACCACAAGCACCTGACTCAAGTGAGACCTCACCTGCCGAGAACGTGAGCTGGATCTGCTCCTCAATGATCTCCAATGCAATAAAGTCGTGCTTCTCGTTAAAACGCCCGTTGTAGAGAAGGAGAGCATTCCTCTCCCTAGTTGCAAACCTAGAACACAGAGACAAGGGGATAGTTCATGGTTAACAGCTCAGGAATTCAAGACTGATGGTCAAGTTGCCCAGAAGAAAGCCGGTATTGTGTTTTACAGAAAAACAAGCCCTAGAATCTTTCTTCTGACACAAGATTAAAGAATTAAGGAGTGAGCTGCAGGACAAATCCTATTCAGAGCATCACAGAATTCTTGAGGCTGGAAAAAGACCTCTGAGAGCATCCAGCCCAGCCTGTGACCCAACATTACCACATCAGCTAGACCAGGGCACTAAGGGCCACAGCCAGTCTGTGCTTAAACACCTCCAGGGATGAGGACTCCACCACCTCACTGGGCAGCCCGTTCCAGTGTCTGAACACCCTTTCCATGAGGAAGGGCTTCCTAACATACAACCTAACCCTCCCCTAGTGCAGCTTCAGGCTCTGACCTTGCATCCTACTACTAGTTGCCTGGGAGAAGAGCCTGACCCTCACCTGTCTACAACTTCCCTTCAGGTAGTTACAAAGAGCGATAAGGTTCCCAGCAGGTCTCCTCCAGGCTAAACAATCTCAGCTCACCTAGACTCTCTTCATAAGACTTTCTCTCTAGTCCTTTCACCACTCTCATTGCTCTCCTCTAGATCCCCTCCAGGATCTCAATGTCTTTCTTGAAGCAAGGGTCCCAGAACTGCCCCCAGTATTTGAGGAGAGGCCTCACCAGTGCCCAGCACAGCAGGAGAATGACGCCCCTAGTCCTGCTGGCCACACTATTCTTGACACAAGCCATAATGCCATTGGCTTTTTGTGCCACCTGGGCACACTGCTGGCTCATATTCAGCCAGTTGTCAACCCGTACTGCCAGGTCCCTCTGCACCAGGCTGCTCTCCTGCCACTCATTCCCCAGGCTGTAGCTCTGCTGGGGGTTATTGTGGCCAGAGTGTAGGACCCTGCCCTTGGCCCTGTTCAACCTCATCCTGTTGCCCTCTGCCCATTGACCCAGCCTGTCCAGATCTCTCTGCAGCATCTTCCTCCCCTCCAGCAGATCGACACTGCCCCCCAAACTTGGTGTCATCTGTGAATTTACTAAGAGGAGATTCAATCCCCTCATCCAGGTCATCATAAAGATGTTGAGTAGAACTGGGCCCAGCACTGATCCCTGGGGAACATCACTGCTCACTGGACACCAGCTGGATGGGGCACCATTCACAACCACTCTCCGTGTGCTTTCCCAATTGAAAGAGTCAAGCAAGATGGAAATTTGAGAAACCTGATTTTCAGAGACCTAACTGGATGCTGACCCTGGCATGGAGTAAAATCAGGCAGATGGATGATGCAGCTCACGCCTGAGTACCTGGCACTTGCCAAACGGCAGCACCTACTACAGTCTGTAAACAGTCTAGAAAGCATTGTCCACACCAGAGCTGTCTGCCTGCTGTCGAAATGTTACAGGGTGCAAGGAGAGTGATCATAAAAAACACCTGGTGGGAGGCACGGGGAAGAGAAAGGTAAGAGTTACTTTCACAACGTCACAAAGACAGTCGGGGTTCATCAATCAACAGGTCAACAACCGGAGAAAGGAAAATAAACACATGATTCCACTAAATCAGTGCCAACGAGGGTTTCTTGGTTTGATTTCTCCTGTGCTTCTACTACGGGAGCTATCACACCTTCCCCGCAGAAAAAGAGGTGATCCAACACTTCCAGAAAAGCTTTTTGTCAGCACAGGAGTCTCCTTGCCAATTTCTGCGTGTTGCGTGCACGGAACCATTTTTAATTGAATCCCACGACCTTTGGGGATTTACAGCCAGCTTTCATCTACTCAGAACTGTAAAACCACTCCTTACGCTTTACATAAACGATTTTACAAAGATTAACGTTATATAAAGAGAGAAAGCAAGCGAAACCATGGGAATTCCTTGTGCTTCCAAATGGCAGTGTAGTTTGGGGTTGTATGTAGGATTCCAGGAAATATGCCTGATTTAAATTAACCCACTTTTCCTACAAATGAGTTGAATGCTGAGCACAGCTAATGACAACTGCCTTCACAGGCGAGAGAAATTATTCTCCTGCCTGTCATGTCACGTCTACTAGCAAGATTCTCGTGCGAGGCAACAAAACCTGAATTCAGAGAATGTGAAAGAATCACAGAATCACTGAGGCTGGAAAAGACCTCTGAAATCATCGAGCCCAGCCCTTGACCTGACATCACCACATCAGCTAGATCAGGGCACTAAGGGCCACAGCCAGCCTGTCCTTAAACACCTCCAGGGATGGGGACTCCACCACCTCCCTGGGCAGTCCATTCCAGTGTCTGATCACCCTTTATGTGAGGAAGGGCTTCCTAACATCCAACCCAACCCTCCCCTGGGGGAAACTTCAAGCCATGCCCTCCCATCCTATCACTAGTTCCCTGTGAGAAAAGCCTGACCCCCACCTGTCTGCAACTTCCCTTCAGGTAGTTACAGAGAGGGACAAGGTCTCCCCTGAGTCTCCTCTTTTCCAGGCTAAACACCCCCAGCTCTCTCAGCCTCTCCTCATCAGACTTTCCCTGTAGTCCTTTCCCCAGCCTCGTTGCTTTAAGGTTGGATCTTAGGAAGAAATTATTTTCAGAAAGAGTGGCTGGGCACTGGCAGGGCCTTCCCAGGGAGGTGGTGGAGTCCTGTCCCTTAAGGTGTTGAAGAACCGTGTAGCCATGGTGCTTCCTGCCCTGCAGTGGCAGCAGGGAGGGGGTGAGGTTGTGTTTGTCAGTCTCTCAGGTATTTAGGTTTTTGTTGGTGTGGGGATGCTTGGACTCAGTGATCTAGGAGGTCCTTTCCAACCAGGATTATTCTGTGATTCATCAAAATATTTTTACCAGATCTACCCAAAATACATGAAACCAAAAAAATTGAAGGGAGCACTATTAGTGATGCTTCTTTCATAGGCAGAAAGTGTTAGTTTGATAGCAACAGGAACCGTAGCTCTATTTGAATGCACATTTCTTATATGGTTTCAATTCTCTCCCACCATTTTTGTCACAAAACTACTAAATTATAAAGCTGGGTTTAGTATTTAACCCCATGCGTGCTGGGTTCACTCTTTGCCGCTAGTCAAAGCATCTTTTGTATCATTAATAGTTAAAGCACTACTGCTTTTGAACTTGTGTGGCTATCACCAGCTGGGAGACAAAAACCCCAAACCTGAATAAAACTGCTATTTTTCATCTTAGAACACAGGAAACAAAAGATTTACTCAAATAATCTGAATTTGTTTCTTGAAGTGATGCATGGAAAGAAAGATGTATAATGTTGGGAGCAGAAAGAGATGACAGATCCGTGACACAAATGCTTTGATTTAAAATACTCACACTGCACTTACTAGAGTGGACAATGCAAGCATCTGCTCTTTGCCAGGAGGGGGTCATGAGTCACCTGGGGCTGAGCTAGACATGGAGATTTTATGAATGCCCCCATATCACAAATTATAGAACAGCAATTCACTGTCCAGTCAAACTGCTTATTCTTGCTTGTCCCCACAGAATGTTTTTCACCTGCATTAAGGGATTCACAGATCCACAGAATGATTCAGGCTGGAAGGGACCTTAAAGATCATCTAGTTCCAACCCCCCTGCCATGAGCAGGGAC
>VZRI01012875.1:129943-169890 GCA_013397515.1 Upupa epops
TAGCTTTCCTGTAACCCCCTTTAGGTACTGGAAGGCTGCTTTAAGATCTCCCTGGAGTCTCCTCTTCTCCAGGCTGAACAGCCCCAACTCTCTCAGCCTGACCCTATAGGCGAGGTGCTCCAGCCCTCCACTCATTCTTGTGGTCCTCCTCTGGGCACGTTCCAACAGCTCAATCTCCTCCCCGTGCTGGGGGCTCCAGAACTGGACACAGGACTCCAGATGGGGTCTCATGAGAGCAGGACAGAAGGGGAGAATCACCTCTCTTGACCTACTGGTCACAATTCTCTTGATGCAGCCCAGGATGCAGTTGGCTTTCTGGGCTGCAAGTGAACATTGCTGGCTCCTGTTGAGTTTTTCATTAACCAACACCCCCAAGTCCTTCTCCTCAAGGCTGCTCTCAGTCTGTTCCCCACCCAGCCTGTGTTTGTGCCTGGGATTGCCAAAGAAATCACAACTGTAAATAAAAGTGATCTTCAGGTATGAAAAGCTGAACCTGTTGTTATGCCTGTGCTGAAACCCATGATGGACTGGACTTCTGATCACACTGAGTGGACCAAACAGTGCTTAGCTCATGACTAAACATGCCATCCTGGTTTTAAAGAAGAAACTCTGGTGTAAGCACTACCTTGCTAAAGCAGTTTGCTGCTTCTCAATAGCCCCTACATAGAGCATTTGAGACACTTGAACTGGAAGCACCACACATGTCAAAGATCTCTTCCTGAAAGCCTGAAAAATGACACCGCGTGGCTGAAGGGACAAGCCAAGGGTACTGCAGGTAATTCACGCTGGCAGCCAGCCCAGACCGCTCCTTTGTTTGCCCTCACTCTAAGTCTGGCAAGTCCAACAGAGCCTTTAGTTCCTCAGCTTTTCTGTGTACTTAGAGCTGATGCTTTAAAATTCTCTTTGCAGGTGCAACTCCTCCTTGCCTTGGCTTGCATGCTAACCGTGCCCGTGCTTCTCAATTTAACCAAACCCTCAAGATTCCATACCATTTCAGATGAGGTAGATGAAAGATAACATGGAAGGAAGCTGCCTGGCTCCTGACTGATGTAAGACACCAGGTAGCTGTTGGAAGCTGGAGAGTGCCTGGTGGTGTCCTCTCTGAGTACTTTCTCCGGAGAGATGCACAAACATGTCACTGTGGCCACTGTGGCTGTGTTGTACCTATCAGTCTTGCCCTTTGGGGTCAGGGCTAACACATTTTATTCTGTTTACTCACAGGCAACTGTGAGAGAGAACCAAAGGTCAATCCTGACCGGCCAAACCATGGGAAAGCTCAAACCCACCCTCTCTGAGAAAAAGAGGCGTGACTGCACCTGGGGCTCTGGTTCATGGCCCTGTGCCTCACACAGTAACTCTTCTCCAGAAGGGGTTTTTCACCAGTGAGGTGTAAGGCAGGGGACAAGAGCCCTGGTCCACGCAGTGTAGCTGCCATCATCATCACTCCCCCTGGCCCTATGAGTGCTCCCATCAGACAAGAGACTGTCAGCCCAGGAGAAGGCTGCCCTATGTGAGGATGTTTTGGCAGGTGGAGATGAAGCTGGTGTGCACAGCACACAGGATGGAACAAAAGCAGGAGCTGGGTGCGAAGGCCAGGAGGAGCAGGATGAGGAGCTGGCACAGTTAGAGTTGTTGTCCCAAGTCCACGGCTGGGAACCAACAGAGAGCAAGGTCTTAAGGAGGATCAGCCTGTGCTCAGCCATGGCCTGATGAGACCAGGTCCTGTGACAGGCTGGGAGACAGGAGAGGGGAAGAGTGCTTCCAAACAAGCAGTATCATTGCACTTTGCAGCTGATCCCAAAGTCAGTGGGACACAGGCCCAGCTAGAAGCGTGAAACCCATCATCTACTTGCACATCTCTGGCCGAGGGCTGCTGAGAGGTCACCAGAAATGTTCTGGTGTGCCCTCATCCCGCACCATTGTCCTGTACTGCTGCAAAAGTTCAGGAGTTAGCAACTCAGCAGCATCCTCAGCGAAGCAGAGAATCAAAACACTTTCAAGCAACATGACTGTACCTCACTCACAGGAGCCACTGCCAGAAGTGCCCGAAGTGACCTCTGTATGTAGGTCACTTGGTTGCTGAGAATATTTTATAAACACCCCCAAGACCAAGCAGAGCAGCCACCAGCCACAGAGCCCTTCCCCACTGGGACTTACATGAGGGAGACGGTGAAGTGGAAGCGCTGCCGCAGCCCCTTGAAGGTGATGAAAGACTGAGGAGGGAAGCTCCTGGTGGTCATCTCACAGTACGGCCGCTCATATTCGCCAGGTGGACACTCACACTTGAAGCCCCCAATAAGAAGGTTCACGCAGGTTCCTCCGTTCTTACACACGCCTGGAGCACAGCGGCCGGAGCGTGCGTTCACCTCGCAATACTCTCCTGCAAGGGGAAAAGAAGGCATCAGGGAAGGTGACACTTCACCCAGCAGCAAGCTGCAATACCCGCTCACCCAAGAGTTGGTTAAGCTGTGTCTGAACTTGTGCACCTGACCCTCTCTGCAACTGAGGTACAAGCCTGTGAGGAGGAAGGGCACTGCATCACCTTTCAAGTCGGAATTCTTAGGGGGGTGTGGGATATGATTTGCTGATCAATCCTCTTGCAAATACCTAACAACGCTGGCCTTGGTGTTCAGACTCCTTGGCCACTTGCAGACCTGGTAATAAATACGAAGCTGGTGACAGACGGATCCACATACGAGGAGGCAGCACCACCACGCTCCCTGCCAACAAAATACGTGTAAACGGTGCTTCACTGCGGGGTGGCGGTTGTGTAAGCAGATAAACTGCCTTGAGAGGAGCTGGGCTTTGGGGCCCATGGCAGTGGTAGGGGCATGGCTGAGAAAGAATAGGCAGGATGCTGAAGACACATGGATGGATGTATTGCTTCCACTTCCACACATGCTGCAGGTGAATTCATGCAGGTGAATGCTTCAGAACTGGGTGCAGAAACTCTCTGCAGGAGTTCAGGGCTGTGCATGCCGCTTGCTGAAGCTGTTTTTCCCCCCAAATGCTTTGCCAGCTGTGAAGTATTAAAATGTGTTAACTGCAATACTAAGGAATGAGGCGTCTTGCTTTGTGTAAGTAATTTTTCCTGTTGTCTGCCCCAAATCTGGGAGTGAAATCACAATTGATAAATGAATAAATATACAGAGAGTATTCACTTCAAAAAACCCTGCTGTGGCTGGGACAGAAGCAGCTGCTGAATTAATCACTGCACTAAAAACAGAACCCTCGATTGAGTTAATGAGTTAACATTTACGTTGTGCTATCTGCCTTCCTAAGGTGTAAAGTGTGTTCGCATCCCACATGTAGAACTGTTCAGAGGAACTGAGGTTGTAATATACAGCTGAATTTCACCCAATAACAACATCTGACACACAGAGAGCAAAACTACTCCACACAACCAGCCGAAGGAACACAATTCCACCAGTACGGCATTTGCATGGTTACTCACTGCCACATCACACCACTGCATTAACTCAAGCACAGCTAGAAGTGTGCAAATGCATTCCTATAGGGAAGTAAAAGCAGCAGGAGCTGTGGGCAGTGATTCACAAACAAAAGCAAATTAAAACACCAAGTTTTGCTGCCCCCACAGCCCTGCTCACACGGGTTCCCACGCCCCAAAGGCTGGAGCCAGTAGTGCTGCTACATCCAGACCTGGATCTGCATACTTTTCTCTACCAGGCTGACAACTGCAGTGGTTTGCAGCTGGTTCAGCCACTGCCTCAGAGAAAGTGATCTGAGGTGGACAGCCCAGCGATTCTGTCTGAAGCTCTGGTGCAGGTGCAGTGTATGCTGCCCAAATGCAGAAGAAAATACAGCCACACAAAAGCACACCCCAACCAGCAGGGCTCAGCTCCAGAGGACAGGTCTCTAGCCCTGCTCTGTGCTCCCCGTGATGAGCAGAGCCATCATGCAGCTGCCTCTCTCTGCAGACACTTGTGGGTATCTCCTGGCGTACATTACACTGGGGTGTTTCAGTTAAAAGGATACAACACAGAGCACACAGGAGCTGAATGCATCTCTGCACAATCATCATCATCACAGTTAACTAATGATGAAACACATCTTTCCTGTCATCCTAGAGGGAGCACAACCCAAACCCTCGGAAGTAATATACCACAAAGAGTTCAACGTTAAGCCTTTGCTGAGAGCTTTTCTGATCCAGAACCAATGTGTGTTCTCACTTTAATAAATGAAGATGAAACGCTGTGAAAACCACTTGATAAATACCTTCCTGTTTCCACTAATCAATGGTATTGGGCAAGACTATGTGATGCACTTCCCTTAACACTTCAACACACACTACAAGGTGTTTCTTTTGGGAGAAACAGCATGTGTATCATCCCTCAGTGTACTGGATATGTTGGATATGTGCACATAGGTAAGATGCTCTAAGAGGACGCTACTGAAAGTGCTTCTTGATGATGCACTGAATAAGCACTGCCAATCCTCCTTGGGTACCGAAAGGCTTCCAAAACCTCAAACCCTACCAACTCCTATAGAAAACACTACACGCAGGCTTGTGGCTTTAAAAGAAATGGTGGGATATGCTGTGAAGTAACTCTGCAACTCAGAGAGGAATGCAATCTTGAAGCTTTTCTGAAAACAGACTGATATGTTTGGCAAAAGCAAATAACACACAGGCCTGAATACACAGGGGGAGAAAGGAGCGAGCTAAAAGGACAGATTCCTGGCACCGTGGCTCGCTCTGGAAATACCATGGTAATACAGAGGTGAAACACAGAAGTCTCAAGTGCAAGTTGCTGATGGGTCTGTATTGATTCTGTGATATAGCAGGAATGTACAGACCATTTGTTTAGATAACTATACGGTCATCAAACTAATTAAGAGAACAACCTGCAGGCTGGAAATGTCTCCTGCATTGTGTTTCATTAGGATGCTTAAAGAAGTAATTTAGAAGAGTGCAGTTCAACTTTCAGTAAAATCCTTTGTCCTATATTCGTTCAGTTGTAGCATCGCTGATGTCCCAGTTACTAAAATTATGCTGAATTCTCTTTAGTCTGCAATGTAAATGAGAGCGCATTCCATGCACATTCTTTGATGTTGAATTTTCATATGTTTTTAACATATTTACTCAAATATGTTAAAAAGAGTTGTTTTGAAATCTCTACAGGAACTCTAAGACATCACTAAGAAGTGAGGTGTTTCTGGCTTTAAGGAGCAGCCATATGGGCAAGTACTCCCAGCAGGGATCACAGCTGGCGCAGAACAAGCCTTTGTGTTGCTCTTGGCTTTGTCACCACCAAGGTGAGCTCCTCATCCTCCACACAGCGCTGCTCTGGGGGAGCTCTGCGGCACAGCCTGAAAAGGGTCCTCAAAACTGGAAGCAAAGCCCACGTGGACTTGAAGGACAAGCTGGTGTCTGGCTGGAGCCAGAGTCAGAAGGCCCTAAGGGAAGAGCTATTTGGGAGCTGCAAAGGAAGGAATCTGCATCTGTCAGTGAAAAGCGCCTGTGCTCACACTTGCAGCTGAAGGTTGGAGGGCTGGGATGGGCTGGGAGAAGATGATCTGCAGTCTGGGGGGGGAAAATAGTGCAGAAGGAGGAAGAGTGCAGCAAGGGCCTGGAGGAGCTCAGCTGATAAGAGCAAAGCCCAGAGAACTACTGCACAGTCTGGGGTTGGTCTGCGATGCTGATAATGCCACCTCACTCAGCCCATCAAACTCCCCTTCGCTCCTCACAGCATTTCCTTGACTGGCCAGCATTTCGCACCCTGGCCAGTAGGTCAGGAATCACGTAGAGAAACAGCTACCTATCACAACTTGTGAAACTCATGCAGGAAACGTGAAGCTCAGTCCCTCCAGTTGCTGAAGCTAAAGCAGGCACTGTCAGATAACAGAAGCCACAGCTTCCTCTTATCTGCTGGCAGATAGATTCCTGAGCTTTGGAAAAATCCTGGCCTCAGCCAGCGAAGTGGCAGGACAGTAGCTGATTTTACAGGCTTTCATTTAATGTTGATGAATCCTAAAGCAATGAGACCTGTGGCTTTTACACAGCCCTTTATGTGATGCTTCCTAGTTTTAAAGCCCTTGAGATCACAAGGTGATAGCTGCTATTGACACTGCCTCCTACTCACAACCAGCCTGTCTTTAATACACCCCTCCTCCAATTCTAGGATGAGCTTTGCAAAGACGTTCACCTTAAATTTTTACTTATTGATTGTGTAAAAGGCATAAAACAACTACAACAGGCAAAGCAAAAGCCTGGCTAGATTTGGCCTTTCTCTATTCCAAGTCTAGCAGCAATGAAAGGCTTTAATGAATCAACAGTAAATGATGACAAAACAAGTGAAAAGATACACAAATAAGCTATCCCAAAAAGGAAAGAAGCATCCTCACAACTGTAAACGCTTTGTGAGCTGAACATGATAGGTTTCAAAAGGCTCACTGGTGTGCATCACTGAGCCAGTCTCTGCAGAAATCTGCCTGGGGTTTTGCCCATGAGTTTCCTGACACTGGAAACACTACAGAATTATGCTACAGTCTACTGCCATGTGTTTCCACGATGTCTCTGTGTAGGGACTAGTCCTCAGAAACCTATTTGCTGACTGTTTTCAACTGAAAATCTACATTAAGTATCTATCTACGTGAAGCACAGACCTGCACTGATACTCAGGTGGTTTTTCCCTAGACTCCTGTTAATTTTTCACTCAGAATCCGCAATTATTTGACTCGAACTGATCCTTCTCTCCTTTCCTCCACACTACCATTTTCTCTAGATACGTACTAATCTTCTCCATGTCTGCAGAGGCTTCACCAGAATGGAAAGCATTTTGAGAGGCTGATTTAAACTGCCAGCCTCAAGTGATGTAAAGGGGAAAGGAGAAAGGACGAGAAACAGGGCAAGCGAATTCTTCAAAGAGTTCCCATTAACACATTGACCTAATAATGAACCAACTATCACTAGAAATGCATTTGCTGTCTTGTACATTATGAGAAAATCAATTCTCCTTGTCCTCTAGGAACTAAACCTTGAGTGACAACCTGCACCAAAGCAACCAGTGTACTAAGTAATAAGAAAGCTGTTAAAAACAAATTAGCTGCAGAATCAGCCTGAAAATCTCTATAGGGACAAGAGAGAAAGCATTAGGGATCCAGCACACCCACATTAGGGGTGGTTTCACCATAGTTTAGGCTGAGTGGGAGTTACCATAGTGCCTTCCTTTTTCCAAACATGGTTGCACTTTCCCCCGTCCCTCCCTTGAGCTGGCATTCCTGTAACCCTGCAGTTGACTGATCTGGGCAGCTAAAATAGCAAAACACCATTCACTTCTTTATTGTCAGGTTATTGATCTCCTGATTAGGTCCCTCCTAGAACTGATGGGATGAATAGCACAGCAGGCACAAGGGAAAGAGGCAGGACCATGCCTCCAGGAATAAGAATGAAGGCATGGTCTTAGAAAAGTTTAAGTGTTATGGAAATACAGACTTAAAGCCATTTCAGATGGCTCAAGTGGGGGTGTAAGTGGCTCATGCTAGACTTAGGTGAACTGGATCAACACCTTCAGTAGATACCCACCTCTCTCCAGCGACTGTGCAACCCCCCTGGGCAGCCTGTTCCAATGCTCCATTACCCTCCCTGGGAAGAAGTTCCTTCTGATATTGATATGAAACCTCCTATGCTCCAGCTTGCACCCATTCTAGGAAAGTGAGAATCAGCTCCAACCCTCTTACAGGGAGAAAAAAACAGCTTAAGATTTGTTTTGCAGTCTCTCTCCTCCCCTTTGCTGCTCTGTGCTCTATAAAGTGCAGCTTTATGAGAAACAGGCTGAAGTAAATACACACACAAACACACACACACACTGTTTAGGTCTAAATCCTGTGGACTCACAAAGACTCACAGCTGTCCTTTGTAACTTAAATTGCTAACCCTCCCAGATTTGACAGTATGTATTTATAAGAGAGGAACATGAATTTAAAATACTATGCAAAGTAACACCAAATCCACTCATTTCACTCGCTGTAGTTATACACACGCAGAGCTTGCCAAACAGCTCTCTGAGGCGACAGAAAATGATCATTTAAACACCCAGGGAAACACCTTTTTGTCCTTTAGATCTGGTTTAATTTTTCTAGGGGGATAAGCACCAAGCTCTGAGCTGGTGGGATGAAAGGGAGCAGAATAATCAGTGCTCTCTTGGCCATACACAGATTATCCCTGTTCTTTGCTGTTACCCGTCTTCCTTTCCTATGCCACAAAGTTCCCTCTGGACATCCCTGATAATTCACATATCAGACTTCAGAAAATCATGAGACTGAGCTTAATAAAGGCCATGAGATCTTTAATCACGAGATGCTCAAAGATCATGGACATAGGAGGTTATTTTATTTTCCTCTGAAGCTGTGGGGGGGCATGTGCTGGCCTCAAGGTGTCTGAGAGTTCTTGGTGGTTAAATGCCAGCTCAAAACACACAACCCAAACTGGCTGCTCTGAAGTAGCTCTCATTCCCACTCCCAGTATAACAGGATAAGCTACTCAACCCCATCAGGGTCCTTGGAGACATCACCTGCATCCAGGCTGCTGTGGTCCTTTTACAAAAGCAAAAGCAGGAACACCTGAGGTCTGTGTCTCTCAAGCTGCTTCAGTCTGTGCCAAATAATGCCCGACACACAGAGAAGCAACTGAAATGCTATCTGGCCCCTCCTCAGCCCTCTGTAACTATCTGAAGGAAAGTTGTAGAGAGGTGGGTGTTGGACTCTTCTTCTTGGTGACTGATGACAGAAGCAGGGCAAAGGTCTGAAGTTGAGGCAGGGGGAGTTTAGATTGGATCTTTGGAAGCACTTCTTGACAGAGTGGTTGGGCACTGGAACAGCCTTCCCACAGAGGTGGCTGACTCCCCATCCCCAGAGAGGTGTTAATAAGTGTGTTAGCCATGGTGCTTCATGCCCTGCTAGAGTGGCAGCAGGGAGGGGGTCAGTTTGAGGTTTTTTGTTGGTGTGGGGATGGTTGGACTCGGTGATCTAGGAGGTCCTTTCCAACCAGGACCATTCTGTGATTCTCTGAAGCATCTCTGTCCAAACAAAGATATTCCTCCTCTCCTTGCCTCCATCCTTTTTCTGGTCACAGAATCACAGAATGGTAGGGATTGGAAGGGATCTCAGAAGATCATTTAGTGCAACACCCCTGCAAAGGAAAACAAAAGACTCCCTGTAGGGGTGGGTGGGTGGATGGCTGGATGATTTGGGGTTTTGTTTTTGCATTTAAATGAGACAGAGTAATTGAATAAAAAAAAAGGGGAAACAATACTGAGGAGGATTAGTGATATTTGGGGCACATCTGTTGGAGAAATGAATTAGTCTGTGGATTCCAGAAATTGTAAGCATGTTCTCAAGATGATAAATGCTTCATCTGAATGGTTACTGGACCTTGTCCTGCTATTCAATGTCCACTGCATCCTGCGCTGACAGGAACAGAGCGTGGACAAAAGTCACAACTGAGTCTTTAAATACCTGTGCTCCCTTCCTTCATGATTTATTAAGGATTAAAAAATCTCAGTTGCTAAGGTTTCACTCTGTCTACACCACACAGCTTGCCTTTCACTTTCCAGCAACAAGGCCGGGCATGGTGCAGGCACCAGAAGCACTACCAACAGCTATAATAAATACTGTGATTTATTTTCTCTATAGCACCTTGATGAGCAAGGAGGCAGACCCCACAGCACAACATTACCCATTTAAGACAACACTCATTGTGAAAGCCCACCTTATGGGCTTCACAGTGCAGTACATGGATTGGTGCCTATTCTTCAAACAAAAGGCCCAACAGGTTCTCTTGCAGAGCTGGGAAGCCAACCCATGTAGGACCATCCATCTCTGGCAGGTGTGCTGAGTGGCATGCAGTGTGCCTGGCTTCTTCCCACCCCATGTGTCAAAGCACAGGGCACAATCACCTCCAGGCTTGTGAGGAAGTGCTTTTTAAAAACAGTTTAGATACGGCAGAGGAGAATGAGAAAGAAAACACCCATGTCTTCAGCCTGCTGCAGCTACCAAGCAGCAGTCTTTGCTCTAGGGGTTTTATAGGTTATTTCTTAGTGTCTTCATCTTTGCTCTTGGCTGATGTCACAACTCTAAGCTCTGTAAATGACTGAACCATTTGTAGTGTACACCGCTCTCACAAGGCGTCATCTCCCTCTGCATTTGATCTGTAAGTTACAGCTTTGAGTCCTTCTTCAGTGCTGTCTCAGGACTGTTCACACAGAGACATAAGAGGAAAAAGAAATGCAGGGAAATTACCAGTTTATGTTGAGCTCTGTGCCAGGTTTGTAAGTGAGACAATAAATAATGCAAATTACACTGATTTGGGGTAAGATATGAAGAAGCCGTGTCTTACAAAACCCTAAGCTTTATCTCCGGTCACGTTCAGCAGGAAGAAAACATCGCTGTAGATGTCAAAGATAAAACTCCAATTATGCTGTTGTGTCTGCAATTTGCACAAAGTCTTAGTTGGAATAAATCTCTTCCTAAAATCCTACCTTAAAACCTATGAGAAAGCTGGAGGTGTAAGAACAAAACACACCTCTCTGCATAATGTATTCATTTCCACAGGAATACCCCTCCCTCCATTTATTCTGAAGAGAAACAATCATCTTCTGCCTTTACTAAATCACATTTGCTAATACATACTGTTTTCTCAGCTCCCTGTGCCCCTTGATTCATCTACAAGAGCCTTACTCGAGGAAGGGAATGTGGAGGGAACTGAAGGCTGGAGCAGCCACCACCTTACAGGACATGTTCTCTGCAGAAGAGCCTTTGCATCCTGGTCCCTATTAGCATTCTTATATACCTACAGGCGTTTCAGCTCACAAACCACCTGCCATGCCTAGTTTCACCTCCTTTTACAGGTAGCAGTGAGCAAGAAAACATGCACTCACTCACAGCTACAGCCTGCTTCAGCTCACATGGCAGAAGAGACTCAACATGCAGCATCACAATTTTATTGGGCACCAAATGCCATCACCAGCAACATTCATGCCTCAAGGCTGCTGTTCCACAGGCTGTTTTAGCCTTACACTGGGCTTTTAAAAATATATTGAACTACTTACATGCACAAGCAAAGCAAGCAAGGTGTGGCTGTGTGTGCAACAGCATCTTTTATCAACAGGAACACATGAGCTGGAAAACCAGACAAGCTTTCAGGCACCAGCAGGCCTCCCGCTGACTTTCAGTCCAGTTTCCCTAAGCTGCTTTCCAGTGAGGACACTAAGGAGCTGCTCCCACTTCCCAAATTAGCAGGGCAGGAAAAAAGCCCTAACACTTATTTTTGAGCATGTTAACATCTCCAAGCAGTTGAGAAAGGGAACATACTTGTAAATAACTGACCTGAGAAAGAGAGGAAGAAAAGAAAGAGCCCAGAAATACACAGAGAGGAGGTCAAGGTTTCACTTTCCATGGCGTACATTACTGTTTGCTTTAGGAGAGTCCAGCCCTTATCCCACTAAGATCTCATTTAATTTTCTCCATGTAGCCGTTACAGACTTGATGGTTTGGCTCAGAACAGGAGACAAAGCCCAGAAGAAGCCATCTGTCCTGGTGCCCAGCAGCCTGGTGGGATTAACTGCACAAACAGCTAAGTCTGCATGGCTCCATTAGAGGGAGGCTGGTGGAAGCCTGCATTTTGTGTTCTCCATCCATTAGAAGTTTTTACAGCAAAATCTCACTCCTACATCTTCAGTGTAATCCAGTGCTGTGATATAAATGATGGCATTTAGAAACAGGAAGACCTCAAATCAAATAGTGCCCATTAACATCCTAGGTAGGTCGCAGAAGCTCTGGTGGAAAGAGGCGTAATGGCCAATTAGTGAAAATAATTGAAGAGAAGCCATAAAATATTAATAAAGCAACTCAAAACGTGTGCTTAAAGTAAATGTACTATGGCAATTACATCTCAGGAGGCCAGGAGCTTTGCAATTTCATCTTATATAAGAAGTTTTAGGTGTAGAGAAAGTTGGTACCATTGTATAACTCTCTTCATTGTGGACTGTAGGAGTTGAGAGGTTTTGATGGATGAGTAGACAGAACTGGCAAAAAGAATCATAGATTCCTAGAATTGTTCAGGTTAGAAGTGTCCCCCTGCTCCTACCACTCCAAGCCCTTGGAAACAGCCCCTCCCCAGCTTTCCTGTAGCCCCCTTCAGGGACTGGAATCAGATGCTGACCAGACTGCCATTGGTTTACATTGAGGGCAAACTGAAAAAATCAAAGATGGCCCTTTGTTTGTCAAATTAAAAGGATTAAGGTTAAAAAACTAATCCCATAGTCTTATGTTTTGGTAGCATCACAAATCATTTCTATACAGCCAGGAACATGAACTGAAAACAGAAAGCAGCTTCAACAGGATAGCTGACTCTTTCTTAATGGCTCCTAAAAAAGGTCCTGTCACATGCATCTTGCACAGAAAGCAACGCATTCTTCAAACTACAGAATAGCTATTACTTCCAAAGTGACTTTAAAAAAGAATTAAAACCCAATTAATTCAGCCAGCTTCCACTCTTCTTACAACAGTTAAGTCAGTTAAAACTCAGCCTTTTGTAAAATGTGAAGTCACGTTAAATGATTGCAATCTTGTTAGTTACTATACTCTACATTGTGCTTGGTTATTAAGACACTCATCTTCACAAAAATATATATTATAATATGCACATCAGTGTGTTGGCCTCTTGAAGGTGGGTGGCCCTATTTAACTATGGTTTTAATTATTTTATTGGAGAATAGAGTAGATGAGAAAATGCTTTCCTTTATATTGCAACAGCTCTCGTGTGCTTAGCTATGGAGATTTTGAGAGGCAGGCTGAAGTAAAGGAACTTCATCCTGATTCTGAGAAACAAGAGAATCGAGGTCGATGAGTGCTGGGGAAGCTGCAGCGAGGGGCACTGTACACTGTGGGATGCAGTACAAAACCTGCTCCAGGAGGAGCAGGGGCTTCCATGCAGGCACTGAACCATGATGCTCTAAACAAAAGAGCATTTGCAACAACAATGAACTTGTGGTTCCCACCATGCTCTGCACAACTGTATGGCAGCACTGTAATTATCTTGATGTTCAAGACCAAGTGCCCCAGTCTGGTGCTCAGCTGTCAAAGCTTTCAATCGTAACACAAAGAACACAGCACACAAGAAACTACTTGATATTATTTCTCCTCCTTAACAGGACATCATCGTGATACCCTCGTCTCTGCGCCCAGCTGTGTTTCCTGCCATTTCACTGTTTATCTACTACTGAAAATGTCTCACTTGGGAATTATAAACACATACAGAAGCCCAGTACGTTTCTCATCGTTCAGTCTGACTGCACTGCAACAGAGCTTCCCAAACAGGTTTCCCAGATCTGCCTTTACAGCCAGGAGACAAGGGCCCCATTACCGTGCTCCTTGGAAGTTACGTTTCTTTCTTGTTTTGGAAGATCTAAAGTATTTCATTCCAACCTTCCCGGAATTGCTTTTTTTAGCCTTCACCTCTGATCTTCTGTGAATACTGCGAGGGGCTTTCCAGAACATGAGGCAACTATAAAAAATACGATCTCATTATGATTTTATCTTCCCCACAAATAACTTAAAGGCAACTTGTTGGGTTTTTTTCCTCCTCCTTTTTCCTTATCTGATTTGTTTTCAGTGAGAAAAAGCCAACCAAGACACCTAGCCAACAGCAAAAACAGCTCGCCACTGTCTAAGGTACGGGTTGAATACTTCACAACTTTGTGTTCTGGTGTGCTTGACTGCATTTGTGAGGCTTAACATTCTACCCTGCTAACCTTTCTGACATTGAACTCCAAGTCTTATGTCACACAAAGCTCAGCTTGGCTAAGTTGCCCAGGTGGCAGGAAAGGCCAATGGCACCCTGGCTTGGATCAGCAATAGTGTGGCCAGCAGAGGACTAGGGACCTAGTTCTTCCCCTGTACCCAGAACTGGTGAGGAATCTCCCCGAGTACTGGGGGTAGTTCTGGGCCCCTCACTTCAAGAAAGACATTGAGGTATCAGGGGAGGGTTAGCTTGGATGTTAGGAAGCCCTTATTCATGGAAAGGGTGATCAGACACTGGAATGGACTGCCCAGGGGGGTGGTGGAGTCCCCATCCCTGGAGGTGTTTAAGGACAGACTGACTGCAGCATTTAGTGCCCTGGTCTGGCTGATGTGGTGATGTTAGGTAATCTCAGAGGTCTTTTCCAGCCTCAGTAATTCTGTGAAATGAATTCAAAACGATTGCAAATGACTATCACAGAGAAGCTCTGAAGAATCAAACCTCAATGTGTGCAGTTTCTCTCAGATCAATGCTCAGCAATGCATATGTATATCCACAATTACGGGAGTGTGTGGGAATGCAGCCGCATCACTGAGGAGGGGTTCTACACGTACCTATACAATTATAATATCAAACAGCTCCACTTCGTGTAACTTTGCTCTACCTTTCAATTAATTTTTTTAGTTACACCAAAGAAGATAAGCAAATGAGTTATAACAAAGGTTTTCTAAAAGCCTGGGAGGACTGGGACTCCCATTTCGATGCAGTAGCTGAAATCCCATCAATATAAAACCAGAAGTTCAAGTCAAGAGTCTAAAAACTGCTGAAAGCTGACAAAGCAAGAAACAGATGTCTAACAGGTTAAAGGTAATAAAAGAGATGTCATGCATGTGAGAACAAAGAGAATCCTAAATTTAGACCGGTCTGTTGTTAACCAGAATGCCATCAGGAAACCTGAGGTGTTCAGGACATAGCTCTCTCCCACTGAACACTGCTAACAGATAAGCTCATACTCACAGGACATTTCAGTGCTTGGAGGTGGGAAGGAGAGGTCAGATGCCAGAGGCAGCAAGGTACCCATGCCAGGTTGGCAGTTTGCTTTGCTGATGTAAAGTCAGCTGTCTGACAGCAAACATGAGCTTGGCTTGGCACGGCTTCAGCACCAACTGTGTTATTTTCACATCAGGGATTTAATGAGAAAAGACTGGAGCCAATATTTGCCATGGCAGAGGGGTTGGACTAGATGATTTTCAAAGGTCTCTTTTGACCCAACCCATCATATGATTATACCTGGACTTCAGGGCTTGATACTAAACATCTGCCCCAGCTCTTCTACAGGGCATCCCAGCAGAAGGTGTGCTCACAGGCCTCTAACATCTGCAAGCTCTTGCATAACTTAAGCAACTAAGAACCTAGCATACTGTTGGATACTGAATTTTAGCTATGTGCCACTTGAAATTATCAGCAATGTGAGTGACAGTACCATCAGTGATAGACTACATAGGTGACAAAAGAAGAGGCCAGCTATGCAGCTGTCCTCAGGAGAAGCAACAGAAGGTATGCTGTGATGATGAGTAAGGAGGACTTCCTAGACCCGTAAGTATTTGGACGAGCTGAATTCACAACATATTAATTACTAAGGTAGCTTAGATCACACTGGCGTGTGATCTACTGGTTGCTCTTCCATAGCACCCATCATACTTCCATTGCGGGAGCACTCAGTAAGAAGTAAGTCTTGTCAAACCATTCTGAAACAGATTAAAAAGAACAAACACAAACATTAAGGCTGTAACCAGGTTTCCACATGGCAGCAGAAGACTTTGATCAGTGCAAGCACTTCCACTTGCACTGAAGAATAAGATGTGAGGTTCCAGAAGAGGCATCTCGACATCTGGCACCTGTGGTAGTTCAGATGAATGAAACATCTTCTCACATGGAGCATCTTGGGGCAGGGGGCAATGGGGGGGTTGTACATGACTGGGAGAACTTTCAAACTTTACAGAGTGGCTAGTTTATGCACATCAAGATCAGGGTAGCATTGCTTGGGTTTAGGAAAAGGCAGAGCACATTGATGTGAAAGCTGCAGGCCACTTACACCATTGCCCTAAACTGTCCATACATACACGACAGTAATCCAATTAGGAAACGCTTCTTGCACTCTGAGCATAGATGAAGGACATTGCCTCCAGACAAAAATCCACCTACAGAAGTGGCAGACCTCTTTTTCAGTGACTCCTGTGCATCTGATATAAACTTCAGATTTCCAACTTTCTTCCTCTGTGTGACTTGGTGGCACAGACAGGAATATAATCAACAGAAACACTACAAAGCTTAAAGTTAATGACACTTCAGCTTTTAAGTGTGTTATATAAAAGGTTACTTTATGGAGTTTCAGTTATCAGCTATCTTCTGAAGCATATTGTCATGCAGCTGTGCTATTTGAGCCTCGGCTTCTTGCCTGCTCCAGCATCACTTGGGTCCAGCCGGTGGTGGCTGTGGTGCGCAGGCCCTATCCCTGCATGCAGCAACAATGAGACGTGCCACAAAAAGCCAAGGAAGGACCTGCTTTAACATGCACAATAAATCTCTGCATTAAACACAGCAGGCGACTGAGCATTCAGGCTGAGTCTGTGTCAGGAAAGAAATGTCTTTCAAGGGGATCACCCCCAGATATCCAGCTGTGGGCAGCCTAGGAATGTCCTACAGGAACCGCCTCGGTTGCTCTGGGAGAAAAGGAAAGTAAATATCCCAACAGCCAATGGAAGACTTATTATCCGTGGCTAATTGGAAAGAGTATGGGCTCCTTACACGTTCAGACACCAAGACCGCTCAAGAGATGACATCTGGGGTTTGTTGCTTTTTGGGCATGGGTAACGCAGTGGTCATACCGGGAAACTTCAAAGTACTGAGAGTAAGATTAATGACACGCTGTGTCTCACTGTACACAGCTGAGTGGAGAAGAACATAAAAAGAGAAAACTAGAGGCTATTCCAGCTTTTGCAGCAGTCATGCTCTGAAAAGTGTTCAGAGGAATTAAGCTCTGCTTCTGGATTGTCCACTGACAGGGTCCTCACCAGCTGCCTAAGTGCTGCAAGACCTTGAGGGCTTGGAGAGGTCATGAGCTAGGAGGAAACGGAGGTACCTGCCTATGCAACTGCTGCCAACCACGGGGACACAGCTTGCCATGTCTTGACCAAAGGGCGTCTGCTTATTCAATAAAGCTGAAGAGGGTTTTCCTCACAAAAATGTAATGCAGAGCAGCTGAAGGAAGTAGAAGACTGATGGGAAAGAATGTGCTGGAGCATCTATGCAGAGAGCAAAACTAAAGAGTACCAACTGTAAGGAAGGATCTTACAAACAAATGGTCATTTATGTCCTCATCGAATGTGAAGAACTTGCCGTCTCAGCTGCAGAGAGTGACAGGTCCACAGCGATCAAAAGGAGATTATCTTGCAGACATGAAGACCTAATGTCACTGCACACATCAGAACAACAGCATGGTTTCAGCACTGCTGAAAAAAGAATACACCGCTGAACCTCTGACGCTAGAGAGACTTTCACCAGGGCACAACCACCCTACGTGAACTTTCTCGTGGCACTGCCATACAGAAACCGCAGGGAAAGGCAGCCAGGAATTCTCTGAGAAACTACAAAATCAGCAGAAAAGCCGAATGAAAAAAGCGTGAAGGCATTTTGCACAGGGGAAAATATTACAGGCACTAACTTCTGAAAACAGTGCAAAGCACCCAGCACCCCAGTAACTGTATTTATAGTTAAAGTTGAGACACTGAATATACTTTTACAGTAATTAGACCTTACCTAGGCTGTTTTCATCTCTTTACTACATAAGTGAGCGTGGAATCCAGCCTAACTCTGAAATCCTGGGCTAAGAGACAGCGTTAGGGCAGCAGCAATACAGAACATTTTAGTACCATTGCTGTGTGGCAAAACCATTTGAATGAGGTATCAGAGAGATGACCCACAAAGCTGTCCCATACCATGGCTGATGTCCCTACATTTATTGGAGTGTTTGGGAACAGTGGAATTTCCTCTATGGGGTTTTGTGTTCAAGACAAACTTGGACATAGCTGTTCTAACAGCCCTTTCTAAAGGGCTGGCAAAGCCCCACAACTCTTTGTTCAGCCCTGTCACAAAACCATGCTCCTTCGTAAGCTAAACAAGGAGTTAAAGACGTGGTAAGGAACCTGAAGTCATCAGATTAAGATTTGCTCTACAGCATTTGGCCGTTACACACCTGTGATCCCACTGCTCCAGCACCACTGCAACCTAGAGTGGAATTTCAGACCCTCTCGCCCGAGATAAAACACTCATTATGGCTACCCTGGCCGCCAGATTTCTCTACTTGAAAGCTGAAATTCTCCCCCAAAAAAATCTCTCTGGCCTGAAAAATGAGAATACAGTATCCGACTGAGCTGGGAAATTCCTATCAGAAGAATGGATGTCAGTAAAGATAACACAGCAGTAAATCCTGGCGGTTACTTTCACTGCTATACATCTGCAGGAGCCAAGTGCTGAGAACTTACTAAACAACATGAATAGGGACTTGTGTCACCGTGTTGTGAGAACAGCTATGATTACCTTCTCATGACATGAAGTCCGAATTCACAGTAGCCATGTTAGATGTCATAAATCCTCAGGACAATATGGTATCACAAAGCTAAACTAGGAGGAAAAAGTATAACACATGAAAGATCTCTAATTGCTGTATTTGATTACTACAAGATTTACAGCCACTTAAGATTTCTCCTCTCTGAAGTGAAATCCAAGAGGAGAATTCTCTGAGAAGAAACCTCCCTAGAAATTGTTCCTTATGTTATGAAGCAAAGGAGGCAGAGAGAGTGCCATATGCTAAGGAGAACTGTGAGAACATTAAAACTCTCCTTTATTTCAGGGTTTGGTTGGGGTTTTTCTCATTGCAGTGCTTTTCAGAGAATCACAGAATTATTGAGGCTCTGAGATCATCAAGCCCAGCCCAAGACCTCACATCACCACATCAGCTAGACCAGGGCACAGCCAGTCTGTCTGTAAACACCTCCAGGGATGGGGACTCTACCACCTCCCTGGGCAGCCCATTCTAATGTCTGATCACCCTTTCCATGAGGAAGAGCTTCCTAACATCCACTCTAACCCTCCCCTGGTGCATTCAGGCTCTGCCCTCTTGTCCTATCACTAATTGCCTGGGAGAAGGGCCTGTCCCCCACCTGTCTACAGCTTCCCTTCAGGTAGTTATAAAGAGTGATAAGTTCCCCTGATTCTACTCCAGGCTGAGCAACCCCAGCTCCCTCAGCCTCTCTTCATAAGACTTTCCCTCTAGTCCCTTCCCCAGCCTTGCTGCTCTCCTCTGGACCTGCTCCAGGCCCTCAGTATCTTTCTAGAAGCAAGAGACCTAAAACTGCACACAGTACTCAAGGTGAGGTCTCACCAGTGCCCAGTACAGGGGGAGAATGATGTCCCTAGTCCTGCTGGCCACACACTCCTTCATGAAAGCCCAGAGGGTTCTATGGGTGGACAGTCTCAAACCTTGAGTCTAAACCAGGACACTGTTCTTTGCCCAGACAGAGTCACAGGCTGACTGTGACTGCAGCAATGAGTCTTCCAGGGCTCATCTATTCTTTTCAGTGGTGACACAGAGGTAGTTACAGAGAGTGATAAGGTCTCCCCTGAGTTTCCTCTTCTCCAGGCTGTTCTCTGCCATTTAGACTTCACTTTTGAGGGGTATGACAGTCATGGCACCTACTAAGCAAAAAGACTGTGAGCATGGAACAAAGGCTGTGGGAGGCCCCAGTAACGGTGGGAGGCACTCACTCACAGCAAGGCAGGAATCGTAGGAATTCACATCCAGAAAGGTGGTGACTTGTGGCTGAAGTGATACGCTCTACAGGAGGCACCAGGATGGCATTTGGGAAGCACTGTGGCAACCATGCCTCCAAAACCGGTGCGGATGATGTGATACGTTTGCTTTTCAGAGGTTTGCCTGAGAGAGGACAGACAACCCCACCTCTATCCAAGCATCTACCTCCAGGTCATCTCAGTTGCTTCTCAAGTGCTCAAAGACACATGAAATAAAGCTGGAGAAATTACACAGGTAATCCACAGTGTTCAAGTTCATTACATTTGTTTGCTTAACTTAAATTACATCCTTTAACCCCTGAGCCATGCGCATAGCTGCTGGCCATCAACGGCACCATTGTTAGCGTGCACATGGTTCTCTAAACTCATTTGCATATAAAGAAGTTAAAGGGGTCACTATTCTGAATAAACAAGAAACGAATATATGTCCTTCTTCACTCCCCTCACAGGAAGTGCAACTACTTCCAAACCACCCCAAACTAGCCAGTATTCAGGTTTCAGAAATACCTCGTGGAAGCTCAATTTACCTTTGTGCCCGTAACAGAAGACTCGTGAAGACAGCGAAACTTTCATCGTGGATAAATGACTAACAATTACATCAAAACAAATGGAGGGGTTCAAAGCGGCGTGGAAAAACAGGGGGAAATCCCATCTGATTGAGATAGGACGTAATTATCTTCTACAGGAAATAAACACTATCTATTTTTAACAGGTGACCAGTCAGATAAGTTCTGTCTGACTGATAGGACAGGGTTATGATTCTGTAGGGATTTCTCATCAATTTGAAGAGAGATCTTAGGATTTTCTTGTGATTATTCTTCTACTCATGGAAACGCGAGAGCTCACAGAGCAGGCTGCATGCCATTGACTGACATGATTCATACTTCATCTTTATGATTAATTCAAGGATCTGAAAGTACCTCGTACTGGTATGGCACTACACTGAGTTAGCACCATGGTAACATTTCAGTAACACCAGAATCTGCCAACTTTCAGCCTCTGCTCCTTGTGATTTACAATCTCTCTGCTCCATGAGCCAGCACACACTGCTGCTATTGATACCAACCTATGGTGGTAGATAGAAAATAGATAGAAAATCTGGATCATTGCAAACAATATCACAGGAGAGCAACAAGGCTGGGGAAGGGACTAGAGGGAAAGACTGATGAGGAGAGGCTGAGGGCGCTGGGGTTGTCCAGCCTGGAGAAGACGAGACTCAGGGTTTATCACATCACTCTGATGTGATACTACCTGAACAGAAGTTGTAGACAGGTGTGGGACAGGACGTGATTCAACACTGCATCTTCATAAAATATATCTGGTAATAGATTTCTTGCTAATAACATTTTCCACCTCATTCTGTAAAGGGGTTAAAATCCAATCAACTAATGACTCCCATATGTGGGTAAGCATGTCAGGCAATAGAGAGCCCACAGGCACTAATGTAAACCAACCACTGAGTAGATACTAAACTTCCAGGACATTCATTCAGCAATGAACCAGAAAGTTTCAATACTTGTATTGATTTACAGCGTAAGGGATTTCACAGCTCTCTTGATCGTGGCTGGGTGTGTTTTCCCTGGCCAACCCAACTGTGATCACAACCCAAACTATCCTTCCAAAAACAGAGTGCTTCAGTGAAGTGTAGTTAACTCTGAAACCTAAAGATGGCAAGGCTGTAAGCAGTGCTCATTCCTTATCTTCTGATCACTCTAATATCCTGGCAGCAGGACAGTTTTCAACTCCACAACTATGCAGTGAAAATACGGTCACGGATGAAATCTTTCCTTGTGTATGAGGGATACAGTGCCTCTCCTCTAAATGTGTTCAGTGTCTGTTCAAACTTCAGCTGTTAATTATTAGATCTGTTCATCAATTATTAATTTAAGATTATTCTCTTTCACTTCTGAAGTCTATTTAGCCTTTTTCCAGAAGATTTCTAACAAGAGACATTCAAAATCTGACGGAGCAATGCATGTCATTCCAAAACCTAGGACATGGATGAATCAACTCTATTCACACAGTATCACACACACAGTACTGATGAGGCTGGAAAAGACCTTAAAGATCATCCAGTCCAACCTAAAACCAACCAAGTAAACCTAAACATCTGACATCTAGAGCATGCCACTCAGCACAGGTACATCCAGATCATGCCACTCAGCACAGGTACATCTTCTGTTTAATCAAACTTTCCACATCTGGTAGTACATAATCATGTGAAATGGAATTGACTGGTCATAACTTCTATTCTGCTATGCCCAACGCTGCATGTATTTTACATTAGCTACATGCAATAGGTAATGGACTCCATAACATATTCCACTGCGGAAGTCATTCATGAGGAACCTGTCTGAAAAATCACTCCTCAACAAAGATCAAATTTCCCAACCACCTCACAGCTTTATTTGGAGTCTCATCAGTCAGGCAAACATTTCTCTGCATCTCGTCAGGAAGGTCCTGGTGCACTAAGCCCTGGTCCGATCTCAGGGAGCATCTTCTATCCCTTTCACTGGGAAAAGCCCAGTTGATTTGCTGTTGCCATGTCCCTGCTCACTCACTTTTGGCTTCTTCCATCAGCACCTTTTTAATTACAGCCCTGAGCCAAAAGGCATGGAAAGTCAAGGAAAATCCTTCCACCTAGAGGGCTGGATCCAGCCCCATAGGACTAATTTTTTACATAAGAGACTTAGATAACTGAGGGGGGACCTCATTCATGTCTCTAAATCTGTGAGGGGTGGTGTCAGGAGGATGGAGCCAGGCTCTTCTCAAGGTCATCTGGAGATAGGAAAAGGGGCAATGGGTGCCAGCTGGAACAGAGGAGGTTCCATATCAATATCAGCAGGAACTTCTTCCCAGGGAGGGTACCGGTGCACTGGAACAGGCTGCACAGGGGGGTTGTGGAGTCTCCTCTGGAGAGGTTCCAGACCCACCTGGATGTGTTCCTGTGCAACTTGGTCTAGGTGATCCTGATGTGGCAGGGGGATTGGACTAGATGAACTTTTGAGGTCCCTTCTGATCCCTAAGGATTCTATGATTCCATGATAACACAGGTTTTCAGTTTTTATAACTTCTTTTATAACTTTTTTATGACTTCAGCAATGAGGGCTGTCCTTGGGAACAGCCGCTTCTGTTTCACCCCTTGTTTGCAGGGGTCACACCAGACATGGCTGAGCCATCAGCATAAATCACAGCCAGCAGCACACCAGCATAGAACATTTCAAATACAGGAACAATCTTCCTGACTTTACACCAGAAAACACTCAGCTAATGTCCTTTCATAACTTCTTAGGAGACCTTGAGAAGCAGCACTTTGATCTTTATTAGCTGTCAAGTCCTTGATAAGGCAAGTGCGTTCCTCAGCACACTGGTGGAGACAGACCTGAAAGCAGCTATGCTCTGGACTTTATCTGGACACTCACGAACTGGAGCTGCATGCAGCATCTCCCACAACGTGCATTTATTGGTTTACTGGGCCACTGGACTCACCCTCACGCTGGGTGCTTCCTGATGTCCAAGGGTTCACAAACACCTACTAGGGCTGTGTGTCTCTACTATGTCCTGGTATGAGGTGACTGCTAAGGGGCCAGGAAAGCAGTAGCCTGTAAAACCATGAACCAGGGGATGTGTCCTGCCTTTTCCTTCCACGCAGAAGTATGTTTAGATCAAACATTTTGAGCAGAAATTCATACTATGCAAAAGGCTTCAGCAGCAGTCAAGCCCCCGGTGTGACCTGAAGCAAAGCACAGTTCCTATTACCATGCACGCCCGGAGATACGGGACTTACCCTAACTGATGTGTGACACTCACAAGACTTCTCCTGACCAGAAGTCAGTGCCAGGAGTTTTTCTCTCTTTGACTAAGAATGTCAGCAATTTCAGCTTGACACAGAGCTGGCCTGGCTGATGGTCTAACATATAAATCACAGCTCAAAGATAAGATAAACACATACCAGTGTAGTCCTCGTAGCATTCACAGCTGTAGCCCCCTTCTCGGCTCCGACATAACCCATTGCTCCCGCAAGGGTTTGAGTAGCACAGGTCAATCTCCGTCTCACAGTAGTCACCCGTGAAGCCCGGGGGGCATCGGCACCGCAGACCATTAATGGGGTGGATGGGGCGGAACAGGACGGTGTTGGAGCTGATGAACGGGGCTGAGCTGTCGAACTTCAGGACAGACACACACTTCATGTAGTTCTCACAGGGCTCGCGCAAGCAGATGTTGTCGTCAAAAGGCAGAACCCTCTGTGTGGAAATCATGGTCAGCAGAGTCCTGTTGAGGTAGATCTGTTCCTGCAGGTCCTCAGAGGGGAAAAACTTGTTTCGAATGCCACCGGGGAGCAAAGCTGAGAAGGTCACGTTCAGGATGTTGGAGCTGACATCCGTGTCATTTTGAATGTTGAAAACGAAGATGCCATCCTTTGCTGTGGAGAGCACTGTTGCCACTCCCTCCACAAACAAGGACAGGAGAGGAGAAAGGAACCTCTCCTGAGACATGTTCTCCAGCCGCACTGTGATGCTGTTGGTGAGCATGTCATCTGTGATGATGGTGACACGCAGAGTGCAGACTGCCGTGACGCTGTGGACACCGTCTGAAAGTAAGAGATAAAGGTATCAGTGATGTTAGAGGGGGCTTCAGCCTTTGGACAAGGAAGTTCATGCAGTCTCCTGCAAATAAGAAACCTTCAAGGAATTTTCAGGGTACTTGGATGGGAAACATATCCAACTTCTGCAGTGATTACTGATGCCTTGGCTCAAGAAAACAACAAAACCTCTTAAAAAATTACAACCCAACAGATCAGAGACATCACAAAGAGCCCAGAACATTCCAGACAAACAACTGGCAAGGGTTAATAAGACCCAGACAGTCTGAGAGCCCAGGATGGCCATGGGGAAGCCAAGGGGAAGTGGTCTCTCATGAAAGCAACCCAATGGCCTTCATAGAAGTCACTGTGAATCTACAGCTGGTGCTAGGGAACTACTGCTTTTAACAGAGCATCACCAAAACTATCTTCTCTGTGTGTGGTCTCAGGCTTAAGGAACCAAACCTATGCACAGACAGAGATCTCTGAGCAGAGCTTTACGTGAAAGTCACCTAAGGAAACAAGTCTCATTTGAACACCCGCATCCCTTCATTCCTCACACTTCATTTCTTCAAAATAATCTATGAAAGTGAGAACAAACAAAAGTATAAAATACACTTGTAGGGAAGACATAAAAACTCTTCCAACAGATCCATCACTTAAAGCTCTTCTGCCACAAACCCCAGTAATTTATAAATACAGCATTAATGCCTGACACCAGGCCGAGAGACACCCCTGTAAAACCTCAGTACACCCTGAGGCTTACAGCAGTGATGTGAATGAACCAGCTCTAGAACCTTCTACCATTAGGAGAGTCATTGTGACCCAGTGAGTGCTATAATTAATCCAAATTCAGTGTGATCGTGGGATGGGAAATTGCATCATCGCTGAAACCAAACCACTTTGTGTAATTCCGTCTCCTTGCTAGCATTAAAGGCTCATTGAAACACAGATCACGTTGCAGAAAATACGGTTACTGTTAAAGCAGCATCTAGTAATCCCAGGAGAGACCAAGACTGTCTTCTGATAGGAAATGTTCCTTCCCACAGATGCCCAGGGAGTTGGTGTAATCCTCAGCCCTGGCTGCATTTAGAAGTCATGTAAACATGGAGCGTACAGATATGATTCAGCAGTGAGCTTGGGACAGTTGGGTTAATGGTTGGACCTGATCTTAAAGGGCTTTTCCAAATTCTCTGATTCTATCTCATAATGTAAATAAACACCCAACCATAAATCGCCCAGATCTGTTGGGGATGCCCCTGCCCACTGCAGTGGGTGTTGGACCTTTAATGGTCCCTTCCAACCTAAAGCATTCTATGGTTCCATGAATCGGAGGTGAATTGATCTCATTAGAGAGATTAACTGGTTTGTGTGGTCAATATCAGGCCCACAGTGGGGATTAACAACTGAATCTAGTTCATCCCAGATTCCAATTCATGCCATAACTTTGGCTCAAAGTACCCCAGAAACAGGCATTTCACAAGCAACCTAATATTAGATTTAGTTCAGTTAAACTATACGGGACTTGGAAAAATGGATCATGAATCACACTCTTGTAAAGTCACATCAGAAGCTGCATTTGAAGCCATCTAAATTCAGATTAAATCTAATTTAAGATTAAAATTCTGATGGCCTGGGTTGCTAAACATAATTTTCCTACGATTTATTATCTCTATATATGGTTGAACTTGATGAACTTGAAGGTCTTTTCCAACCTAAATGATTCTAGGAGTCTATGATTTGAAATTTTAGACTGGAAGTCAGGAGGAAGTTCTTCACAAGGAGGGTGCTGAGACACTGGACCAGGTTGCCCAGGGAGGTTGTGGCTGTCCCCTCCCTGCAAGTGTTCAAGGCCAGACTGGCTGGGACCTTGAGCACCCTGGTCTAGTGAGGGGTGTCCCCGCTCATGGCAGGGGGGTTGGAAATGGATGATCTTTAAGGTCTCTTCCAACCTGAACCATTCTGTGAATCTAGGAAAACATAAGTTCATGGCCCACTACAGTTTCTCACACAAGGTCTTTAAAGAAAGAAAAATCAAGACTTTTGTATCCACCTCAAGTGCTGGTTTTTTTCTTTTTAAAAAGTATTGTTGGAAGTTTCTTCCTCCAAAAACATAGCAGCAACGAAGTAAATTACAGCAGCATAGTTGACCAAATGGTTTCTAACTCCCTTCTCCTGAACAGGCTATCTGCAAAAGCTCAGCTGTTGACACTGGAGCAGCAGTTTAAGCAAACAGAACCATCCTTTCCCCGGAGAGCTACTTTACTACTACTGCCTAGCTAAAACCAAACAGAGAGGTCATCACTCAGGGTGATCCGTTTGATGTGGCTCTCGCAGAAGCTCAGGCACCAGCTTTCACTTTCTCCCAAGTTCACAGAACTGTTTCTCTCCTCTTCCTCAGACTCAGACTAGAAATGTGTCGTTTCAGCCTGCGCCAAGACCCGACGCAACCTTCAGAAACGATCAGCAGCCACTGCAACCACCTCCTCCTGCACGGGCAGTGCATTTCTGGCCAACAGACAACACAGGTTGCAGTGTATTTTCATAAATGCCATGCTCAGAGTAGTTCACCCACTTCTGTGTCAACTGCAGGGCTCTTTCCCCTGAATGGCCAGAAGCAGAGCTAACTATTCAACTGTTTGTTTCCTAAAGCGACTGACATTTGCCTGCCGGTCCCATAGGGTGCCCGAGCTATTTTGCTATTTGTTGCACAAGATGCTACAGAAGTCCTTTCATACCAGCAAGAAGGACGGACAATGGGTCCTTTTCTTAAGAAAACACTATGATCTATAGCCCGTGGTATGTATAGCGAGAAGACAAAATACAATCCACCGTCTGACAACGCTCTAGAGTCCACAAACTGTCATAATCAATATCAACTGTCACAATATGCAAGAGCTTCCCAGCATTCACAACAGCTATTCTGACACAGTTAATAAATCACAGGAAAAAGCCCGGTGTCAGATACCACACAGCCCCCTTGTTCCACGGGCAGCACAAAAGAAATTCGGCCACGGACGTATAGCTGCAAAATGAAGTTGTATTTTAAAAGCCGGTTTGGCTTTGTGTGGCCCCGTTGCAGAGCATTAAAACAGAGTAAAAAAGGAGCTGAGCATGTGTACTAGAGGCAACAAAAGAGAGGCGCAGCTATCTGGGCGGCTGGACAAGCGCCTCTTTCATATCTCCAGCGGGTCTGAGAGCAGCATCACGGGATCCAATCATCTATTCATTCAGAAATTTGTGGAAAGTTGAAACAATCTGCGGTTTTGTGGGACCAAATTAGTATCTGTTCTGCTTTCAACGGACAACGTTGGCTTTGAGGGCTGAAACAAAGTCCAAGAAAGTAGAAACGTTGTGCTTGTTTTTACTGCTAATTGAATTAAAGCCTGAGTACGCAGTAACAGAGGTTTTGAGATTCGTGAGTGAAATACTGCATCAAAGTTTCAAATGGTTAGCACCAGGAATGTCATAAAAATAATGCTAGCAAGTACTGCTCCATGGAGTGGCAACGCTTCATGGCCTTTCACTGTCTGAAGTGCCTACCATATGCAGCTATCCAATATTCACACGCCACTAATCTGTTAATCTGATAAAAAGGTTCCCACATTCCAATTTTTCCAAAGGTTTTATGCTACAGCTATAAAATTCTCTACTATGTTTTGGCAGGTGAAGATGGCTTTAGTCTGAGGTGTGAAACACTCTTCAAGTGATACTCTGCTGGAGAAACTACACTTTACTCTCTGGAGCAGACCTTCGCACAGACGAACATACAGACATGCAAGGCTTAGCTGTCACCAGTTCTCACAGCCATCATCTGCTTGGCTTCAGCAGGCCAGCTGGACGCAGGAGTCTTCCTGAAAGTGCTCTGAAAACAAGAGCCCTGCTGGCAGATGGGACGTGCAGGCATCCCACTAAGAGTGGTCTAAGTGGACAGCCTGCGTCTTAGCAGCTCAAGCCACTGGCCACCTGGACAGCCTGAGGAAAGGGAAACATAGGACGACAGAATTCAACCTATCCTTCTGTGGGCTGGGGTCCTAAAAGCCCGGTGCCAATGACTTTTTGCACTGTCCTCAAGTTTCTCTTCTGTGAAGTGGGGATAATGGCTCTTAAGTGCACACTGAGAAGCAGTGCACGCAGATGATGAAATGCTGAGACATTGATGAAGACAACATAAATGTCCTCAATGAATCAGAAAAGGTTCTTTCAAAAGTTGCTGCAGCTGAGTTTATTTGAAAAAAAGAGGTGGAAAGTTTAAAAGATGCTTTTCTTTATGAAGAGAGGCTGAGAGAGCTGTGTAGCCTGGAGAAGATGAGACTGAGGAGGGGATCCCGTCAATGCATATAGAGGTCTAAACAGCAAGTGCCATGAAGATGAGACCAGACTCCTGACTGGTGGTGCACAGCGAGAGGACAAGAGGCACTGGTCACAAACTGAAACATACGAGATTCCACCTAAACTTGAGGTAAAAAATTTGCTGTGAGGGTAACTGAGCACTGGAACAGGCTTCCCAGGGAGGTTGTGGAGTCTCTGACTGCATAGACATTCAAAATCCACTCAGACTTGTTGCTGTGTGATCTGCTCTAGGTGATCTTGCTCTTGCGGGGGATTGGACTAGATGATCTTCAGAGGTCCCTTCCTCTTCTGCGACTCTGTCTTACACATCAGTAAATGGACAAAGAGGATCCTGGACAGCCAGGAGGCTGCACAGGAGAAGAGGTGTTTGTTACAAACACAGCCCCTGCTCACTGAATTTGTATCCTGGCAATCCTATTTCATCTATCCTTTCCAATTGATGATCTCAGGTCTCACAGCAGACTGCTGTTCTTTGCGTCACTGCTGACTAGGCTCTTAAAAAAAGCCCTTCATCCTTCATCAAACCAGTGAAAACATTTAACAGCAGCCACATACCCTGACACATTACAAACAGAAGAGAAGACAGGAAAGCCGACAAAAGCTTGAAGCTCTCTAAAATAACAGGAATAACTAAGAATTGATTAAACAGTCATTGTTCCATGATTGCCTTTACTTTAGGACAAACCTAATCAAATCTGAGACTTTTAATCTCAGCTTTCTATCTTCTGGCAGTCTATAAACCAATGAATTTTATTACCTAGTAATGTAAACACAGCAAAGTTTCACTGAAGTGTGTATTCGGCAGTGGCAAGACCCGGCCTGTTTGTTTATTTAAGTGGGCAGAAATCAAATCATTAACACTTTCGTTTGGACTTCAAACATACAAAGGTCTTAGGGCTAAGTGTGAAAGCTTCATGCTTTCTAAAAATACTCAAGCATCAGAGCTTTCTTTCATAGATATGGCAGATGCCAGCGTTTATGACAGCTGTGCAAACTCCTTGGCTAGCAAAGCACAGGACACTGCATAGGTGCCCATAACCTCTTGCTCTTCCCAGCTCAGAACCAGTAGGTGTTCAAGAAAAGACTGGATGAGGCTCTTAGTGCCATGGTAGATCTGATGTGGTGATCTTAGGTCCTAGGCTGGGCTTGATGATCTCAGGTCTCTTCCAGACTCACTAATTCTGTGATGGCTTAGTAACCTCCATCCCACATTACTTCCAGCCATTTCTTTACATACGGAAGTTAACAGTACTAGTCCAGTACTAAGCCTTGAACTACTGATGAGGATCCTATACTCGTGGTGTCCTTTCCACTACTTGAGGAGCAGCAGCACGTAAGTAGCACCAGTTCACAGAGATGGAGACCACAGGCAATGCTTGGCTGCCTGAGCAGAGCTGGAACCCAAATCACGCTTCTTACTGAGCAAACAGCTGTAAAAAACCAGCAGATGTCCATAAAAGTGAGATGCACACTCCTGGGCTAACTTAGAGCTGGTCTCAGGAAGGTTGCAAGACTTGCAGGGATGAGTTCCTGCCTTGCATTATGCTTCCACCAGCGTGGAAAATGAAATGATGTAAAATGCATAACAGATCAGCTTATCACCAGTTCGCTGCTGCAGGCACTGCAAAGCTTTGCTTCTATGAGAAGAAATGGCAAGTCTCTGAACATCCATCACACAAACTGCTTAAAACATTTTGTACATTATGGAAATATTCAGGAGCTCACACTGCAAAGAAAAGATGCTTCTTAAAAGAAAGTAAACTGCATGGAAAACGGGAGCTGTGAACATAAGAAAGATGATTTGCTGAAAGAGCAGCAAGCATTACCACAAAGGAAAATGAAAATAGCCGCCTGGTCACAGAATAATCCTGATTGGAAAGGACCTCCTAGATCCCCAAGTCCAGCCATCCCCACACCAACAAAAAACATAAAGACCTAAGAGATGGAAAAACACAAACTGACCCCCTCCCTGCTGCAGCTTGAGCAGAGTGTGAAGCACCATGGCTACACGGTTCTTCAACACCTCCAGGCATGGGGACTCCACCTCCTCCCTGGGAAGGCCCTGCCAGTGCCCAACCACTCTTTCTGGAAAGAATTTCCTCCTCAGATCCAATCTTACCCTCCCCTGCCTCCACTGCAGACCAGTGCCCCTGCTTCTGTCAGCAGGCGCCAAGGAGAAGAGGCCAAAACCCACCTCTCCACAACCTCCCTTCAGGGAGTTGCAGAGGGCAAGGAGGTTCCACCTCAGCCTCTTACTTTTCAAACTAACCCTGCTCAACTCCTTCAGCCTCTCCTCAGATGACTGGTTCTTTAAACCTCTCATGAGCTTGCTAGCTCTCCTCTGGACCCGCTCCAGCATCTCAATGTCCTTCCTGAAATGAGGCGCCCAGAACTGAACACAGGACTCAAGGAGAGGCCTCACAAGGGCCAAGTACAAGGGCACAAGAACTTCCCTTCTCCTGCTGACTACACTCTTCCTGACCCAGGCCAAGATGCTGTTGGCCTTCTTGGCCACCTGGGCACCCTTCTGGCTCCAATGAAGCCGGCTGTCTGCCAGCACCCCCAGGTCCTTTTCTGCTGGGCAGCTCTCAGCCCCTCATCCCCCAGCCTGTAGCGGTGCCTGGGGCTGTTGTGGCCAAAATGTAGGACCCAGCCCTTGGCCTTCTTGTCCCTCAGACAACTGGCCTCAGCCCTTTGATCCAACCTGTCCAAGTCCCTCTGGAGAGCCTTCCTGCCCTCGAGCAGATCAACACTTGCACACAATTTGGTGTCTGCAAACAGACTGAGGGTGCTAGGGATCAGAAATGCCACTGATGAGCAACTCCTTCTTTATATCAAGCTGGTAGAAACGACACGGCAAGGCCTCCCTTTGGCCACATCAATCTTATGTTACTGGTTTTGTCCTTTTCTTCAGCTCCACACATTCCAGAGCACTGACTGCCAAAACAAGCTGTGGGCTTTGGAAAGGATATATACAAATTTATCTATTACCCACATGGTGCCAAAGGTTGCCATTGGAATCCCCTGAAGAATATCGAAGCCCAAGGCTGGTCCAAAGGCAGCTACATCAACAGCAAGACTTTGGTGGGCTTTGCTCCCAGTCACAATTGGGCTTAGAGCCTAATTCACTGAGCAATCACCACTGCACTCGCACAGAGCTTCACTCTCGACCCTGCAGTCCCAAACAAGAGTCTGTTCAGGAAAAGACTCAAGGTTGAAAATCAAGACTGCAACAGCAGAAAGCGAAAGACAGATGATCAGGGCAGCACAAGCTGTAAAGATTGCAAGGATTTTCCTAACATCAGGTGTCTCTGAAGCTGTCCCTCAGCATCCCTAACTTACCAGAAATAATGAGCAGTAGCTGCAGCCCCCCCTTTGCAGATGCTCAGTTTTGAAAACATTGACCAATGTTGCTTGAAGAAAGGAGGATTCAGCAGGGTCACAAGAAGCAGGGAGAGAAAAACATGGTACTTGGTGTTATGGGAGGATTTTAGATCACGGGGAGAGATACAGAGAGATACAAGAAGACAGCTGAACCATGTGGTATCACATTGGCAATGGGTGCTCAGTCCTGGGCTACAAGGGAAGGGAATCTCCTGAGTAAAACATGTACTTGAGGTTGTGGCTATGCCAGCTCGTGCCCTGACACTGCACTGCCCCGTGGCAGCGACAGCCATGCCTCTGCATGTGAAATGATGTCAAAGTCAGCGCAAGCAACGGATCCCAACTCTGTCCATGCACTTCCAGGAAAAGCCACCTCTACTGCTCACAGGGTGCAGCCAGGCTTGAAAACAAGTCAGACTTTCACGTACTTGTGTTAGCAAGACAAGGCATCCCTTCCTCCTGACAGAGATAGCTACCTGGGACACCTGGGGAAGGTGGGCAGTGGCACTTAGGGCTTGCAACTCACAGCAGCTCTGACTCCAGAGTCCCCTTAGTAGCAGCAGCTAAATAAAACAGCTAACCCTCCCCCAAAGCTGTGGGAGCAGAAACCGTACATTAAACAACGGTGAATTCCCACCGTGTGGAAGGGAAACAACCAAACTAATTTTGGCATCACTATCTCTAATGCAGCCTGTGCAGTTCCAAGTTACTCACTTTCCACACAACAGTGAACAGAAAACCCGTGTTTCAGTTTGCAGCTTGAACGGGTGGGGGTAAGACCAAGCTGATGCCAAAGGCAGTGCTCAACGTTGTACAGCAGGGTCATTAGCTTTTTTGAGAGCAGCACCTGCAAGCTGAGAATTCTGAACTGTTAATTGGGTTGAGAACACTCCTCTGGGGGAATGTGTCTGGATGGTGGGAAGGCCAGCTGGATCTGCTGGCAGGAATAAGCACTCTTGAATTGTGACTGCAGCCAGACTGAAACGACTGACACCTGATTCCCCTGAACAGCCTCTTGCAGCGTCGGTTCTTCTTGCTCTTCAGGTACCTGAGGCACATGGGGGATGAGACACAGGCAGTGGAAGCTCACAGGGATGCAGAAACAACAAGGTGGGCAAGGAAACAAGTCCCAGTCCTGAACAGAAAGAATAAGTAGAAAGGATGAGGGACACTTCGATGGAAGTATGGCATGTGGGAAGACAGTGTCAGCAAGCTCCTTCCAGAGGCTGTGCACCTCTGCTGGTTTTCTTTGCTAGCAAGGACCAGCAAGACTCTTCTGCCTAGCCATGCTCTGCAGTTGGGCTGAGCCTGCTCCATCACCGTGGCACTGGCTGAATCTCTGCCTGCCATGACCATTAATGCTCCCCTGACCAGCTCCAGCACAGCCCAGCCCTTGCTGGGCTGCACAGCCCAGGAGCCCACCCCGCTGCTGCTCCCCAACAGGCACACAAGCTGTGACATCGCTCTTAAAGTTCTGCTGAAGTGGTAGATTTCCATTTCATGCTAATGTCCACAGAAAGTGAGTGTCTCAGAGCACTCATCAGACCTGTTCAGATGAAAAACCCCACTCCAGATTGCTACACCAGATAAGATTCGCAGACTGACTTGCTGGGGGCTCCACCACCTCCCATAAAGCTTGATCTTGATTCATATATAATCAAAAGCACTGCCTAATTACCGTGATAAATTTTAAGCCTCTCTGAACTTCCAAGGGAGCGGGTTTTAATATCATTTACATTTTAATTCTAATTCTAATGAAATGCATAGCTAAATGGCCAGAGCTGAAATACGGTTTCCCAGCAGCCTCTCTCTGCCTGCAGCCACATCTTTCAGTGTACCACAGCGGCTTGGACTGGGCACTGCTGGGCAGGGGAAAGATGCTAGTGAGCACTAGGGTGCATGAAGCCCAGGCACGGAGAGCCTGGTCATCTGCTCAAAGGGCTATCTCTACCTTCCCAGCTGCAACCAGCTGTATAGAGAAGTCAAAACTGGTTTCTTAAAGAACCGTGAGAGCAGTGGACTAACTTGCAGTCATGGGATGCTCCAGCATTCATCTCCATTCAGGGCATGGTTTTCAAGTAACTGATGTACTTTGTACAGGGTAAGATAAGAGCAGCGTGTTTACCCTGACACATGCTTTCACGTCAGTAACCCCACTTCAAAAGAGAAAGCCCCCCACGTGGGGAGCCCAGCCATGCTGCCAGGGAAGCAACTGATGGGTGGCCACAAAAGCCTCCATTCTCCTCGTAGCCATGCTTCCCTGCAAATATTGTTACTCACGCGGGCTGATTAAAGCAAGGACTTCCCCAGGCAAGCTGGGGAAATGAGAAGCTGGTACAACTCCCTGGAACAGAAACAACAGCAGAAAAATTTAGCTTTGACAGCTCAAGAAACTGCTGACAGCTTGAGAAGCTGAGATGGCTCTTAGGCAGACATGTGTCTTTCTTTCAGGTTTGTGTAGTTTCAGCATCATAAGACTGTTTGCAAATTGTAGCCCCCAACACAGGAAGGATACTGAACTGTTGGAACGTGTCCAGAGGAGGGTCACGAGGATAACTGGAGGGCTGGAGCACCTCTCCTACAGGGACAGGCTGAGAAGTTGGAGCTGTTCAGCCTGGAAAAGAGGAGACTCCGGGGAGATCTTAGAGTGCAGTACCTGAAGGGGGCTACAGGAAAGCTGGGGAGGGGCTGTTTCCAAGAGCTTGGAGTGGTAGGAGCAGGGGGAATGGTTTCCAGCTGGAAGAGGGGAGGTTTAGACTGGAAGTCCAGAGGAAGTTCTTCACAGTGAGGGTGCAGAGACACTGGACCAGGTTGCCCAGGGAGGTTGTGGCTGCCCTCTCCCTGGAAGTGTCCAAGGCCAGCTTGGCTGGGGCCTTGAGCACCCTAGTCTAGTGAGGGGTGTCCCTGCTCATGGCAGGGGGGTTGGAACTAGATCATCTTTAATGTCCCTTCCAACCTGAACCATTCTAGGAATATATGAGTAAACACAAGGGAAAAACAGGGTGATAATTCTGGGGAAGTAATGGCTAGGTGCCAGCTTCCACAAGCACGAGACACAGAACAGTTGGTTCAGCTACTGCTCCTGCCCCAGGAGATTCACATGTGCTCAAACACAAGGGACTCACACACCCACACTAGCAGGACACCAATACTCTCACGCTGCTTCAATTCTAATGGATGTGTAACATGGATGTTCTAAGGGGTTCAGAGTCTATAAGTCTTTCTCTCTCAAGTTCAACTAATGCTTCAACATCTCTAACGGATCAAAATCAAGAGCAGGGATGTGCCACAGACTGGATTGACTCCACCAGAAATCCACTGAGGGAAAATATTTTCTGCTGTAAAATACCACGGTTTCCCTCACTTTTTGCTTCAAAGGGAAGAGGGTTTCTTTTCTTCTTGCTAGATTTTCAGCTGACCAGTTGTGCTGATCCTTTGTGTTAGCTGATTTCTGCTGAATAAGCAGAATAAGAAGCAAATAAATAAACAAGAAACTTGTGGAAAGAAGAAATAGAAATGAAAATATTTGCTTGCATCCTGTGATTGCAGTAATTAAGAGTTGGAAGATAAAGAAATAAGAACAGAAGGATAAAACAAACAGGCAAGAACATCTACTACCAAACTTTTGCAGACTCACCAGGCACTGGCATTATTTACAGCAGAACTGCTGTGTGCTCTGTCCAGACCCTCTGTTGATAGGCAACCCACACAATCTCCTAAAAATGCGAGGCAAGAACAAAGCAACCCCTTTGATTAGCTAACCATCTACGTGTCGCTGGCCACTGGCAATGAGATCATTGTGTTTTTGGCCACATGGTCAACTGAGAAGATTATTCTTGGATCACTGCCGCTACAACTAGACTGCTGGACACGAATCAAGAAGGACAAAGCACTTGTTTCCTCTTTCTGTGGTCCTGAACCTGCAGTGGGTGGGTATGTTTTCTCTCCAAATCCTTTCCAAGGAGGAGAGCATTCCCACAGACAAAAAGAGAAGAAAACAAGAGCTCGATGGCCAATGGTATCCTGGCTTGTATCAGCACTAGTATGGCCAGCAGGACTAGGGACATCGTTCTCCCCCTGTACTGGGCACTGGTGAGGCCTCCCCTCGAGTACTGTGTGCAGCTCTGGGCCCCTCGCCTCAAGAAAGATATTGAGGTGCTGGAGTGGGTCCAGAGGAGCAACGAGACCGGTGAAAGGACTAGAGGGAAAGTCTGATGAGGAGAGGTTGAGGGAGCTAGGGTTGTTTACCCTGGAGAACAGGAGACTCAGGAGGGACCGTATCACTCTCTATAACCACCTGAAGAGAAGCTATAGACAAGTGGGCTCTTCTCCCAGGCAACTAGTGATAGGACATCTTGGGAAACTGATGCAGTTATGACAGACTGAAACACCAGTGACTTGGAGGCACTGGTGAAATGCAGGAACTAAGCTGGTCTTCAGAAACGACTCTGTGGTCTCAAATACCTATCTAACGGTTTCTCTTCAGCTGAGCTGTAGAAATGGAGTCAGAACTTCCCAAGTTACCTTTTAAAAATCAGCTATGGTTTTCAGCCAGACACTTTGTAAAAGAGACAGATCTTGACCCAAACCAATACTTCATATTCTAGGACTACTAAAGGCCACCCAAGAATTTACATCAGCAAAAGATTCTCTTTAAAGGAATTTATTACACTGGGTAAACAAAGGAAAAAACTCATGCCCTCAGTACTGCTTGATGCCTACCTCAGCATTAGCAGGGCATTGCCAGGCTCAGGATGACTCTGGACCATCTGCATCGTGTGCAGCACAAAGTTTACCAGTGCACTGACTGCATCCATTTCCAAGCATCATTTTGAAAGTACTGCTCCTACCAGAGGGCTGGATGTCCTAACGCCCAGCAGCAAAGCCCTCTCTTTCAGCCCAAGCAAAGTTTCCAGGAGGACACGTCCGGTGAAAACTGAACACGTGCTGACTTTAACGGTGCCATGGAAGAAGCACTTTTGACTCCCATGGAATAAACTATCCATGGAAAAATGGATGCAGTGTGCACTGAGTACCTAGTACTGGACACTGTACTCACTGGACACTGAGGTTCTCCAAGGCTGTTTGTCTTTTCTGCATAGTTTATCTCTCCCTAACAGCAGACTGCTGTTAGCATCTTTAAAGACAGCCTGTGCAAAACCTCCTGTAAAACTGTCACTGTTAATGTTGGGCGCTGAAATCAGGGAGAACACACCAAAAAATCCTCATTTGGGGAATACTTACTCCTACAGAGCCCCTGATATGAGCAGAGCTTGGTGTTACGGGACTATTAGACATGAAGCCCTCAGCCTGAGATCTCAGACTGTACTTCTGTGTGGCTCCAAGGGAGTGTGGCTTTCCGAGAAACCACAGAGTGAGGAGGAGGAGATTTCATCAAGCATTACAGAGGTGGTATCACCTTTCCATAAAACATACCAAACCCCCATGTCAGCCACTTGTATGCGTGCAGTACGGGATAAGAACTACCCCGAATGAGTACAAATACTGGGCTAATAACTTGGCAAACACCCCACGTGAGGAGGTTAGCTTCTTTCCACAGAGCGCCCTGCCTCTCAGACTGCAAGAAACCCACTGATATCCAAGGTGGATTCTTAACATAGCCAAATCCTACCCTTGGTGGTCCACAGCTGCAAGACCTCACAGCGCTGGCTGCTCAAAGCATTCATTTCTTTGAGTGTCTCGCAGATGGAGTCTTGGGAAAGGGAAGCAGAGGTTCAGTATTTGCATGGAAAGAGGTATTTCTCTCTGGACGTGACAGCTGGTGACTGGGAGAAAGGCAAAGCAGCTGCAACCTGGATCAGGAGAGTTTATGGGGCTGTGAGGGTGCCTGAGCAGCGCAGGCAGCAGCAGCTCAGTGTGGGCCAACGTAAATGGAAAGGACAGCAACATTCCTGCAAATGTGTGCTGGGAAGGGAGAGGTCTTTAGCATGCTCCAGGTCACAGGCAGCACAGGCAGGAGGGCTGGGGTCAGTGCGGTGGCCAATGCTGATACCCAGCTGTCACCCAACCCAGCTCTGCAATTCATCACGTGGACATCATTCCTCACGTCCAAGAAGCACCGAGCAAGACGCACACAGAAGTACTGTGACAGCTGGCCGCAACGGCTGCAGAAAGCATCTGGTGCAGAAACAGCACTTCTACCAGAAATTTTCCAGGATCATGTCACTGAAACCAGTATCAATTGACTGAAACACATCCACCTGAGCAAGGCTTTCACCTGGAATTGTTCAGATCATTTCTAACCCATCCCATCCCCCCTATATGTATTTATTTGATGTCTGTATGTAACTCAGAAGCCCATACTGGTACAGATGGCTGTATGGTGTCCTCGCTCAGGACCTCCCACTCAGGCTGTCTCCATCACAGCAGACTCCCAGGGGTGCTCATGGGAGGTGGACGCAGCTCTTCCCCCAATACCCCCAAAAGAGCAGAGAATTGCACCGGAGAAGCTGGTTTTTACTCCTTTCTGCCTTCCCAGCCAAAACGAACTGCTGCATTGGTAGCTACAAGGAGGCAGACGTGGGACAGTTGACATGGGGGAGCTATGAGTGAAGCAGAAACAAACTGCATTTTGTGGGGGCAACTACATGAAACCCATGGGGTGGGGTGTGTTTAGCCAGACCCCAGCCTTCATCACCCCTAAATTACTCTTCTTTACAGTGAAATTTAGAAGTGCTTCTCCAATTAGCAAACATATCTTCTGTTTCAGTGCCATTTAAAAAAAACCCAATCCCTTTGAATTAAGGATTCGTGTTGTATTAGAAGTAAAAAACCAAGTAAACTATCAGGGTGGATGGATGGATAATTAAAAGTGAAAAAAACCCCCTAACATTTCAAAGAATAAATAAAATATTCTCACCCTGAAAAAATCACGTTTGTCTTTGCCTCTCTTTTAGAGACCCAGTTGGCAATTTCAGAGTCTCCTCTCATGGAATCCAACTCCATGTTCCTGGCTCCACATTTAATGGCCAAATCCTTTCACACTTGTCCTTGAAAGATGCCCTTCTGAACAGGAAACTGTGCTGTGACACCGGGTTAGAGTGCTCTTTAAAATAGCTCAGGATCTGTAAAACGACCTCAGTTGGCACAAGACCTCTCCTGCATGTTGCTTCTGCAGGGGTAACTGATGCTTCAGGAAACGCTGTGGCAGGTGGTTAAAGCTAAGTCAGCACCCAAAGAGAGGAAACACTTGATTGCCACCCACTTGATACCCTTTTTTCCCTTACATCCACACTCATAGCAAGAAGTTGGGGGGGTTTTGTACAGTTCCATGACTCGGACACTGCTCAGGGCCAACAGGTAAGGTAGTTCAGCCTGTTGCTGCACAGGAGCATTTCACATCTCCTGCATTTTACTGCCTGAGGTGTTCGTAAAGAGCAGGACATGACCCTGGAAATGCAGAGGGGTCCTTAGATCTTGTCCCCCTCTTTCACAACAGTTTTAACTTGCTAATCAAGCAATGATGTATGTTTCTGGGATTACATTAAAAGCACTGATCTCACTTGGTCCCTGCTGTGCACAGTGGTGGGGTTTGAATAAATGTGCCATCCTAGAAAATACCAAACAGTAATCCCAGGTTACCGGCAGAAACCGGGTGATGTAGTAACAAATAATGTGACAACAATGAGGCTGTATGAGCATAAAACACAACCTACTTCCCTGTTACCACTCAGCACTGTAAATTAAACACAGTGCCTCCCTCTCTGTTCTACATGGAACGTACAATGTGTTCACACATTCCTAGAATGAGTCAGGTTGGATGGGACCTGAAAGATCATCCAGTTCCAACCCCCCTGCCATGAGCAGAGACACCCCCAACTAGACCAGGGTGCTCAAGGCCCCAGCCAATCTGGACTGGCATCCAGAGGGAGGAGGCATCCACAACCTTCCTGGGCAACCTGGTCCAGTGTCTCAACACCCTCACTGTGAAGAACTTCCTTCGGACTTCCAGTCTAAACCTCCCCTCTTCCAGCTGGAAAC
>VZRI01012875.1:170003-226538 GCA_013397515.1 Upupa epops
TGGCTTTCTGAGCCACAAGTGAACATTGCTGGATCATGCTGAGCTTTTCATGGACCAACACTCCTAAGTCCTTCTCCTCAGGGCTGCTCTCAGTCTGTTGCCCACCCAGCCTGTGTTTGTGCCTGGCATTGCCTCAACCCAGGTGCAGGACCTTGCCCTTGGCCTTGCTGACTCTCCTGAGGTTGGCACTGGCCCAGCTCTCCAGCCTGTCCAGGTCCCTCGGGATGGCCTCCCTTCCCTCTAGCGTGTCCACCACGATGACAGCTTGGTGTTATCGGCAAACTTGCTGAGCGGGCACTCAGTTCCACTCTCTCTATCACCAACATCAAAACCATCTCTACCCAGCGCAGCACAGTAACTACTCTGCAGCATCTCGAGTGTACTGGAGTTACTCTAGATTTGCACACAGGTAGCAGAAGGCAGAATCTGACCAAATCACTTTAAAAGGACTGAATTGCTTGAGATTCTAAGCCCTGAGAACTCACCTCTTAATACGCCATTGCTCTAATTTCCCTTCTTAAAGCATTTGCTCCGGTAATCAGAGGTGATCACTGAGCTCCATCCCGCACCTTTAATTAAAGTCTGTTTCTGAAAGCCCTGTGGACAGTCTAATCCCTCTTACTCAGCCACTAGATTCACAAAGCGAGGCAAGAGGTAAATGCACATTTGGAGAGGTTAACGGCACCCAGTTGGGCACCCCACTGTGTCCCACAGCATCTGCTAATACTGAAACCGACTACTCTGAATGCAAATTGTCAACAGTCAGTAAAAAAGCGGGCAGGGAACTGCAAGCAGGGGCAATCCATGACTGCAGATATGAAAATCAATCATTCAAGGCTAACCATGTAGTAATTTTTGCTCAGTACTACCAGTGCTGCTTCAGGTCCTGTCAGACCTTGTCTGCAGCAGATGCAGAAAGACCTGAGGAGCTTGCAAACCAGAAACTGTAGGGAGTTCTCCCTACAGGAGCGCAAAGGAAACAGGAAAAAATGAAGAACTGGAACATCAGCAAAAGGAAATTTAGTCTTTAAAGCAGTAGTGTAGTGGCTAACAGGATCCTCATGATTCTGGGAACTGTGTCAGAGAGCTCAAGTGTCCCTGTCTGCATGGTGCATTTTGATTTCTGTGCCGTTATGGTCACTTTGCTGCCTCCACTCGTGATGCCTTGCCACTTCCGTTCTGCTCTGCCAACAGGGCAGAGCTCCACCTCCCAATACTGGATTTCCTCTTCACTTCATCTCCTCTCATGAGTCTACTCCTTCCTCCACAACCTAGAGTGGCCACCAAGTCCTCTCTCCTACTCTCACTGTAAACTACTGAGGCACCTCCAGGAAACTGCCTGCGTGTGATGACAGGTGAGAGCAGAAGATAGTGGCTCTCTGCACACGCTAAAGCGGTAAGGAAGAGTCCCAGCTGAAAATGTGGATGCAAACATACGTGGCTGATTGCTGCTCTTACCCTACCACCTGAGTTAGCCTGACAGACACTCACTATCTCTGTTCTCAGCCCCCAAGCACGGATACCTGTTCTGTTAGTACATCTTGCATAGCAGCTCAGCAGACTGCTAATGTACAAGAAGATAACACTAACAGAGAAGAGGTGGCTCTGCAGAACAGGATTTGTGGTCCCAGGACATATGTTTGTGGAGAATTTACTGCATGGGCTTAAGGACTGCTCAGACTGACTGAGCTGCAGCTCCTGCGGAGACCAATGTGGGACAGGACACGTACCCAGAACTCTCAAAATTCACAGTCAAGAAGCAAACGTGAGACAAAGCCAGGAGACAGGGAGACGAAGTATGTGACTGGTAGCTCCACGGTGAAGAACCAAACCTGTAGTGTGTAACAAACAGAATGGGATGTGCTCTTTCCTTCTGGGAGCAAGGATGGGATTAATATAAACACACAGAGGGCAGATCACCTCAGCAATACAGTGGAGTTTTCTGAGTCAGTATCTGCAAGTGAGAATTAATGAGGCAAGCAACATACAAGTCAATGCTTAACAGGATCTGGTACCCACTGCAGGTCAGCGTGGCACTGCAGCCAAAGGACACAGGAGTGCTGCAGGACCTCCACTGGCAGGGCTCACGAGTGACCTCTGCGATGAAAGGTTAGTACTAAGATTAAATGGTCTTAAGCAAAGAGGGTGCTAACCTCCCTGTGTTCACAGCTGACAATTCAGAAGAGCTTCAAGATAAGTGGAAAAAAGCAGGGGAGGCACTTGGCTCAGAGGTCTCATCGCTGGTTCCAGCACACAGCATAAAAGATAAACAATTACTTTCCCTACTTTCTAAATACATATTCTCCCTTCTCACTTGCACACCACAGAACACAAGAGTCGAAGACACATGCTGTACTCTGATGGCTGCTCTTTGCCTCTGCTGCTGACAGCCCTGCTGTATGTGAACACCTCCCTCATGTTCCTCTCAAGTCTAGGTGATGTATGTACTCTGCAAGCCTGAATACCTCAGTCTGCAAACCCAGGTCTCCGATGGCACTTTCTGTGGCTTGAAGAAACCTTCAGAAGTTAAAATACTAATTAGAAGAGTGAAATCTAAGTGCTCAGTGACAGCTACATGAATGTACAGACACACAATGCAGAGGGTATGAAAAAGAAGCGAGCTACGGTTAAAACGTTAATAAATGATGCAATTTGTGACCTAGGCAACATCACTACACAGAGAACAATGATTCTTGGGCCTGCGATGCTGAGAGAGAGAGAACAGAGACAAAGGCAGAGAGGTAGGTGATGCAATGCTAGATGCTGCTAACAAAACCCCGTATGATAACACAGAAGAGTAAGGAGGTGAAACGCTATGGGAGTGAATAAAGGGGATGAAAGCCAACGTGACTGTAAGAGGAAACTGAGGCTGGACATCAGGAAGAAACCACAGTAAACTCACTTGGCTTTTCACACCTTGAGAAGAGGTAGGGATTTGGAACACTGTATTTTCACACACAGTAACAAAACCACCTTTACTTGCTGCTGGCAGAGCTACAGAACATTTCTGTGGCACAGAAGTAGTAGAATCCAATTGCAAGTAAAAAATACTTGAGAGACCTTACAAATTAAAGCAAGGAGCTGGTGGTGCAACAACATGGTAGTTCAGTGCTAGCTCTGAATGCGGCAGTCAGAGTGATTTAAGTGATCTGCCAGATTCAACAGGAATTCTTCCATTCCAGTGACACTACAATCTGCAGGACTCAGCCGTGCCACGAGCTAACTGACTCCAACAGGAGCTTTTCTGGTTGCACGTTTCCTACATCTATTGTAATGACACATTATAGAAGTTTAATATCTTTAGAATGCTTTTATTTGGAACACAACAATAGCTTCCAATCCACCTGGACCACAATAGGTGGAATGTGCAACTGCTACATGATTCAACCTGACTGGGTGTGCCGCTCCTACTTACTTTCACTGTCACCTCCTCTAGTTTAATTTCCCTCTTTCCATGAAGTCATCTGGAGAATGCACATGCAACGTTTCCAGTCGGGACTGCTCGCAGAGTGTGGCTTTCCCAGCCAATCCAGCCACGCTGCAGGCCGGTGGTACTCTTCCTCCAGCAGCTCCCCCCACCCATGGCACAACCCTTCGAGCAGCAGTTGGTTCAGTTGTCAATGTGCCTTGGGAAGGGACAAGCTTTCCCTTCCAGGGAATGAGAGAGATGTGAAGCTCCTGTATGTATCATTTGCTGGGTGGTTTCATTAGGACGTACACCCAGGTGTAGCCTGGGGACACCAAAACAGGCACCAAATGATGTTTTGGAACTCTTCTTCATACCTTTGCTCACAGCAAGACACTAAGTGGTCCATAGAAATAAATCCAGAACACCAGAATTCCTAGTTAATCTATTTGAAATAGTGATAGAAGTAAAATAATAGGGGATTTTAAGAAAAGTTGATACCTGGTCTAGTGGGGGGTGTCCCTGCTCATGGCACAGGGGTTGGAAATGGATGATCTTTAAGGTCCCTTCCAACCTGAACCATTCTATGAATCTATGAATCCTGTCTAAGGTCCTCTCTCAAGCCTCACGGTAACACACAGATTTAAGTTGCATTTTGCCAGTAAAGGGTTATTCAAATTCTGCCCACTAAGAGCTGCATGACACTTGGCTGTTTCTCAAGTAGCTACATCCCTGCAGTTGGCACGGTGAAGACACATTCTTTTATCTTAAACCGAATCCCAAGCACCTAAAAGGATCTAACAGGCACCTCGTGCTCAGCAATACTCAGTGCTGTGATCCCCTCGCTGCAATATGGCAGCTCTGTCCTCACCTATCATCCTCAGCTATGAGAAACCTTCTGCCATCCTCCCTCTACCTTGCAAACTCGGGAGCCTGCTCTTCTCGACACTGCTGCCCTGAAGGAAAAAAATGACAAACGCTGGCTTACGAGCTGGAAATTGTTTAAGTGTACTCCTCCTCCTTGCAGAGCTGAGAGTGAGGAGCTGAAAGGTGATGTGCGTGAGAGTCTCTTTGATAAGAGGCCAAGAACTGACACCAACAAGATAATCAGGCCTTCAAACCAGGCAGGAACATCTGGGATGACTATCTCCAGCTTCCACCTGACAAGAGAATAATCCTATTAATCTGTGCCTTTGACACCAGGTTGACTGCCACAGCAAAAGACAGAGATTAAATGAGTTTAACTTGGCTTTTCTCTGGCTTTTATTGGGGTCCCAAACCCTGACCCCTTTAGAGCAGGGAGGAGGGGATTTTGCATCAAGAGGTTTTCTGGTGAACAGGTTCAGTCCCAGCTTGGTCACTCTGGCACCTCTCGCATTAAAATTTGAACTACACAACATTTTTGGGGGAGAGAAGGTGACCACTCAGACATGACTGTGGGACTTCACGTGGACCATCTGAAAAGCCAAGCCCTACGCACTAATCCCTAGCTGCCTGTCAGGACGGAGAGCAGGGCTGTCCCCGCATCACACAGGGTAGGCCTGTCCTCATCTCCCTGTGTGGGGCAGGGTACCACATCAGGGGAGGATGCCTCAAGTGCATGACACAACACCTCTTGCCCGGCATTGCCGAGGAACAGAAGCATCCTCCTGGGCCTCTCCCTAGTCCTGCATGGTGGGCTCTGTGGGAGCAGCAAGTTGTTGGACACAACGGAAGAAGTCAATAAAACATCAGTCCCCAGCTCAGATGGGCAGAGAGGGAGCCCGTGGAGCGCCGGGTGGTTGAGAAATGTCAGTTGGTTGGGAAATGTGCTAACCCCAAAAGAATGAGCGACTCGGCTCCCGAGGCTGACATCAGCTGCTCTGGACTTCTTCTGCCTCAGGTGAGTTGATTCATGCATTTCATAGCCATGAAGCATGAGAGATGCTATTGTTCCTCGAAGTTCCCCACAGGATGCAGCTTCCACTCTGCTTGGCCCTGTCCTTGCTTCCTTACCAACGGTGATGAACCACAGCTTTGCAATCCAACTCTGCCAGCTGTGGAGAAGCTCCAGGTCATTCCCTGCCTTATTTTCCTTCTCTTGACTCCAACTAACCATGCTGTGAGCATGCAGCATTACAAGACAAAAACTGAATGCAGACAAGGCTGCTGCTCAGTTACAGAGTCACAGACTAAGCCTGGTTGGAAAGGACCTCCTAGATCACCGAATCAAATCATCCCCACACCAACAAAAAACCTAAACACCTGATCAATGGAAAAACACAAACTAATCCCTTCCATGCTGCCACTCTAGCAGGGCATGAAGCACCATGGCTACACGGTTCTTCAACACCTCCAGGGATGGGGACTCTACCACCTCCCTACAAAAGCTGTTCCAGTGCCTCTCCACTCTTTCTGTACAGAATTCCCTCCTATGATTCAATCTAACCCTCCCCTGCCTCCACTTCAGACCATTGCCCCTCCTTCTATCATTAGTCACCAAGGAGAAGAGGCCAACACTCACTCCCCCACCCCCAAGGGGTGTAGTTGTAGAGGGCAATGAGGTTCCCCCTCAGCCTCCTCTTCTGCAAACTAAACCTGCCCAGCTCCCAGGTCTTTCAACTCTTTTCCTGGTCTGGTTTTTGCTGCCTCCCCTGCCTTCATTTTTTCTCACCAATCTGGTGTAGGCAATGAAGAGAAAATAGGCAAGATTTTCTTTAGTTCAGATTAACTGACTGGAGTAGATGATTCTGGTACAAGAATGGGATGCAACCCACAGCACAGTGAAGTAAGAAAAACCTGATGGCTAATTCACTGGTTGCTTCAAGAACCTGACCCTTTCTTGCCTGAAGCAGCTACGGTGCTTTGACACACTGCTGCTCTCCTGCGAAAAGCAAGACCATACATGCACATACAGTTGTTCCAGGGGTTGATTCTGGGATGAAATGCAGAAAAGTCTGTGCAGCTGGAGACCCACACACTGAGGCAAAGAAGGTGACAGTGCTACAGAGGGTCTCACACAAGCAGTCCAGAAGGACTCTCTACCTGGCTAGGGGACATTCACCTTGTGCAGCAAATCTGAGCCAAGGACAACAGCTGAAGTCACGGACAAGCACTGCAGCCTCCTGGAGTTGGGGAGTGGGGGAGAAAGCCAGCAGTCAGGTGAAACCCATTAAAACCAGCCCAGCAATTACCAACCCACAGCTCTCAGTACAAGAAAATCCAGTGCTGCGCCAACTGAAGTGTAGTGCATGTACATACATGAAAACATTCAAAGGGAGCTTCAAAAGACAGAGAGGTGAGAGGAGGAGCCGGGGAGGCAGTGAGCTGCCCAGAAAAGGAGCCTACAGCAGTTTTTGTCTCGCTGCCTTTGCCAGTTGCCTTTCACGAACAACGTTAGGTAGAAAAAGCCTCCACGAATGTCAACAAGGGCAGTTTATTACATGAACCATGAGCTATTTGTAAACTGACTCGATGTCTTCATTATCTTTGCCTTTAGATGGTAAAAACATACAAAAAAGTGGTATCTTTTGTGGAGCATTGAGTGAGCAAATTATCAGCTTCCGGAGCCCTCCTCAGATCTCAGCGACTTCTGGCACAAGCTCACTCAAGGAGGAACACGGAAAAAAGAAGATGTTTGTGAGGAAGAATGTCTATCATCTGTTATTCCCATATTGCTCCAAACCAGAGCAAACAGCCAGGCTCAGGTAAAGCTTAGGCACACGGAGCACGTGTTGCCTTCCTGTGGTGCTGAAGAGGGGGAGAATGCAGCTAGCTGACTTGTACAGACTAGAGTTTGGAAGGGTTTAGTAACATCGATCCACCTCCAATAGACAAACACAGGTTAGGGGTCACCAGCCACTCTGAACTGGCATCACAGGTTTGCCAAGGGAAGCAAAAGGAGTTCATGGAAAAGCTGCTTCTGCAGTGGCTAACATGCTGCAGACCTGGCTATTAGTGTTTAGGGCTGGGTGAGCCAGCAGCATCCTGCTCCTAATGAATGTTATTGATCATTAGCCTGTGTTTCTTTTTCCTCATTTGATTCAGCACACTGCATGAGATACCTTACAGGACATGGAGAAATAGCAGAGCTGAGCTCCAAAATGCTGGTAACTGGAAGTAAAGGTAAATAACTAAAAATTACAAATATTTGGGAGCTAACCTTAGGCACTGAATTAAAATGGGCTGAGGCCAATTAATTGTCTGAGGGACAAGCGAGCCAAGTGCAAGGTCCTGCTTTTCATTGACAACAGCCCCAGGCACTGCTACAGGCTGGGGGATGATGGGCTTGAAAGCTGCCCAGCAGAACAGGACTTGGGGGTGCTGGCAGACAGCCAGCTTCATAGAAGACAGCACGGTGTCCAGGTGGCAAAGAAGGCCAACAGGATCCTGGCCTGGATCAGGAATAGCATGGTCAGCAGGAGAAGTTCGTGTGCCCTTGTACTCAGCCCTTGTGAGGCCTCATCTTGAGTACTGTGATCAGTTCTGAGCCCCTCATTATAGGAAAGACACTGAGATGCTCTAACAGGTCCAGAGCAGAGCTACCAAGCTCATAAGGGGTTTAGAGAACCAATCATCTGAGGAGAGGATGAGGGAGCTAGGCAGAGTTAGTTTGAAGAAGGCTAAGGGGGGACCTCCTTGCCCTCTGCAACTCCCTGAAGTGATGGTGTTGGCCTCTTCTCCTTGGTGCCTGCTGACAGAAGCAGGGGCACTGGTCTGAAGTTGAGGAAGGGGGGGTTAGACTGGATCTAGATTGGATCTTAAGAGGAAATTCTGTACAGAAAGAGTCATGAGGCACTGGAAGGGAGTTGAGGCCCCATCCCTGGAGGTGTTGAAGAACTGTGTAATCATGGTGTTTTGTGGCAGGGGCTCGGTTTGTATTTCAATTGATCAGGCATTTAGGTTCTTTGTTGGTGTGGGGATGGTTGGACCTGGTGATCTAGCATGTCCTTTCCAACCAGGATTATTCTGTGATTCAAATGAAAGAATCATAAATAGAATAAACCAGTACCTTTACAAAACACTGCTATTAGGCAACTTAACAACAGAAGGGGCCAAGCACAGTTCAACAGAAGACATAAACAACACTTCATAGAATTCACCGAATTGCTCAGGTTGGAAAAGACCTTCAAGATCATCAAGTCCAAACTCAACCCTACTACCCTAGCTCTAACAATCCACCACTAAACTGTGTTCCCAAGCACCATATCCAAATGATTTTTAAACACATTCAGGAGTGGTGACTGGGCCACCTCCCTGGGGAGCCTGTTCCAGTGTCTGACAACTCTTACTGAAAGGAAGTCTTTCCTGATATCCAACCTAACCCCCCACCCTGGCACAACTTGAGGCCATTTCCCTTCATCCTGTCACCAATGAGAAAAGACCAACCCTGCTCTCCTCTTGCTACAATCTTCTTTCAGGTATTTTTAGAGAGCAGTAAGGTTTCTGCTCAGCCTTCTCTTCCCCAGACTAAACAGCCCCAGCTCCCTCAGTTACTCTTTACAGGGGGTGTTTTCCAAACCCTTCATCAGCCTAGTTGCCCTTCTTTGGACCTGCCCTAGCACCTCAAAGTCCTAGGTGCCCAAAACTGAACACAGTACTTCAGGTGGAGCCTCACAAGTGCAACATCCTTTCCTGCATACTGATCACATCACTCCAAACCAAGCACTTCCCACTGCCCACTGCCTGCCTCATGCCATGTCAGTCCAACACTGCCCATGCATGGCTCCTGGCAGCCTAGGGCAGCTGAGCACCACCTCAGCTGATGCCTGGTACAGACCCCTCTGGGTGAGGCTTGCAGAAGCCACAGCAAGAGAATTTGGGACACTTGGCTTCTCTGAGCACCAAAACGTGACCTGCACAGCAGATGATAAAGTGGACACACGCCACAGTTTTCAAACAGCACCAAAGGGTCTCTCTGTGCTGTTTTGCAGAGCACTATTTCAGAAAAGAAGAGTCTGAGAGACTTCAAACAGCCTCAAGTTCTGTAAAAGCACCTCTCATCAGTTCAAGGAAGGAGAAGACAACTCACTGTTCCTCTGCTCTGCACAGACATGGAATCCTTTCTGGTATTTCTGTTTGACAGCTGCTATTGTGTAGAGCTCAAGACACTCTATTTGCTAAGATCTGAGACACCTCCCAGTTGATGTCCAGTCTTACTTTGAAGAATGAACGGCAGAGACAGCACGTTGAAAAATGTAAAAGTAAGCAAGAGGAAAACTCATTACCAGGTCTCGTATCCCATCAGGTGGTTTAAAAACCGCTGGAGCCTCATCTTATGTTCCTTTGCATTTCCATATGCAGCTGAATTTATACTTCTAGACCTCCTCAGGTGCATTTTTTCCCTAAAGGGACACGCACACTAAAAGCACACCTCTCCAGGAAAATTTCAGTGAATAAGGTTGTACAAGATTGTGTTTTAAGCTGCTTTCTAACCTGTCAGCATTTTAACGGACCTTGTTGCAACCTGTTTGCAGCTCACCTCCAGTAGCTGGGGAGCCAGTAGCTAGTATGTTCACAGGTTTGCGGGTTGGAAGGGACCTCAGGGATCATCTAGTCCAACCTCTTCAAGCAGCATCAAGTTGAAATGAGCTGGCCCAGAACCCTACCAAGCTAAGCCTTAGCATTGTCTACAGTTGAGCAATCCACCACTTCCCTTGGAAGACCCTTCCACTGTCTGACAGCTGCCAGTGTGAACAACTTTCCTCTAGAATCCAGTGGGAATCTCTTGTGGAAATCTCTCCTGGAGCAACTGGTAACCATTCCCTCTCGGCCTTTCTACAGGACTCCTTGTGAACAGGGAGTCTCCATCCTCTTGGTAGCCACCCTTGATGGACTGGAACATCCCAATAATCCCCCCCCTAAGTCTTTTCTTCTCAAGGCTGAACAGACCCAGTTCTCTCAGCCTTTGTTCATACGGGAGGTCTTCCAGTCCCCTGATCATCCCAGTCACCCGGCTCTGGACCCTCTCCAGTTTATCTGCGTCTTTTTAGTCTACCGTGGACCAAAACTGAACACAACACTCAAGGTGTGGTCTGACCAGCACCGAGTAGAGTGGCAAGAGAACATCTTTATCTCTGTTGGTGATGCCCTTGTTAATGCAGCCCAGCATACTGTTAGCCTTCTTTGCCAAAGCAGCGCTGTGTTTGCTCATGTGGAGCTTCTAACCACTAAGACCCCCAGATCCCTCTCTGCAAGGTTGCTCTCAAGCCAGGTGGATCCCAGTCTGAGCTGTATTTGATGGTTGTGCACTCCCAGGTGCAGGACTCTGCACTTGTCCTCATTGAACTCCATGAAGTTTCTGCTGGTCCACTCCATCAGCCCATGCAGGTCTCCCTGGACAGCAGCTCTCCCTTCAGGAGGGTCAACTTCTCCACTCAGTCTGGTGTCATCAGCAAAATTCATCAGGGTACTCTTGTTCCTAGCATCCAGATCATTTGTGAAGATAGGAAACAGTGTTGGGCCAAATATTGATCCACAAAACCTAAGACTGGTGATGAAATAGCGTGGGAGCAGGTATCTCCAGGCCATGAGTGCGGTATGAGCCAAGCATCAGCATTCAGAATCAGCCAGCACCAATGTTCACACATGAACTCTCCCATTAGCAATCCATGCTCTCAGAGGAGCCAAATGGCACTAGCCTCTTCTCAAATCTGTTTCAGAAATGCACAGGTCAGGGACTTGGTTGATATGCAGACTGCTCTCCCTCTTCAGTGCTCAGCTCTGCAGAGCGCGTGGAGCGATCAGAGAAGGGTTTGCAAACACAGAGGGAAGAAAAGCCAAGATTCTTATTTCCATCACAAACAGGGTAGTTTTACCCCATTTTTTTTTCTTCTCTGTAGTGGCCAGTGGACTCTCCAGTAAAGTTTGTGAAGGGTGGAGACATTTGTTTTTACATTCCTTGCACTGACTATTTCAAACCCCAGTTTTTGTGCATTATGTTGTATAAATAGAGAGAAATGATTCGCCTACCACTACTTGACTTCAGCTTTAAACCCGCACCTCTATGAAGCCTTTTGTGTAGAAGAACTAATAACTATCCAAACAGCCACCTGATGACTGTTTGAGCTATTCTGTTCTTCTAAGCTTGTGTTCACACACCTGAGAGGCCTCACAGAGAGTAGGTGGGAGCAGGGGATTATTTTTAGACAGGTAACACTGGCCACAGAAAGTCTCTCTCTCTCTTTCTCTCCTTTAGATCTTAAAACTGTTGGCAATGGGTCTCCTAATGAATGTCCTTGCAGCTGCACAAGGCTGGATTTACAATGTCTTGCAGAAAGTGAAGACTCTGCTTATGCAGATACATGGTGGAAATGCCCCAAACCAGACTGAGCTCCTGGCAGCTTGCAGAGAGTCAGCACTTACAGAACTTCCCTTGTGTGTGTCCTAATACTTGCTGCAGTATGAAAGCTGCACTGCGTATTGGATGAGAGGCTAGTCTAGACAAAAAACCTCTTTAAAACCTGAAAAACACAGTAATTTCTCAAATTGTTCATAGTATTTGCCATAGAAGTGGTAAAACAGCACAGCAATACTCCCTGCAGCTATCCAGTGCAGAAGCTGGAGGCAAGTGATCCCACATCATAGACAGCCTCAACCAAAACGGGAGAAAGCGCCTGGGTTCTCCACTGCAAATGTTAAGACATGATGTATACATTTTATTCAAACCATGTCTTGGTCTAGGTGACCCTGCCGTGGCACAGGGATTGGACTGGATGATCTTTCGAGGTGCATTCCGATCCCTAATGATTCTATGTCTTCATATTGGATCTTCTATTTCACATCAAAACCATACGAGAACAAATCATGATCAGTCTGAATGACAACGAAGATGCGCACTGAAAGCCAGCAGTAGCTCCAGGTAACACCTGCTTATTTCTACAGGCAAATTCTGAGCCAACCCTCTTCAAACTCGAAGTTATGATTATTCAGAATGATGTAAATACAGGATAGGAAGGATTGCCACAGCGAGGTGACCTGTGACTGAATTTAGGACATTGACACAGAATGTCTTAACACTATCTATTTAGCCCTGCGTATTCAATCCCAAAACAGACACCTCTCCTGAAGTGTCAGCAAAAATGTCCAAGTGAAGAAGAGATGCAGTTGACTTGGCATCCTCTGAGACAGCCCCTGTGCTGTCCCTGCTCCCAAATGTGAGCAGCTTCTCAGAGAGGGGAAAAGAAGGTAGTTGAGTCTACTTTTGCTTTCTGGTGGGGATTTAGCAATTCCAGTGGCTGCCAAGATACAGAAGGCAGTTCTGTGACCGGGAGAGCTCTCCATCCGTTTGGGGCTGAGTGTTGCCAGGCATGCTCAACAGTGCCCACTCAATAATCATTGTTTTATTAATCTACATAATCTGTTTCACTTTTAATAATCTAACTACTAACCATAAAACAACTGAAAGTAATTATTGTCAATTATTTTGATACTCCAGAAAGCCCTGAAAAAAAGAGACAGCGAACTAAGAATTAATTAGCAAGTGAAAAGAATAAAGGTTAGATTCTATTGTTCAGCTTGAAGAGAGATTCACAAAGATGTGAATGACTTTAAATTTATAATCATTTGCATGATAACTTCAGTACATTACATTATTTTTTTCACTGCCATCTATTACTCTGTGTTTTAAACCTTTAATGGAACTATAATGGAACAAGTTATTATCAAGATCAATGCGAAAAGAAGGAATGAAAACTGGTAAGATATCAATAAAAGTCTTAATCCAGCTTCCAGTGAAACAATAGGAGTTTGTAATTAGCTGTAATGGAATCTAATCTGAGCTTAACTATCTGCTTTATTAGGACTTCTCTTGTTAGCTTTCCACGTGAACAATACCATGCCAGGCGTTCATCTTTCTCCCTTCTGAATTCACACTTTCACAGGAAAACATCAGTGTGTGTTACCTGTGAAGCTGAGTTGTGCTGAGAAGCTAAAACACGAAGACCACAAGCCAAATATTATTCTCATGTTCTCAGGTGCTGACATGAAGTAATCCCAGAGGGGCTGATGAGGTTTATAACAGGACAAGTGCAGGGTCCTGCATCCGGGAACGCACATCCCTCAAATGCAGTTCAGACTGGGATCCACCTGGCTGGAAAGTAGCCCTGCAGACAGGGACCTAGGGTCTTGGTGAATAGAAGCTCCACATGAGCAAACAGGGTGCTGCCACAGCAAAGAGGGCCAACAGGATGCTAGACTGCTTTAACAAGAGCATCACCAGCAGAGAGAAAGATGTTCTCTTGCCACTCTACTCGGTGCTGGTCAGACCACACCTTGAGTGTTGTGTTCAGTTTTGGTCTCCGCTAGACAAAAATGTTGCTTGTAGACTGGAGAGGGTCCAGAGAAGGGCAACCAGGATGATCAGGGGACTGGAAGACCTCNGCTAGACTGCTTTAACAAGAGCATCACCAGCAGAGAGAAAGATGTTCTCTTGCCACTCTACTCGGTGCTGGTCAGACCACACCTTGAGTGTTGTGTTCAGTTTTGGTCTCCGCTAGACAAAAATGTTGCTTGTAGACTGGAGAGGGTCCAGAGAAGGGCAACCAGGATGATCAGGGGACTGGAAGACCTCCCATATGAACTAAGGTTGAGAGAACTGGGTCTGTTCAGCCTTGAGAAGAGAAGGCTTAAGGGGGACCTTATTGCGATGTTCCAGTCCATCAAGGGTGGCTATCAGTTCCCCCAGACTCCTGTCCCTCTCCCCTTCCAGGTATTCCCTTCTCTCAGTAAACCTGTACACTGGATCTCTATGCCTCCAGAGATGGACATTTTACCTGATCCAGAGCACTGGGTATTTCTCACCCAGGAGACCTGCTGCGAACTGTGTGAGAGTCAGGAAAGCAAAATCTTCAGGATTAAATAAGCACGTCCAACAACAGCCAGCCTTCCAGTTTCCCTCCTACTTCCTTCAGTTCTCACCCTCCCACCTTGCGGGGCCCCCTGCTTTGCTTTGTAGCCAGCTCCTCACTCTGCCCATGGTTCCTGTCTGATGGAAGTCAGAATTACACCAACTTTCCTCTAAAGGAAAATACACTGCATTTCTTTTGGAACATACATGCAAAGGACCTGGGAGCTCACTTTCCCGAGGTTTTGTGATCAAAACTCTTTTCCCTCCAGGGCCAGCCTGTTGTTTCTCTCCCAATTCACTAAGCAGCAAAGGTTATTCAATACTACTGTTGTGAACCAGAACAAAATACACTGCTTCATTTCTTTTGAAGAGGCTTTATCATGACCCAGGGCTGGAAACACTTCATGCATGTGTTTGTACAAAGCAGTTCATCACAAACTTCAAACGATTATCACTAGGAAAAGTATGTACCTAAAACCAGACAAGTCTTCACAGTAGCCTTATCTTTAAAGCCAAAGTAGTGGTCACGCTAGTGACTGTTCTGATTCTGATCCTTCTGCCTGAAGGACAGAGAAAAGCTTTCAAGCAGCACCTCTTCTGAAATACCAGTCAAACACAGAATATGAGTCCTTTTGCACCATTCTGCATCAATGGAAATGTCCAGTATCACAGAATCATTGAGGCTGGAAAAAACCTCTGAGGTCATCCAGCCCAGCCCATGACCCAACATCACCACATCAGCTAGACCAGGGCACTAAGTGACACCGCCAGTCTGTCCTTCAACACCTCCAGGGATGGTAACTCCACCACCTCCCTGCGCAGTCCAGTCCAGTGTCTGATCATCCCCTCTGTGAGGAAGGGCTTCCTAACATCCGACCTAACCCTCCCCAGTGCAGTTTCAGGCCCTGCCCCATCCTATCACTGGCTGGCTGGGAGAAGAGCCTGAACCCCACCTGTCTACAATTTCCCTTAAGGTAGCTATAGAGAGGGATAGGTTCCTTCTGACTCTGCTCTTCTCCAGGCTAAACAACCCCAGCTCCCTCAGCCTCTCTTCGTAATGCTTTCCCTCTAGTCTCTTTCCCAGCCTCGTTGCTCTCCTCTGGACCTGCTCCAGTACCTCAATCTCTTTCTTGAACCGAGGTGCTCAGAACCACACACAGTACTCAAAGGGAGGGCTCACTAGGGCCCAGAAGAGACAGAATTACATCCCTAGTCCTTCTGGCCATACTAGTGCTGATCCAAGCCAGGATGCCATTGGCCTTTTGTGCCACCTGGGCACACTGCTGGCTCATATTTAGTCAGTTGTTGACCAGTACTGCCAGGTACTCCACCAGGCTGCTCTCCAGCCACTCATCCCCCAGTCTGTAGCTCTGCTGGGGGTTNTTCTTGCTCCTCCTTCTTTCTTTCTGTTTATACAGAGAAACTACTTCCATAAATATCTTTGGCAAATCTGCCCTAGTGCTTGCTTTTAATTAGGCTAATTATCAAACTCCTCCTTAGGCAAAACTTTCACTCAGGTGTGAAGTATGTATCTAAGGGCCTGACAAGGGCACTTCCACGTAGCCACAGTCCTGTTTCCTTTCACATAGCCACAGTCCTGTCCTTCTCCCTGCACAAAACCTGCTGGGAAGAGGTTTGTCCAAGAAAACCTAGAAGTGTGATGGCTTTGTAGATAATTCTTACTGAATTCATAAGCAAATTAAAACGATTTACTGCCTGTCTGATTTGCCAGTGCTTTCTGAAAGGGAGTGAAGTTGAGACAGCACTTGGCATACTCCTTTCACAACTGTATTTAAATGAGCCGATTTCTACTGTACAATACAAGTAGTAGAATAAAGAAGGGGCTTCAATGCAAGTTTTCTGCCTATAAGTTAAGTCAGGAACACAGGATCAGATGTCCACTGGCTGATTTTGGATCTAATCAAAAGATACTTCAGTGAAGTAGGGTGTTTTCTTTCTCTCTGCATCGCAGAAAGTAAGCTTTTCATTTACCTGGATGGCAAATCTATGAACTTAAATCATAGGTTGAAGACCATTGTTATGATCACAGATACCTCCAGGACTGAACAAAGTACCCAGTGTTTGACAGATTAATCCTCTGCAGTCTTAACGTATTCTGCTGCTGACAGCAAATCTCTCATTATTGCCCTTTTTCCTATTATTGTGTTATCCACATTAACAGTGAGAGGTGGGTGTCAGGAGGATGGAGCCAGGCTCTTCTCAAGGTCATCTGGTGACAGGACAAGGGGCAACGGGTGCAAGCTGGAACAGAGGAGGTTCCATATCAGTATCAGAAGGAAATTCTTCCCAGGGAGGGTCCCGGAGCACTGGAACAGGCTGCCCAGAGGGGTTGTGCAGTCTCCTTCTCTGGAGACGTTCCAGACCCGCCTGGCTGTGTTCCTGTGCAACTTGGTCTAGGTGATCCTGCTGTGGCAGGGGGATTAGACTGGATCATCTTTCACGGTCTCTTCTGACCCTTAATGATCCTATGATTCAAACACAAGTGAACCTTGCCAGTATGCAAGACTACTACTATTCCTATTTCAGACTTAAAACAACTCCACATAAAACAACTTCTCGGGTTTCCACCATCAGTAGCTGTTTCAGGTCTGGTGTTCCTAGCAGAACAGGGATAAGTCATGCAATGTTAGCTTACGCCTTTCTGCTTTATCACTTCCCAAAGCTAAGAATGCATGGAATTGCTTTCCCCCGGACAGCCCAACAGTGCTACGAATGCACTTCTACGCAAAGGTTTATAAAAGCAGCACAAACAGGGAAAAAGAGGGATAAAGAGCTGAATACCATGAGTGGTGACTGAAGGGGACAGTTCCATCATCTCAGGTGTCACTGCTTGTGTGGTCCCTGCAGCTATCTATCTCCATATGAGATACACAAATTCATAAATCTCCACTCTGTTAAACGCTTCTTTTCCAATCCTAGAAACCTTCACACCTCTAAGGTACCTTACTGCAAGGTACTCACTGTGAGGAGCTACAGCCCATACCAGAAGAGTCAACTCGGGTATACTCACTCTTGTAAGAGTTGTTTCTCAGAGGAACACTCTGCAGGGACCTCCAGTCTTGGTTTAAGAAGACTAATCTGATGCAGTAAGGCTTGTGTGATCAAGTTCTTCCTCAAGGTGAGCTCGTTCACTACAGTACTCATCAAAGCAGCGTGGCTACCACCAGGATGGAAAGTCAAGTAGCCTTTTCCTTCCAAGCAGCTTCCACCAACCACAGCTGATGAACCGCCCCAAGCAGACCCGAGGCCATCCATGTGCCAGAGCAACACGCTCTCTTTCATAGTTTTCACTCATCACCTTCAAGTATAAACGTTTACTCATGAAAACAGCACAACACGACTAATCAAAGAGGTCTCTGTTATTAACTGGAAGTGGTACACGGCACCTCATTAAAATCTAGCTGTACGATGCTGTTCAAACCCTATTTTCATAGATGGAAGTTTGAGAAAAGGAATTTATAGATTAATTATTCCTTTGAAGGATTCCTGCTCCAAAGGGAAACATAATTCCTGTCCTTTCATTATCTTCTACTTTTCAACATGTCAGTGTAGGCTGACACACAGTCCTCACTCAATACTTTGGGCAGTGCAAAAGTAATGAAATAAGAAATCTTTTGCTCTGTTTGAGAACAAGAACCACCTGAGATACTTCTATAGCACAAGAAAAGAACCTTCTGCATGACAGACGCTCTTTGCAGAAGGTACAGTGTCTTGGTGTCTCCTGTATCCCAGCAACCCTACCCATGAATTCGGTAATGCACACTGCAACGCAAACACACCAGCACCACACACAAATCCAGCGGCACCTGCAGCGCAGGCAGCAAATTGTCTTAGCGGATGTTAACACGGGTAACGATGAGTATGTTGTTCCCTGTGTTTTTTGGAAGGCTGAGGTAAGACCCTGATCAAAACACCATCCTAAAAGATGCGGCATCTATAGGCATTTACGGTCTACAGTCCTGCAGATAACTATTTGCCAAGATAAAGTCAGATGAATTAAATTACTGAGCTAGTGTTTATGAATAAACAGACTGGAGATTATGGAATTCCCTAGTCCCGTTGTGTAACCTTCAGGACGAGAGATTTGGGAAACAAAAGCAACTCTAATGCCAGAGAGCTAATGGTTGTTGCTGTCTTTGCTGGGCTCCTATCTTGCCACAGCATTTGTAGGCACCCTTCCTTCACCATGGCTGATGCTACAACGCTAGCTGCAATACGGTCAAGTGGAGAAGACAACGCAGACAGCATGGCTTGTCTGCACATCAGAAAGGACTCTGCAAGGAAAGGAGGCAGATCCTGACTCTTCACCCCAACCAACTCTTAAACTATCAGAAGATAACTTGTTAAATGCTGGTGGCTAATGCTGTCGCTCTGAATCTTCTCAGTGCCCCAAGTGAGTTATATTAACAGCGGAAAACCACACATAATCTGTTGGGGTTTTTTTTAAAGACAGTACACTCTTCCCTCCCAGACCAAAACATCTGTAAGTTCTATAATCCTGATTTCATTAGTCTCTCACAGCTTTGTTTCTCTGGCTCTCCTGGCCTGAGGTCAATGTTACGACCACACCAAGGCTACACCAAGTACCCATCATGGTCAGTCCAGGTCTGAGTGAGTATACACTCTGCTTCCCTGGCTTCCAGTCATCATTCAAGAAGGTACATTGCAGAGTCAGAAGAGATCTTAGCTGAGAATCCAACCTGACAGCTTTATAGTTACAAATGACAGAGAAATCTACAGGGCAGCAAACCAATGAACAAAAACAATCAAGAACTAAACCAAAAATTAACTAAACCATGTGAGCAATAGATTTTGTCATTCTAATGAGAATAAACTCTATAGCATGTAACTAACTCTTTTGTGCTACCTGCAAACACAACACGCTCCAAGGAGTTTTGTCACCAGAGATTCTTGCTACTCCTTCTAAAAGAAAATCTGATAAAAGGTGATTAGTGAGTTGAACGTTAATGCACTTGAAAGAAGTCTGCTAATAGAGCATATACTGACTGGTGCCCAACTAAGTAAGGTGTGCTTATTCACTGTCGCTCTCCCTTACTGGAGTGCAAACTCTGTTCTACTGTTTGAAAGTTCTTCAGATCCAAACATGTTAAAATATGGCAGACAACAAATGTTTTTACAGTAAAGGATTAGGTTAGTTAATTTATCAGGGTTAATTTAGAGGCATTTACTTGCTCAAGTAGTTGCACACGTAGTCCATAGGTTTACCATGAGAATGCAACCAACACCAGAGTTGTTTAACTGGTCCCTCAAAGCTCAGCAAACTGATCTTTATCTGGCTCTCCGCTAAGTCAAAGGAAAAATTCCCATCCTCAGGAATGGTGCAGGCTCCAGCCCGCACCACACTTCTTCCAGAGCTCTGGCCAGCTTTTCCATCACTTTTTTATACAAGGAGTTTCCAAGACTCAACGAATGCTCTTGGCTTATAGATACAAACAGCTTTATCTAGTTTTACTAAACTATAGGTGTCAGACTTTGGAAAGGCTGATATTTCTTTTTCTATTAATGAGAATCTTCCACCAGGTAATTAAATTACAGGCTTACTCACGGTGTGCAGTAACATACTCCTGGTAATTGCCATCAGACTGCCCCTGGAACAATGCAAACATGGCAGAACTAGGCCCTAGGACTCTGTTCAAACGTGAGATAACTGACAGAGTATGGTTTTTTCACAATCACATGTGATTTTAAAATGAAACTGCAGCAGGCTTAGAAATCTTGTATTAAAGCTATTGAACACTCGCTCACTTAAGTGGTTTGGGGTTTTTTTCACTCAGACTCTCAGTCTCACGCAGGTCTGAGTCTTTCTTATAAGGGATCACAACAGCAGTAATACCCAGCGACAACAGACAGAGATAATGCTGCCAAATCCTCTTGTTTTTTGAGAGTTCAAGTTAGACCATTAACAGTAGCTTTTTTCTCCTTTTTTGAAAAAAAAACACTGCTCACAGTGACCTAAGGGATCCGTACGTGCAAGTCCTGTTAGCTGTAACAGCAGTACTCCAAGTTGTTAGAGGAGCTTTATGGCCAGGCATAACCCAGCTCACACTATACACTGCAGAAGCGTTGCCATAGCACAGCACGGCCAACGATCCAAGTTGCCAGTTGCCATACAGCCTGTCATCCTCAAACGTGGTACAGTCCCCTTGACTTACACTTGTAGCAATACCCACAGGAATCAGATAACTACCGATTTCCACAGACTGGTGTAAACTGAGTGCTGACCAGTTCGCAATGGCTCACCCATACAAAGCCAGACTTAATGACTCAGAACCTGACTCTAAAGACACTTCAGATGGTATCAATAAAGGAGAAAGAAGAAAGACCTAAAGTGCTGCCATGCTAATGTAAAAATACTAGCTCTCTCTTCTTGCAGTATTGCATTTGAATGCTTATGATTTTTTTTCCAACGCCGTGTATTCAAAAATCACAAGCTAAGCCCACACAAGAACAAGGAAGCTTAACCAAATAACAATAAATATCAGTACCTTACTCTTTGTGTTGCAAAATTAAGCCAGTAAATGACACTGGTGACTGGGGGCTCTTGAAGTTAATCTAGAAAATCAAATTTCTTAAGAACAGGTGTCCTGTAATTAACACAACCAGTAAGCGTGTGTCTTTGCAGGAGTTTCACACCAGAAGAAACTGGTAATCTTGTCTTCAGTACCCTCCTCTGGCTAAGGAACTTGTTTTGCCATCCTGACTGTGCTGCGACTGCTCAAGAAGTGAAGAGCAGCTTGGAAAGAGGAGATGCACAGTTTGTGTGCAGGAGGAACCAGCAGCCCTCTGAGACTGGACGGCGATTTGTGCCAACACAATCTCCTAGAAACCCCGAGCTTCAATTTCACCAAGAAAGGAGAGGAAGATTCTAACAACCAGTCCACAGCTACCAGAAAGATGTTACAATACGAAATGTCCCTCCTTACAATGAAAAGCACTTTTTAACTGTTAGCAATCTATTTAAAAAAGGAAAAAGGAGCTGCTGAAAGGCCAGTAATTCACACACCTCGCGCATTCACTGTGTGTGAAACCCAGCAGACTAACTCAGCAACTCAGATCTTTCTGTGCGTGAGTCAGAATTGATTCAACAACTGATTTTTTCAGACTGCTTATGCGTTCATTACATCCTCAAAGCCCTACTAAATCATTCTCCGCTCACAGTAATATGGGCTAAATGTAGTTTATTTTTAGATTATTATTATTATAGATTATTGCCTTACAAAGCTGTACTGAGTTTTAGATTTCTTACTGGAGAAATAAACACAGATATCAATACATCCATGAATACAGACAGAATTAATACAGAAATAAAGAGAGGAAATGCACGTTTGGGCCATCTGCGAGCCATGGAAACCAGACTGACCTAGAGCTACAGTGAAACAACGCAATAAACTCTCTGTCCTATGAGACACAGCTGCAGTCCTTCTGCATCCAGGTACAACCTGGTCTAGTGGGTGGTGTCCATGCTTGTGGCAGGGGGGTTGGAACTAGATGATCTTTCAGGTCCCTTCCAACCTGAACGACTCTATGAATCCTGCCTCCTAGACCGCCATCCCTATCTCCAAGGTGAAAAAGTCCCATGACTGTGCATCAGGAATCCCATCAGCAAGGGCCACGTTAGCACAGGCAGCATCAGCAGAAGCACAGAAAGGAAATTTTAAGAGTATTTGGGATCTAAATTCACGGGAGGAAGCTTTTTGGTTTATTTTAACTGTGCTTAACTAGTGCACACCATCTACCCCGAGGGAAATAATAGTCAGGCTAAGGCATTCGTACTTTCTGTAAGGTCAGCTTACAGGACTCAAACAGGAAAACTCCACTGACCTTAGCAAATTTGCAAGCGGATTACAGAAGTCCCTCATGCTGTTGATCCTGTGACTCGGGTAACTGAAGTGAGGTGCTTGAGCCAAGTCAGAAAACATAAACACACTTTCCATACCAAAAACAGTCCCAAGATGTAGGTGTTCTAGGTAGTAGGTATTCTGTGTGACACATCACGCATGGTTTGGAGGAAAAAATACGTAACTCATCCATTAAAAAAGTCTTTTCATCATTTCTGAAGCACAGCTGCCACATCCAGATGGAAAAGATCCACCCCAGATGGAACAGATCTGATTTCTCGGTCGCCCTTTCTTCACATCATTCCTGAACTGTGTCTGAGAAGAGAAGCACTAACAACAGCTCTCAACCACAGATTATTTCAATTATGTTCAGTGCACTGAAGATGCACCTCACCCCAGCAGGGAAAGGAGACCTTGTATTTCAGGACAGCTCTGTCTGACCCAGAGCTCTGAGCATCCTGTCCCACATTCACTCTGAAGCAAAGCTGCAGTGATCACCTACCCCAGTGAAGGTCACATCCTCTCCCTGATTAGAAAGCATATCAATGTACCTTTCAAAAAGCAACCGTACCCTAAAGAAGGGTAATATCTAGTATGTTTGCTTTCCATTTCATACGGCCCCCACTGGATATGTCGTTTGAAGTGTGTGTACCAAAATCAAGCTGTTCCTCTGATCTGTACAACCACTTAAGATGCAGGTATAAAATAAAATTAAGGAGAACAGAACAACTCCTTGATTGCCTCAAGTGATCACACAAAACCCCCACCTAAATAAACAAACAAAATTACCAGGACCTCAGTTACTCTTCCACCACTAAACCACCATGCAGGACAGAACCTGGGAACATCCTGCAATAACAAGAGCCAGTGGGATAATGTGGCCTTTAAGTAAAATGGATATTCTAAAGATGAAAAGCCTGACACAGAGAAGTCCATATTCTCCCTATCCCAGGAGTCTTTGTGGAAACGTTGGTTCCCAAACCCTTCAAAAGGAGACCATGAATTTTCTGCTTTTTATGAGCAGTCACAGAGTGTCTGAGTCACTCTTACTCAGAACTGTAGCTGGTTAAGCAGAGCTAAATGCACTACACTAGCCAAGAGGAAAGTCAAGAGGAAAGTCAGAAGGAGCCCCAGCCCCAAGGTGTTTACAAGCACTTGAGATCCTTAATGAAGCTGCCAGACAGTGCAGGAAAGATTGACAGATGTTCCTGGTGGTGTAGCAAGAACGGTTAATCCGACAGGGAGACACGAGACACACAGACCACCTAACGGTATCGCTGTACAAGCCACCTCAGCACTTCAGGTCTGCAAATCGCTGCAACTGTGTGGCTTTCACCAAAAGGAGGATTCTAGGAAGAATAGATCTCAAAAAACACTACTGAATCCCAAGGCAGGCAAAAAGAGGATAAAAACCAAGGTCTAGACTGCTTGCCAGTAACCTGTCGTCTTAAAAATGAATTGAAAATGCCAAAACTCAGGTTGCTATAATAAACTCCAGCACAAGGCGAAAGGAAGTCAAACTGTTGGAAGTGCTCTTGCAAGCCTTTTCCTACCCAGGCAGTCAGAGGAAAGTCAGTGAAATTGTTCAAGTGAAGACAGGTCACCCAGGGCTGAACTGGCAATACTGGTGCCCAGAGAGTTGTTTATGAGGGAAAGACAGAATATTTAGACCTGAAAATTAGTATAATAAGCTTCCTTGTCTCTGTGCTCCACAGTGAATTGCTCTGTTTACAGCTGAGAACTGTTCTGCCTCTTTCAACCAAGTTACACGCATCCCAGTACAGCAGAAACAGCAGGGGCCATCGCTGCTATCTGCACTGAGTCATGCCAAAGAGCCCTGCAAGTTTCTCCTTGTTAGCACCGCTCTCAACCATCGAATTGCAACAGCTTATTTGCCAACAGTTTCTAGTAAGCAATTTATTCTGGGAGTCAGCATCGGAGAGTCCATTTTCTGCCATGATACGTACTGGCAGTGCTAGTTAAAAGCTGTTCTTGGCTACTTCAGAACTAACTTCAACAAAATGTGAGTCGCAGAATCATAGCATGTACTGGGTCGGAAGGGACCTCCAAAAGTCATCTAGTCCCATGCCCCGACAACAAGCAGGGACATCTCTAACTAGAACTGTTGGCTCAGATCAGCGTTTACTCCTCACAGCGGAAGGATCACACAAATGTAATTCAGCAAGATTATAAACCGCTTTAAGATGCCTTTGCACAGAGATAAAAGGGTTTTCATAGGATGCGTTTCCTCTAATGCAGGCAAAGCTACCAACATAGGAATCATACTGCCTAATATCCACTATTTCAATGTTCATTACATAAAACTTGTATATTTTGGGTCCTTTTCCCATTAAAATAAGCAATAACATCTTTCAAACTCCTAGTCCAGAGTAAACTTTTGTTATAAGAACTAGAGAGTAACACAGACAGAGTTGTTTTCTCAGTGGATTCAAGGGGAAGAGGTGGAGAATTAGTGTCTTTGGAAATGGTGTATATATTCAAAACTTAAACAGCCTAGCAAAACATTGCCTGTAAAGCCAAACACCTCACAATAGTGTCACAGCCCTGCAATTTTGCAGGCTCTAAGGTATCACGCCCCAGACTCTTGAATCTCTTCGATACCTTTAATACCCCAAGTAATGCAGATTCTGCAGGGCAGGCTGTGGTCACAACAGCAGCAAACTGTGCTGGGAACAGACGCATGGAGTCAGGTAGGATACCCTGCGTGACTGAGGGTTGTGGGAGCTGGTTGTAGCTAAGTGCTAGACTTCACCGTAACTGAGCAAACATAAAGAGATGCATTTTATAGTTAAATCACATAAAACACACTATATGACACTAGGTAATCAAAACGTACTGCCAACGGATAGGAGACAGGTTGTTCAGGAAAAGAAAAGGCTAATGGGATTCCTGGCTTTACTAAAAAGAGCCCTTTATGCCACCGTACAAGCCCAGGTGAAACTGTATCTGGCCCATCATCTCCATTTGGGTCTGTAATCCTGCAGAGGCACACAACCCCTGCCTGCTACACCGCCCAGACTGCATTCACTCGCACATTTGCCATGGGATGTTTCGCTTCACAGCTCCCCTCAAGCTCTGTCTGCAGCTGCCAAAGCAGCACAAGGAGAGAATCTCCAAAACCCTTCAATGTTAGTCCCTGCTCAATCATACCTGGCTCAGGAGCTTCTCACAGAAGCAGAGGCAGCTAAGAGAAAACTGGATACAGGTTTAACTGCAGTAAGTGCTTTGGTTTTGTCACTGGCACAATCCAAAATGGACCACTGTCTCCCCAGGACCAGGAGCATGCCACTGCCACCCTTTCTCCTCAGAGCCATGGCCAGAATCTCCACTATCAACAGTAAGCTGCCTCTTCCTGGATCTTCTTGGATCTTCTCTGAGGATCTGCCTCAGAGCCATCACTCAGGTTTTAAAAACTCAGGCAGGCAGTACTTTCTGGGGTGTTTTCACTAAGTGCAAATAGTGGAAGAATAAAGTCAGTGAAAACTTGAACCTGTACATACTAGGAGTGATAAGAAGCAAGGATCTCTCCTAAAACCCTAGGCAGAGCTCAGAGTGAGTACTTGAAAAGTACAGGAAGGGGGTCGAGTCCTGGCAAGGGAGGTCAATCCCAGCTCTTACACCTCTTGTGATTCTCCCTTGGCCAGGGCAGAGCTCAAGAGCACCAGTCCCCTCCCCACTCCCCTCTCTACATCACTGCCAGGAACGCTTTAAGTAATTCAAGTAAATAATAATGTCAGCAGAGCTCTGGTCCCAGTTAGTGGTATCCAACAACCTATCTTTTTGCAGCAGGTAAGCTAAAAATACTGAGAGCAGCCTCCCACAGACTAGTGACTGCAACCTTACAGGCTAAAGCACATTTATGTGAGATCCTGGAGAAACTCAGTGGTCATCCATGGTTTTGTTACTGTGACTACTCAAACTCTTGAGCTCATTTTCTGCCAGTTCAGCCCACAACTCAGGGCATTCGACCCACTAATTCCGCTGTGGCCAGATGAGTGATACCCTGGAGCAGATACGATCTGGCTACTGCTGCTGACAGACTCACTAACATTTTCTTGCTGTAAACTCACAAGTGCAAGGACAGTTTTGAGTGACATTATACCTCTGAAAACTGCTAATGACTAAACCCCCACCACCAGGCATGACCTTCGTACCACAACTAGAAGAAAAACTCTAAGGACACCATCACTGCGAGGAAATAGACCTGACACTTAAAAAACTTCCCTACGTTTCCCTCACTGCGAGGCAGAGGGATTTTTTTTCCAGCAGAACAAACCTCCTCTTCATCCACCTTGTATCAGATAACCTTTTACATCCCGACTCCTGGAGTTTTGTCTTCTCCAGGAGCTGTGAAAATTCCTCTGGAGCAGTGGCTGCGGTCAAAGATCACATTTACAAGTGGAGCGCAATGCTGCCGGTAACCACAGTAACCGGGTGCCCCCCTAGCCCTGCCGGCCCCTCCGGTTGATGAGTAACTTGGGGACAATGGCACATCCCCAGCGCTCCCGCAGGTCTCTAACGCTGGCCCAGCCCCACTGAGTGATGAAAGGCTTCAGCGAGAAATAAGCACAGGGGAAGGCAGCCCGAGAAATTTAACAAGCTGAAACTGCAGCTGGAGAAGCATCTGTAGCTCGTGGGAGTCATCACAGGGGTAATACTACAGCAAATCTTGCTAACTCTTATCAAAGGACTTCTGAATGAGCATTTACAGCACCTTCTCACGTGGAGAGTAGTGTCTAAGAGGAACTCTGAAATGCATCCAAATTTTGGTGCTTCTTAACTCTAAGGCTCTCAAGAGGAACGGGCGGACAAAAACGTCTTCATTACATTGTTGGAACCATAGTTTACAACCATCACTTTGCCAAGAGTCAATCAAAGACTGACTATGTTGTGCTGCTTTAAAAATCTATTACTAAACATACTTCAATTAGCTCAGGAATATTTGTTAAGTGTTTAAAACCAGCTGCTTTTGTGAAAGAAACAACTGTTCTAGGAAAATAATAACCCAGTCCCTGCTGCAGCATCCCGAGAGCAGAAGGTGGCAGACACAGCTGTGTGCTGAAATAAAGAAAACCCCATGTCCTGCTGTCAAAGGTCTTGCCAGCTCAGTTACCCTCCTGCAGATTTTCTTCACCCCGTGGCCTTGCTCCAGGTACCAAACTGAAGACTCAGGCAAGGATGGACAACTTGGGGATGAGGATATATTCCCCTCCAGGCTGCCGTTGCAGCACAGGCACAAGATGTGTATGTGGCAGTGCAATAGGATCTGTAAGGTAAAGAGTGAGGGCCGACAACCCTCTGTACTCCTCGTAAGGGCTCCTGGTCTCACCTGCGCTGCTTCAGTGCCTAGGCCCAGCTGACAGTCATTTGTGCTCATCCTCTGGACTACTTTCGTCCGGAAGACGCCTAGTGTGTGTGCTCCTGCACAACGCATATCAAAGCGGAGTCAGTGTGAATGGTCAGCAGGTCTGCTTCAAAAGCATGCTCGTGATCTGAACTGAAAGGGTAACAGATGCACCCCGGGCGAGACAGGTTTACACTATAGTGCAGCTTGCCCAATTCATCTGGACACCCTGATGCAATATAAAAAACCAGTCCCTGTTTCTCCCTCAGCTGGATTTGGCCATGCATGCAAACCCTAAAATCACTATTTTGGAGCTCATGAACTCTCACACAGGGTTTGAAAGTAAAATAAATGGCTCTCAGGTCCTGCTCCTTTCAAGTCGACTGCAGAGGTCCCTTTGACTTCAGAGAGAACAATCAGAACAATAATAGGTTCTCATTAGGCCCCATTCCCAGCAGGGCTTTGGGTACTTCCAGAAATAACAAGATCTTCCCCAAGGTCTCTTTCTTTGTCTCTTCCTTTAATCCCAACACGATTGGAATTTGGAGTTAATTTTGTTGCAGGGGCATGCCACTGAAATCCAGCGCAGCTCACATCAACACCTCTCATTCTGCCACTGTCTCCAAATCGCTCAGGATTATACTGTTCTTGTTGGGCAGCCAGGTAAAAAAAAAAGTGAGTTTCTGGGCTAGCCACAAGTTAAGTTTTCATCTAATTAATATTCCTCGTGTGTGCATGTGTTATAAAAGAACTGGAAGTAGGTGTATGGAAAAAGGCATGCACAGAGACTCCACAAGCTGAACGATGTGATTGCTAGGAGAGTTCCACAACCCCGCCTGTGCCCCGGCATGGATTTTATTCAGAGTTAATTCTCCTACAGTCTTCTCTCAGATTATCCATTGTACATATCACTTCACTCTATCCTATCTATCTAGACCCTATCCTAGAAACATGTGCTTCCTCATTGTGGTAAACAAAAACAGAACACAGATATGAGAGTTTTTCAATTAGTAATTACATCTCTGTGTAAAACCCATACTGATTAAATGCTCTGTGTTTAGAGGCAAACTGCTTCCTATATTCTCAATTCTCTTCTTTAATCTACACGCAGCTCTGTCCAGACCCACACACACTGGTCTTGCATGCAGACCTGCCCACTTGGGAGGTAACAGTCAAGTCCTGACCTTGTTCAGGTCTTTTCAGACTTCTACAGGGAAAGATTTCCCAGGCTGTGCTTTTCAAGCCTGCTCAGAGACAGTCATTCGGGGCTCGGCTTGAGTGTCGTCTCAAGACTTTTCCTACTAACCTAGGGAATCAAGCTGTGATCTCAGTTTGGACCTAAAAGAACCCCGGAGCCCTAGGATAGCAAGAAATTGGAACTTAATTCCCATTGAGCCATTTCTTGTAGAAAGTAATTAAAATAAGCATTGACACACAAACAGCACTCCAGAGTCCTATTGTTTCCCAAGTGACAGAAATCTGCATTTTGACAATGAAATAGGCTCTTCAATTTAAAGGGTCCCTTACTTAAAAAAGGGACTACAAAGGTGCATCTTGCAGCCTACTTTTCCGAAGGAATGTCTATGGGAAGGTTTCAATCACTATGACAACCTCTTTTTAATGGCAATGCTTTTCCAGCCCAGACAACTCTTTCTTGAGAAAGGGCATGTTTCTAGGCTCTGCCAAAACTGTGGTTGAAAGCCTTACTGACAAGAAGATAATCTATGAGGTTACCATTTTGGCAAACATCAGCTTTTGAAAAGAACCAGGAATTTTGCATTACTGCTGGCCAAACGATTGCTGCTGTAAAGGCAAAAACACCAAGAGAGAGAGTAAGAAAAAACAGCCATCTGCCACCATCTTCATCCGTGTGAAACACAGCCCTTCTGAGGTCTAACAGTTCGGGCACCTACAAAGATGCACTGAATAGGGACAGATAAGGAGAGTGTGAGGTACCCTCTTCAAATTTGCATTTTATTGCAGCCCACTGTAAAGATCCTTTAACTTTTGTCAGTCTTTATCCACTAAGTCTCTGCTCCTTCTCCATCAACACAATGCACTCTGCTCCTTCTCCGTCAAGAAAACGCACCATTCCTCACAACTTCTATTTACAGAGCATTTCTTGTACTATATTGCCATCTCCCTCTAGAATAAGCACACAAAAGGTTTCCTTTCATCAACAATTTTATGTTATTCCGTAAGAATTACCTCATGGGGAATACGATAAAAGAGACTCTTCAATATTCACAGCACAGTTCCAGCGTGGTGTCAATTCAGAGGCCCATTAGCACAGCCAAGCATGGGCTCTGCATCCCTGCAGGATGGTTTGCAGCCATGCAGCCGCCCAGCTTTCCCTTTCAGCAAGGATTTGCTCCCACACAGGTTCTAACAGGCTCACCTACTGCTCTGGTTTCTGACCTCTTACTACTTCCAGAGGGAAATAAATTAGCACATGTTCTGTGGCACAGCTAGCACAGCCCACGGCGAAGCAGCGGCAGAAGCTGGGGTGTGAAATGGGCATTTTGGAACCTCACCCTGCACAAACAGTTCTGCTTCCCAGTGCTCGCACACAGCCTGCTGCAGGGGTGGCAGATCAGCACAGGAAGAAACAGGCAGGGAATGGTTTTGCAATCTTGAACAGTACAAAAATCAGAGCAGCTGTTGCTATTCAATCTAAGAGATGGAAAGGCTTCACACNTTGGTGGCCGACAGCCCTAAAGCACATCGCAAGAATGGTGTGCTTTTACCACAGCAGTGTTCTTCACCCATGTAGCTGTGTGCACAAAAAAAAGGGTTTCAATGCTTTACAGTAACAAAAGAGTGTTATACAATGTGAAACAGCTAAAAGAAAGGGGGCAATTTTATATAAGAGGTGCCTGAGTACAATATGCTCCTGCAGAGTAGCCTTTGACTTGCTAAGAGCCCAGCTCCTGCACAGAGCCTTCTTCTCTGGAAACAGCATGTGTGTCACAAGGAAAAGAGCTGTTACTATAAAAAACACAGCAAATAAAGGGGCTGAGGAAACGCCTCTGCTTCTGGAAAAATCCATACACACCTGCATACCTGTGCCTGTGACTCCCCCTACAATCTGCTGCTTCAGAAAGCCACTGAAGGGTCAAATTAATGCAAGATTCTGTCTCATGCAACTGCCACTATTTATTCATAGATTCATAGCATGGTTCAGGTTGGAAGGGACCTTAAAGATCATCCAGTTCCAACCCCCCTGCCATGAGCAGGGACACCCCCCACTAGACCAGGTTGCTCAAGGTCCCAGCCAGTCTGGCCTTGAACACTTCNTTCCTCCTGACTTCCAGTCTAAACCTCCCCTCTTCCAGCTTGAAAACATTCTGTCCGCTCCTGCCACTCCAAGATCCTTGCAAACAGCCCCTCCCCAGCTTTCCTGTAGCCCCCTTCAGATACTGGAAGGCTGCTCTAAGATCTCTCTGGAGTCTCTTCTTCTCCAGGCTGAACAACCTGAACTGTCTCAGCCTGTCCCAGTGGGAGAGGTGTTCTAGCCCTCCAGTCATCCTTGTGGCCTTCCTGTGGACACATTCCAACAGTTCAATATCCTTAAAGAACAGTGAATCTCTCCATATTTTGACTTCAGAACCTGCTGCAGTCACACACTGGGATAGGGTCACAGACAGACACAAAGTTAGTATGAACAGCATGGCAAGCTAGGACACATCTTAGGGTATAAAAAGGCACCAAGTAACAGGTAACACTTGTGCCTCTGCCTTGCTGTCATCAGAGAGAGAGAAACAAAGTTCTGTGGTATTTGGCCAAGGGATCCAAGAAACCTTGCTAGAAAACAGTAATGGATGTCCACACGTGTGCCTCATGAACGTGAGCTTTGTCAGACAAATTACATCACTGCTCAGATGAAGCCCAGTGAAGGCTGTGTGTCCACAGCTCCCAGACTGAGCAAAAAAGGACCTTCAGTGAGGACCTCCGGGAGCAGGCAGGATGTGCCGACAGGACTGGACTGGCAATGCTGCTCTCTGTTCAATTATGAGAGTGACAAATTCCTTTCCTGAAATGCAGGCTCTTGCTCAGAGGGCAGCGGAGCTATGTGAGCATACACTTAGCTTAGAGCTATCTATAGCTTCCGGACATAGATGACATTGTGTCTCAGCTAAGACAAGGTCTAGTCCTCTAGGACAGAAGCTAGCCAAGCTGGGAGCAGCCTGAACAGTGACAAGCTCATGCATCCACCAAAGTCAAGAGAGCACCGGTCCAAAGTCAGGCACGGCCCCACCAGTCTGCTGACAGTGATGGGAGAAAAATCAGCCCAGGAGGCAACACCTCCCAAGCTAAAGCTGAACACACAAGTGATCTTGAAAAGAGGTAAAAAGAAAGCTGGCACAGGCTACTTCAAAAAGGTGTGCTCCTGTTTCGTGTCAGCATACTCTACCCCACAGAGCACTAAGTTCCACCAGCAACAGAGTGTGCAGCTCCCCAGCTGGTCCTCTCAGTGTCTTCCAGGAACATGTGGGAAAGCTGTGGTCACATAGCCACTGTCAACACACAGCTCTGGTAGGTGGGAGAAGCTTGGGAACTGACAGAAGCCCCTCCAGCTCCTGCTTGCTATGCCCTGTAACCCACCTCTTGCAGGTACCATTTATACATTTCCCAGGTATAACAATACAACATGTTTCAGCATTCTCTAGTTTCCTAGAGGGTCAGCTTGACCTCTCCAGCAGCTCACAGCAGAGAACAGTTCCTGGTTCTACTGGTATCACCACCTCCTCTGTCTCCAAGTTTCTGGCAACCTAGAAATGAACTAAACCCTAGATGTTGCAGGTATTGGCACCATCACATCACTCTACAGTGGAGGATGCTTTAAATGACAAGATGAGAAACGGGCTGCCCAGCCTTCCTGCTCCACTTTGAATGGTTTTGCCACAACGCACTGAAGACTCTGTTCCTCAGTGCAAGTGATGACATTTCAAGCTCTTTTGCTCCAGGAGAACTAGTGTGGCAATCTCTGACACCCCCCAGAGCAACATGGGCTGTACAGAGAAGGAATGCACAATGCAGGAAGTATCTTTCAGCCAAAGGGAAAAGGGAACTGACCTCAACTGTGTATGAAGCCTGGCAGGTATCTCCAGCACATCTTTGCATGGCCTAAGAAAAGACACAGAGCCTCATCTGGACTGTCCAGAGCACAGAGTATTGATCTGTTCAATGATGTTAACGGTCTGGCTGGACTAAGCATCAGCAGAGATGTCCAGCTGAGCACTGGTGACCCATGCACCAGCCACATGGGGCAATATTTGGTCAAAACCAAGGTTAATCACTCAAGCAAAGATGGAGGTAGTCCACAAGACTACAGGAGCTTTGCAGTAAGTTTCCATTAAAGTTGGGAAGACCCAAGTCACACTACTGTCTTATTCCCTCCTGGAGGCTTTGAGAGCTTTCTGTTTATAATATCCCGGACAGTGCTGTAGGGGAAGGTGGCCAGGCCAGGCTGCGACTCTGGAGCACAGAGCTAGCATTGCTCAGCTGAAACAAAATAGCCTCTCTTTGTGAGCCCTGCCTGAGGTGGTCAGCCTCTAACAAAAGACTACTGACAGTCCTTTGGCACCATCTCAAGCAATCTGAACTTTCTACAGATTTCACTGTAACACAGTTCACTTAAAGCTGACACCAGCAGGAACCTTCCAGTAATCCTCATGTTAACTCTTATGCTGGGTTAATAATTCCCTTCTCAATCATCTGTGACCAACATACCACCAGCACGTTCAGTCTCACCTACTAAAAGCAGAGACAAAAACATGCATGGAAAACTTAAATCATAATAATAAAGCAAACGTTCTACCACACTGGGGTGTAAGGCAAAGCAGAGCTGCTGGCTTTTCTCCTTTGACTACAGTGATTTATAAGCCAAAACGCAATCAAGACCAAACCCCTCTGCTCCACAAACATAAACACAAGAAAAACTTTCCTTGTGATGTCCTTTGAAAAACGTTGCTTAAGATTATCTGGTTTTCATTGTTTGTCTCATTTAAAACCAGCAAATAACAGATAAACCTAACACCTGAAATGAATAGGCAGCCAACACTGTTAGCCCTGAGGAGATCTCAGTGCTTCCATGTAAAGCTGACTTGCCATTTCTCTGATAGGTAGGTAACAGGCGCCCCATGAAAAGCTTCTCTCCCAGCAGCACAAGGCTCCCAAAGCCCTGACCCCTGTATGATATCTAGAGAATATTTTTCCCTATTTTGGTCTTTTTTTTAAGCCTAAAGGTCTCTTCTTTCCTGAACTAACTGTGACTTAGTGAAGAAATTCAGCACGTTCCAACTGTAGCAGAAAGAGCTCTTGTAAAAGAAGAGTTACACTCACCTTTGTCTTTCTTTCACAAAGGGGTCTTAGAAACCAGCCAGCCATACCTGTCCCACCTCGAAGCCAAAGCCCGATCAGGAAGGAAGCATTAGTTGTTAAAGCAAAATAACAGGGATTTTGCTTAGCGATTCAAAGGCAATTTATATAGCAATTAAAGTATCAGGTTCAGACATACTCCCAAGTAATGTGGGTGTAACAGCAACACTATCTGGGTATATAAAGAAATAAATAAAGCAACAAAGGGGGTGAAATGTTCAGCTTGAGTCAAGCTCTTCCTGTGAGGATGAGAGCTCTGGTGCTTCCAGGACAGGGGTCAGCTCAGTGGGTGTGATAGGCACAGGATGGCTTAAGGCGAGCAGAGACCCTGAAGTCATGGGTATCTCTGCCCTCCCCTTCTCCTGATTGTTTGCACAACCAGCAATTACCTGGAGATGGGCACAAAAGGCATCGAAAGTCAAACGAGGACAAACATCTCAATTTTTACAAGAAACCCAGCCCAGGTCACAGCCACTCTGTATCACCTGCAGCAGCACGGGGAGGAGAGCAAATCCTTCTTGGCACAGCTTTCCTGCCCACGTCTGCGTTGGCAATCTGCAGGCTAACAGCCTGCCAACAAATACAAATCAAAATATAAAAATACATTTGCTGCACCTGGTTCTTTATTCTTTTCTGTATGTATGACTAAGCTTTGCTCTAACACGAGTGGGGAGGCAATAGAGCTACTGTTTGTGTATTCAAATGGGTATTAGCTGTGTCCAAAACACCTGGGTTAGAGCCATCAGCAAAGGGAATAACAAAACCCAAGCTCGGGCACCCCACTGTTTTCAGACAGTAGCCAGCAGCCGCCAGCAGCAGCCACCCAGGGATGGGGGTTTCTGTGGCCAAAGCTTTGCAAAGGAGATTTAAAGAATGATGTGAGCACAGTCAACGTTTTGCAGAAAAAGCAGCTCAGAGCATCTGAGCACACTGCCACAGCTACGGCCTCTGTAACTCACCCATTTACAGGGGGATGCTTTGACTGGCACTCTGGCACATCTGGAGACATCACCTAGTAGACTAGGAGTGCTCCTTGTAAGATGGGAAGACAGACGACTAAGGGGAGGCATGCCAAGGAAATATAAAATCACAAGAAGGGGAACAAAGAACAAGTCATTCCTGTTCCTCACAATACAAAAATCAAAGATCACCCAGTGAAATGATCGGGCAACACGTTTAAACAGAAAATTTCTGCAAGTGCTTGCATCTGTCCCGTGGGGACAGGCACTGAGGAAAGCAGACACCCAGAGAGGAATTAAATAAATGGAGAGATGAGCATACAATGCACTGACATACCCCACGGCAAGCCAGGCCAACACAATGATCCAGGGGAACCCTGTAGCCCCCAAAACCCTTAAAACATCTGCTGGCTGGGAGCTGTGACAGTGCAACAAGGGAAGAACCAGTCTGTACTTGTCCCGTTCCTCATACTCTTAGTATCTGTTACCACGCAGAGCTGGAGTGGAGGTATTAGTTTAGACATCCCTTCGGCCTCAAATAATTTAGCAGGTCTGAGAGGTAATGTTTATGGTAATAAATGAAACAAGCTACTGTCCACAACCACCTGCAGCTTCTGGTCAGTGCAGCAGCACCCTGCCAAGCCTGTCTGCTTGCAGGGACAGCAGAAGCGAGCTACGCTAGCCCAGCCAGCCTCTGCCATTTAGCCTCTGGGGCAGGTGAGCATCCCTGCCTTGCTTAATGAGCTTCTGTAAACTTTAGCGAGGCAGGTCTTTTCTAACTTGAAATTAATTACACATGCAAAGCAGTGCTTAAAATCATCCAGACTATGTTCTGCTATCTGGATGGCAGTTGGGCTCATTAACCTTACAGATCAATAGAAGGGCCACTTAGGCTAATTGGAGGGTTTTCCCTAATTACCTACACACGGTGCTGAACCAGGCAGCTCAGCTAAATCCCAGTCCCTGCAGAGCCTTCTAGCTCCAAAATTAGTGGTGCTAGGAGATCCTTTTGCACTACTTACCTCCCTCTCCTTCAGACTCCTTTCTCCTGGAACAAAAGGAAGTCAGTGTACTTTTTGACTAACAAACAGATCTAAAAAGGGTGTGTTGTACCTCTCAGAAATCATAACCTCACTCACAGAGCAGGATACACCCAAAAAACTTCTCCAGCAAGCACCAGCTCTTCCCAGAGGCTAGTTTTGTGCATATTATATTCAAGACAACATTTTTATGAGATATTCCTGTCTGTAGAGACTGATGGGAGGGAACCCCAGGGCTCCTTCCCACCAAGCAGGGCCTTCAAGCCCCCACAGCAGCTCCCAAGCCACCACACCAGCCCTACATCTAGAAAAGCTCTCATGTGCACATCAAATCAAGTTCTCTTCCCAGGGCTTCACAGCTGGGTCTACCTTCCAGTTCACCTCTTAAAGAGTCTTTCTCATGCAACAGAAACCCCTGACTGGATTTCTTCTGACAGATCCCAGGATGAGGAGCAGGGTAATCCTGGTGCCCATCTGGTTAGGCTCCCCCTACCCTCATTTGGCTCCTGTGAGTCCATTTAGATGAAGACCTGTGACTTTATGCCACAAGAGAGGTGGAGATCTCTGCATGCAGTGGGTATCTTTAACACAATGATGCCAGAGAGGAAGGATGCTGTCAAATTAAAAGTTTGAGACATGGAAACAGCTTTACCCATCATGCTATAAAAGCCTGGCTTTGGAGGGACAATTGCCACACTTTCTAAACCAAAGCACAGAATCACTGCAGGCCACTTAACCCAGTGCAACCTATTGTGCAAAGTCCTCCAAACAGGTTGCCACACAAACAAGTGGTTTGAGCTTTTTTTTTGGTCACCTTTGCTGACAGAGATTGCAAAAAGCAATCCCAGACAGAAGTTCAGTCTCAGATACTGTCTTGCATGCGTGAGTGGCCCTGCCCAGAGCCCCATGGTAGTCTGGTACCATCCAAGCAGTCTCCTTCTTCTCTGACCATGATTGACAAGGACTTTATGAGTCTTCTCCAATGGCTCTGAAGAGCAGCAAAATGGAGAGAGGGAGTAATTTCATGACCATAACAGCCCGTTTCCCAACTCTGAGAATTTTTATACACACAAACCATCCCATGAGCCCCATTCTGATGAGTCACCCTGTTCCATTTGAATCATCTCTTCTGCTCCTCACCAAACGCAAGCCAGTACAGGTACAATCCTACCCAGTTGGTACTGTCAGTGTGAAAATAATTGCAGCAAGCTCCTTCTCAGATTGTTAAGGCCTTTGGGTGAAGCTGATGAGTGCAGTGAGGGAATGCATGTGGATACACACTTGCACACACAGTTTGTCTCCATCCACGTTTTTCTTCCCATCCTCTCTCTTTTCTAAAATCACCCCTTGATTTTGAGCAAACAAAGTAGGGTGGAAAGAGAAGAGTGGACAAGGCTCAATGTTGTTCTAGATAAGATGGTGCCTTAAACCCCAGCATTCTCCCACTTTCTTCCCTCTTCTAGCAACGGGTGCACTGGTGAGGCTGCACCTGTCTTTGCAAAGAGAGAAGCTCTTTTCTTTTTGAAGCGTAGCCAGAGTCATGAGTACAGTCCTCTGAAGCCAGCAAGTTTTCCTAAAGTGTGAGAGAGACCAAAGACCAGTCTTTTCTATTCCTCCTCTTTGTTCAGACCAGGAATTTGCAATCCAAATCCAAGCCACACCAGAGTAGGCAATGAGCCCAGCTGCTGTAAGAAGCATCTTAAAGAATTCATGAAGCTGCTTGCCAAGGAGCTGCTGGGAGAACAAGGTGAACCGAGCTTGAAAAAAGCCCTGTATGTATATAAGGCCATTAAGATGGCAAATAAAAAACCTGTCCTGCAATGCAAAGGAATGTGATAGTTACTGCCTGCTCTCCGATAGTTGCAAAGAGCCCTTGAAATATTAACTGGGTTATCAGCATTCACTTACCGGTTCCAGTAGTGCCTAGATAATTCAAAGGACTGAGCCAGAGCTCATAAATATATGCACTGTGCCAATGCAAAATCCTTGCTATCAGGGAATTGCTGCCTTTTTGAACCAAAGTTTGATACCAAATAGCAAACAGCAGTCTACGGGGAGAGAAGAACTAAAATGATTCAGTTGTTTATCGTTGCGTTTGTTTATGACAGTATTTCCTTGTGCTCTGTTTCCAGGGCAGGTGTTTTTAAACCTGTTTACTGAATCTCCTGTGGGTTTGATGTTAGCACAATGCAGCTGCGTTTTGCATCACAAAATCTGTGGTGGGTTCAAACCGCTGGCCTTCTAGGTGGCAGAACTTCATACAAACGAAAGCTGGAGTTCTGTATCCACAGAGGAGAGTGGTGAGTGCTGACACGCTCACCTGCATGGGTTAGATGCTGAGCATTGCAAACAGAGCACTGGAACAAATTCTCCCCTTAGTCTGAGTCAGTATGGTCACATGGGCTTCAGGAAAGGACAGCACAACCTTTTTATATATTGAAGGGCTTTCCAGAGACTTTCTACCTTCCAGAAGCTACAAAACACAAGCGTGGATCAACTTATACTACCTTCTCCAAGAAGGAGCAACACAGAATCCGTCAAGCCAAGGGCAGAGCCTAAACCAACCTAATTACTGCCTCCTCTTTTACACCGTCCCTGGTACCTGACCAACCACGTGCTGAACTGGGCCGCCTGGAGGTAATAAAAATCCTACAGCAAACACAGCAAAATCAATGTTTTCACATTTTTGTTTAAGAGGCACAGCACTCACAAGCTAACCTAAGGTCTGGCTGCCACAGTTACTCCCCTCCTCTGCACTTCTGCTCATTTCATACTGCACTGAACTGTCTCTTCACAGAAGAACAAAAAGTTCCTAAGTTTTTATCGGTAGTTTGGCTTTTTACTACCTTTCATCCTCCTTTGCATTGTCTCTGATGTTCATTTGATGGACTGAGCTGCTTCTTCATGCTAAGCCAGAAGTTTGTTTTGTTTTTTAATGGCAGGTTGGATTTTCAGCAACTTGGTGCATAGAAACAGCCCAGTACAAGGTCATACAGGCGCTGGGAAGGGAAGGACTACGACAGAGAGAAGCAAGACTGGCTCAGATTTGCTGCAGCTCGCAGCCTGTGACATCTATGAATAACCTGCAGAATCATTTATCTGTAGAACCACACTGCCTTGTGGATCCTTTATCTTCTTTTGATACCAAGTGTAGGAGAAGATAGCGATGCTGCTACCAACACACAACATGTTGCACAAGCTGGGGCAGTTCAAAGGGCTAATTGCAGTTGCTATTTGTTAATATTCATGTTTCATTTCTGCAGCAAAAAGAGAACAAACAGGAAGCCATTTCCCACCAACAAGTTCCATTCTCCATTCAAGGAAGCTTCTCAAGGAAGTGCATTGTACACACATAATACTGCTTATACGTTAATGAACGCTTGGGAATGCATCAAGCTTCAGCTTAAGTGTAGCTACACTTCTTAGGATCCCTTCATGGAGAAGTTTGCTTCCCTAAAGGTTTCAAACTGCCCACCTTTAAACTACTTTGCTCATAACTTTGTTGTAACTAAGTACTTCAGAGGTGTAGGTAGCACTCCCCAAGTTTCCTCTTCTCCAGGCAGAACATGCTGAGAGAATTGGGGTTGTTCAGCCTGGAGAAGAGGAGACTCCAGCAAGATCTTAGAGCAGCCTTCCAGTACTAGAGGAAATCTGGGGAAGGGGTGGTAGGACTGGATTAATGGTTTCAAGCTGGAAGAGGGAAGATTTAGACTGGAAGTCAGGAGGAAATTCTTCACGATGAGGATGCTGAGACACTGGACCAGGTGGTGGTTGTGGATGTCCCCTTCCTGGAAGTGTTGAAGGCCAGACTGGATGAGGCTTTGAGCAACCTGGTCTCGTGGAGGGTATCCTTCTCATGGCAGGGGGTTTGGAACCAGATGATCTTTCAGGTCGCATCCAACCTGAACCATTCTATGAATCTATGAATCACAGCCCTCTTTGGTTTTCATTCTGCAATAAGAAAGATGCAATCTTCTACCATAAATAACAGCACCAGTGAAAGAAGTGATCTTTTCCCTAACTTCTCCTCTTTACAACAGAAATGTCTTGACTAGGAACTACCAGAAGAGCAGTTTCTTTAATGAAAGACACACCCCCACCCCCCCCAACGTCCACTAATGAACTCCTGAGGTGGAAGCCACACACACCAAATGCATTTTTCAGCTGGTCTGTTCCTTCCATCTTTCTGGACCAACTCAAACACGTAGATGGCAGTTGGACAAGAAAAGTAACTCTCCCAAACAGTCTAATTTCAGCAAATGGAATTATTTTCCATCCCAGTATTTGATAAACACTTTAATTGCTATACATGTAGGTGGACAGCCCACCTCCAAAGAGCAGGCAGCGCAGTCCTGGCACACCACACCCAGGCAACAATCAATTGCTCTCCTCGAGGAAGCGGTGGGGTTGCCTCTGAACAAGCAGCAACACATGATCCAACTGAAGGAAACACAAGAGGTGCTGAAACACCGTCACATGGAGGCCAACTTGTTCCAAGAGATTTCATGACTCATAAATTATTGTAGAGAAAATGAAATGCTATGAAATGCCTGAGAACAGAAATGGAAAAGAAATTAATGAAGCTGTCTCAGAAGGAAGAGAAGAAACAGCAGTTTCTCAGTGTGGAGTTATTAACTATTCTGCTTCCCAAAAGTGATTAAATTACCCTGAAGTTCAAATGGGTTAGCATCTCATCTGCTGGGAGACCAGCTCTCAGCCCTGAGCTCCAGGCCCACCACAGGACCCGAGCATCTCTACAAGCCTCTGTCCCACCGCATCATGAGGGCACTCAGCAGGTGTTCAACAGTGAAAAAAAAACATCAGCAGGATGGACCACCAAGCAAATTAGCTCCTGACTACCAGTCGTGGGAAGCAGGGTGAGGTAATACTGGTCACAAAACTAGTGAGAGCTCTGCTTTTAGCAAGCATCAAATCATAAAAAGAAAAGTGAGTGCAGACATGAAAAAGTGCTGGAATCACAAATGCAGATGTGTGGCTCTAAAATCATCAGGCTGAGCTCTCTGCTGAGCCCATGGAGGGATTCCATGACCCTGGGGGAGCCTTACCTGCTCAATGAGTCAAGAATAGCCTTGCCGGGTATTAGGCAATAAGTGTGTAATATGACTACAGCAGCGAGCACAAAGGCTCCACAGTGCAAAGAACAACACTGAGAATTTCACAGCCGCTGAAATCTCACACTGATTTCTTTAAAATTCAGTTTCAGAACAGGGATAACATTTAATTAGTCTTTTCTTATCATCAGTCATTGATACCTGTTAATTTTAAATACCTAAAAATGCACAAGATCCCAGTTTTACGCAGTACTACACCAGTAAGAAGCCATCCCATAGGATCAGTATGGGATAAGTAGAATGTGAGTAAAGTTGTCTACCCCATGGGATGCTCTCCACCCTGAGGAAGTTTTCAAATTGGCCATCAGAGTTGTGACTTCACTTTCCCTTTAGGTCTTGAAAAGAGCAATGGGATCTTTTGACAGCTACAGTCTGATCAAGCAGACACAGAGCAAAATCCCAGGGAGTCACTGACACTACCTCTGAGCAGGCAGACTGGAAGCTCCTGGAGGACTTTCTCCCAGGAAAAGGAAGGGATGAATGCTCAACTGCCACTGGTAGCCTGAAGAATTTTATCTGATCATCTCGGCATCTCAGCTTCAATGAAGCTTGAGGAACACTGAGCCAAGGAGTGAATCAGTCAACTTAAGAAATCCTCAACCACCTGGCTAGGGATGCGTTTTAAAAGCAGACCATACAACAGCTTTTAAAACTCACTGACACTAAACAAGCAAGTTCACTGCTTGGAACACAAAGAATGTCCTCGCGTCTGAGTTCTCACCTGAGTTCACTGCCATCAATCAGTCATAGCCATCAGTGCTGTTGGAAGTAAACAGAATTTCCTCAATTTAAAGCTCCTTTAAATCCCAGCCACCACTATTAGCTAGGACATAAAGGAGTTGAGGCATGAAGGAACCAGCCAGTAAAGGCAACTGCATGTTGTCACAAGGCACTGGAAAAAATTAATGGCTACCTATACCCAAACTGGGCCAAATTCAAATTCTCAGAGTTCACAGGCATTGGTGTTGACCCCTTGAACTGCAAGGACAGTGAGCCCAGACATTCAGTGTACAGCATGCCCTGTGACTTGGGATTGGCCACACATGTACTTCTACCCCTTGTGCTGGGCAGCAAAACCTCTGGAAGCTGCATGGAGAGTTGAAGGGCTGCAAGGACAATACAGGGTCCTTGAGAGTAACTCACAGGGTGTTCCTGAAAGAGCCCACTTACCCCTTGTCCTGGGCCAACACACCACCCTAATCCTAATGGCAAGTAACAGCATGGTGGTCAGAAGAGCTTAAGGTGGGGATGAGAACCCTGCCTTACCTCACCCCCAAAGACAAGAAGGAAGGCAGTGGGAAAGGATGCTGCCACATCACCAGCAGGCACAGTGCCTGGTGGGTAACTGTTGGCCGGCTCCCAGCGCCTGTCTGACACCCCAACAGCAGGCCTTGGGGCAGTCCCTGGTGCCATTGCCTGTCTCTGGCTATCTCAGAGGCAGCTGGTGTCTGGTGGTTATCCTGAGTATTGACAGCAGGTATTACGAAAGCAGTCCCAGCAAGGTCTCCATTGCATGCAGCTCTGCACAAACTTGCTGCAGGCAAACCCTGCACACATGGCACCTGGTGGCAAAACAGCACAAACCAAAGCAAAGGGGGAAGGGAGGGGAATACATTAAGCAAGAAGGAAAGAGGAACACCAGTATGTTTTGTATAACAAGCTTTCAGCATCCACCAGGTCCTTAAATGTACCCAGGTTTCCCGCTTTGCATAACCAGTGCAAACAACCAGCCCCTGCAGTCAGTAGCTGCGTCAACAAACCGAGTATTAGATTGCAGTAACTCAATGCTGGATGATGCTGGGTAGCTCAGTAAGCAGGACCTACATGTTAACCAGCCTCACCTAACGTTACAAAAAACTCACAGAACTTTGCTCAAACCGCTTTAGCTCATAATGAATCCTTTCGCCAACAGCCTGCCAAACCAACCAGAAGACACCAGCAGGTTTATGATCTCAAGAAACTGAAGCTGGGATTTAGACTAGCAGGCAATCATCTGCCAGATGGAAAGCTCATCATGCAAGGCACACATTGCTAAACTGCACCGGGTCAGTAAAAGGAGGCCAACATCAGAAATGCACCCTGTGAGAAGGGAAACTGAGTCAACTGGTGGGATAGTTTGACCCAGTCACTGCTGCCAGGAGACTTTCACCATCTGTGTCAGGACGATGTTGGCCAGCTCTAGCATCAGCGAGCACGTTGTGAGAAAAGCCACAGGATCCGAGCGACAAGCAGCAACGTGTTGGTAATTACTAGCAAGTCTATCATCATGGCAAACTGCAGTGAGAAAGAGGATTAAACAGTAGTCAAAAATGGGGTGAACTCTGGGTATTTAGCAGCCTAATTTAAGTCTGAGCCTGCGATTCCTTCCATAAATGACCCTTTAGCCCAGCTGGGTCCTGCTGCACAAAAAAGCCAGAAGACAAACAGATCATCTCTGATCAATAAGAAAGCCCCAGGGTTCTTGTTTATTTTACAGTTGAGATCTCAGGTGCGAAGAGCTGAGTCCCTGGCTACAGCCAGAACTGACCTAGCCTCGCCACAGACCAAACAATTCGTAATCCAGGTTTTATTATGGCTTAAACAAAAGCCAGCAGCTAAGGCTCTAAGACAGACTGCCCACACCACTGCTCCCCTGAAGCCGAGGTGCCCACATACATGAACGTGAGCCAGAAAGCCTCCTCTTCAGTGCCCTGCAAGTGTGAGCATGACCCTGTTGTGGCATTTAGCAAAGGGATGGGAAACTTGAGTCCTACAGCAGCTTCTGAACCTTACATGGCTCCTTGTTAATGTATAGCACAGTAAGAACTTGAAGATCAAGGGCTGGAGCCCAGCCCATCTCTGCCCTCACTGAGTGTCTTGATTGCTATGCTGAGTGAAGTGCCCAAGCTGCAGGGATGGTATTTCAAGTACTCCCACTTTACAGGACACTTAACTGCCTAAAACAGGACACTGCTGCATCGAACAGGCACCTAAAAGTGAGGTCCTGTGTCATTTGACGGTTAGATACAAGTCTTCTACTGGGGCTAAGCCGGGAAAGGTGTCAAACGTCTCATCCTAACCATGCTGAGCTGTGCCTGCAGTGTCTGGAGGCTGACCATCACACACTGCCCAAACAGGCAATTCCCTAGCGTGGGTCAGATTTTACATGCTTGAACTCAATTCAGACACCTAAATTAATGAATTCATTCAAAAAACAAACAACAGTTAATGGGTCTCCTTAGAAACAGACACAGCACAAGCACTGGTTCCACATAAACATAAGAAAAAACAATTTCACTGTAAGGGTGGCAGAGCACTGGAACCCTGAGAGGTTGTGATGACTCCTTCTCCGGAGACATTCAAAGCCCACCTGGATGTGTTCCTGTGTGACCTGCTGTATGCAGGTGATCCTGCTCTGGCAGGGGGGTTGGACTCGATGGTCCTTTGAGGTCCCTTTCAACCCCTAACTTTGTTATTCCGTGATTGCTGCAAGCACGCGAGAAGAAGAAGAGCTGAGCTGCTTCTTGGGAAGTCCAAAAGTATTATGACAGGAGTTCAACCCAGTAAACTCAGTAACTCACTAACAACTGAGTTCTGAATAATGTCAAGGGGTCTGCTCTGGAGCTAGTGAAAGGAAAGAGCAAACCCAGCCAATTCAACAGCTCTTTGTACCTATGACATGCCCCAGGGCATGGCAGCTACAGAGAATCACATCTGCTTACAAACCTAACAGCTTCTTGAGACTTAACAACAAAGACAGGCTGCTAGGCCCTGGCCATCATGTTTGTGAAACAGATCTGATAACGTAGTCCTGGCTTAGTGGGGTCCAGGTGCTTTTGCTTCTCCCTACAGTGGATCTAGCCCACGGACCCCACAGCTGGCAGGAGGGGATGCTGTGTTGACAATGGGGGTTAACAATGGCCTCTTCTTTCCCCTCCTTCAACCAGCAACAAAATATTTTGACCAGATGTGTCATTTCCAAAAGTGCTGGGGGCCTGATGGAATGGAGCATCTATCATGCACTCAGCAGTGGTGTTGAAAACAGATTACTTTCCTTTGTATTTGATAAGCATAACATGTCTGTGTGTATTATGTGGTCCCCCGAGGATTTATAACAGGTTTACCATTTCGTTTATTTGCTTTTTTTGGTGCTTGGCAAGTGTAAACAGTGGAATAAATACGAAGGTGGTTACAGCTTAGCAGCATTAACGACTTGTTGAAACAGAGTCCAAAAGGTTTCCTTTCTCTCCAGCAAATCCTACTTTTCTGTCCAACTACTTTTTTTTTTCCCCAAGTGTGAAGATCATTTTTCTGAAGCATTCTGAATTCTTTGTTGAATGCCAAATCCCCATAAAAGCATACTTTCTCCCTCCACTCATTCAGATTCTTGATAATATTTAAAGTCTCTCTCAACATTATTCATGGCAAAACATTTTCCTGTTTGCAAATTACAGCCTCCCCCATCCTTTCCATTCAGTCTGCTAAGCCTGTTACAGCAGGCTTTGCCGTAACAGAAAGAAGAACAATCATTGCTACAAAAGAAAACAAACCCTTCCATCCTGGCTGGCCCATTCAGGGTGGGTTCATCACTGAGCTTTAGCCACCTAATCACAAAGCTATTAGCCCACGCTAGTCACTTACATCCCCTCTTTCATCCCAGGGTGAGATGGGCAGCTCTGATCAGCAGCTTCCCTGCCTGTCACCCAGTCATGACTACAATATATATGAGAGACACCCAATTTCTTGGGCAGACCATGGCAGGCGAAACAAATCTCACTGTAAGAGCCAAGCTGTATCTGCAATCCACCAAAACCAACACGCTGCAATGAAATCTCGACTGATGTGCATGCACCCACGCCTCACAAAAAAAGAAAGGCGTTAGGCAAATCTTGCCAAACAAGGAAGAGATCGTTGAGAGGCAGAGTTCCCTTATTTTCCATGAAGGTTACATCCTGTCCCTCTTGGAAACTGGTGTTGCATCTATACATAGCTCACTGGAAAAAAAGTTGCAGCAAGTGGGGGGAAATAATGTGACTGTCACTTGGCACAGAAACACAAAGTGGCGAAACAGAGCTGAATAGGGTCTCAGGTGTCCTTTCTTTCAAGTGGACGAGCCCTGCAAACACGGCTTTGAAGAACCCAGCCCCTTGGCAATTTGTTCTCCGCTATGATTTATGCAGTCCTTTGGCCACAATTCTTTTAAAAAGGAAGCAGACAACAGAGAAGCCCATCATTCATGAAAAGCTCTGCCGGTAATTGCTTCTTAAACAACGAAGTAGATGTTGGAGTACTGTTTTACCCCAAACCCGCACTTCAACTGAAAACTGGTAACGTGGAAGATGTGGCAAAATGGGTCGTTCGATCTGAGAATCTTTGAACCCTCTTGTATTTCTAAAAGACTCTCCATAGGACTTCAGTTGGAAGGGGCCTGAAGATCGTCTAGTTCCAATCCCCACATACAGAGACACCTTCATTAGATCAGGTTACCCAGGGCCCCGTCCAACCCGGCCATGAACACTCTGAGAGAGAGGGCAGCCACAGCTTCCTCAGGCAGCCTGGGCCAGCATCTCAGCACCCTCACAGGAAAGAATTATTTCCTAATGTCCAACCTAAATCTCCTCTCTTCAAGTCTGTAACCCTTTCCCCTTGTCCTCTCGCTATGCACCCGTGTCAGAATCCCTACCCCAGCTTTCTTGTAGCCCCCTTCGGATATTGGAAAGCTGTTATTTTGGAAATAGAAGTCATTCAACCAAAGGAAGCCTAGACAGACAGTTGCCTAAACCCTGTAAATTAGGGAATACTGAGGTAAGTAGAAAAGTTGTGGTTTATCTAAAGCAGTCACACATACTGAGTCTGTCCCTACAAACTGGCTGTCAAAACCCTCAGGGCTTCTAGAAGACAGAGAGGGAAGCAATGGAGAGCACAGATCTTGTGTCTTACATTTGGCATAGATGTTGCATCTTGCATTTGATCTTCCCCTTAGCCTCTGTGCTTGAGCATTACAGCTAGAGTCGCCTATGCTGCTAAATATTCAAAAGGTATTTGGAGTGCATGGGTTTAGACAGTTTCTGCTTCATTTGCTTCCTTCCTGCCCAGAAAAGAGTGGGTCAAGAGCAGAGCAACAAAACTGGGGAAGGGACCAGAGGGAAAGTCTTATGGAGAAAGGCTGAAGAAGCTGAGGTTGTTCGGCCTGGAGATGAGGAGAAGCAGGGGGAAACCTTATCCCTCTCTATAACTACCTGAAGGGAAGTTGTAGACAGGTGGGAGACAGGCTCTTCGCTCAGGCAACTAGTGATAGCATGAGAGGGCAGGGCCTGAAGCTGCACCAGGGGAGGGTTAGGTTGGATGTCAGGAAGCCCTTCCTCACAGAAGGGGTGATCAGAGACTGGAATGGACTGCACAGGGAACTGGTGGAGTCCCCATCCCTGGAGGTGTTTAAGAACAGACTGGCTGTGGCACTTAGTGTCATGGATTCCAGCTGATGTGGTGATGTTAGGTCCTAGGCTGGGCTTGATGATCTCAGAGGTCTTTTTCAGGCTCAATAATTCTGTGATTCTATGTGAATCTGTAAAAGTGATTCTGCTCACAACTTCTAGAGTGGTCACGTTCCCAGAGTCATTGCATTACTCAGCTGACTCAGGAGGGAATCCATGGGGCCCAGTGACAGCACAAACCGAAGCCCTGCTACAGTGCATTGTTATTTGCACCCTAAATAACCAAATGAAAGCAAGCTCAGCTGTGCCGACGTACGCAGCAGCAGCAGCTACACATCTGGCTGAACGGTGAGCACTGTCATAGGTGCTGCGTGTTATCACTTGTCCTTGAACTGATGAACTCCGAGCAGCCAGCCAAAACACTGGAGACAACCTGCCAGCTACAGGGGTGTCTGGCAGACTTGCAGCACATCTCAAAGAGGAGGCAGGAGACCATGGAAGAGTGTCTCCAGCTCTTCCTTGAAACTGCTGGGAGATACCACGGTCACGCTCTGACCAGCGTGGTGGAAATGTGAGGTTTAGATTGTATCTTAGGAAGAAATTCTTCCTGAGAGAGTGGTTGGGCACTGGAACAGGCTGCCCAGGGAGGTGGTGAAGTCACCATCCCTAGAGGTATTTAAAAGGTGAGCAGATAGAGCACTTGAGGCCATGGTCTAGGGGTTGGGGAGATGCTGGGATGAGAGCTGGACTTGCTGACCATGGAGGTCCTTTCCATCCATGAGGATTCTGTGATTCTAGGCTGTTTCTTCAAATCTCTCAATCAAGGCAATCCAACATCATTTTACAGTAACCTTAACCAGAAGATGCTGTCAACTGAAATATGATTTTAAACAGAGTTTGCGTTTATGTAGGGCTTTCACATGCACTTGCTGATGTTTTTCCCACCAGAAACTGATGGTGATAGCTATGGTCCTGTGATTCCACTGTGCGGGATGTGGTTAACAAACGCCATCTGCACATGCTTCAATACATTCATGTACTAAGGGAGAATGCTCTATTAAAACCTGTTTAACGGGAAAATGAGAATATAGAGCCTGTGGAACACACAGACAGAAACGGGGAGTAACAAACAATGTTAATGATACCTGTGCTGCACAGTACCATTGTCTGAAAGAAGCTGACTGACAAAACAGCTCTCATCTAAGATAAAACATCTCATTTACTTTTCAGAGTGTGCTGTGGTAAGCATTTCTTTTTCTTATTATTAGGGATCATCGTTTTAGCAAAGAAAACACTTATTTACAGTAGCTTGAGCGGCAGGTAACTCCCTGGTTTATTTATTTACATGCAGAAGTTATCTTTTATCTCAGTAAAAAGTTATTTTGTCAGTCAGCCTTCCCTAAATATTTTCCTCTCGTAGCCGCAGCCGATTTCCTGTCTTTTGGAACAAAAACACACCACTCCTATGAAAACGAGGGATGAAGCGAAAAGGAAGTCCATAGGAAGGCAAAGAGTCAGCCACAGCTTTTTATCAGCTCAAACAGATCATACAGCTGAAGAGGGAAAATCACATTCCTGCAGACAGAAGAGACGCACATCTAAAACACATCTTGCCTACGGAATAGGTAAGAATATAGAACCCATAGGATTTAGGTAGCCAGAGCCAGGAGCCAACCCCTAACTTTAAAATGAGAGTCACTACTCTTGATTTACTATTTTAGGAAAATAAATGTAAATGTTCAAAGCCACAGCTGCTAACCATTCCCAGTCATCCTTCACTTCAGGCTCAGTTAACATACCCAGCAAGAGTTAGGGTTGCAATCCTGCAGCTCATCATGTCCCCTCACCTTAGTGCAGGATGCATGTGGGAGCTCAAGGTCCCTGGAAACACCAGCACGAAAAGCTCTGCAGCCACAAGACGTACCAACACACTTTGTACTACCTGGAGAGAAAAAGAAGAGCCTCCACCTCTCTACTTCCATAATCTTCTAATTAACCCACTTGAGATCCCCTCAGAGCTACCTGTGGCAATGTATTTCCCTGAAGGAGGGGACACAGAGAACAGTATGGCTACTAACTGGCCCTCCCTGACCCTGAAAGCAAATTCTCACAGGCAGCCAGAAGCATCACTCCTTCAAAGAACCAGGATCTGCCACCCAAGACTCACAAGACCCCAGCAGCCCCATCCACCTGGAAGGCAGAGGGCATGAGGGCAGGGTGCACCCCAACCTGCTGAAATGCCCAATCCACATCCCAAGCAGATGCCCCACACTCAAACGTGCTCCTCCACTCACAGAGACCCCTTTTCCCTCCAGATTGTTTTTTCCCCCTTAATCCCCAATCTCCAAACACACACAAACCAACACCCCTCCCAATGCCTTCATCCCAGGCACAGCTGTGGCCCTACAAGCAGGGCATCTTCTCTTACATTCCTATGGAGAAGGCACAGAACTGGAGATCCTAGCTCATTAGCATAATGACTTTTCAATTACAATAAGAATGAAGATAGTTCACCAAGCCCCGAATAAATATCCCAAAAGTTTATTGCAACACAATCGAGCTCTGTCCTAATTTGTATTTGCTCATCATCAATAAATCTCACTGAATGCCACTGGAGATTAAAAGCCTAAGACATGTAAAAGGCGATACTTGAGCTCGCAGGCCCTCAAGCTTGGGTGTCTATCCCTCGCTGAGCAGCACCTCCTTGCCCAGATTGTACATTGTGTGCTGTATAATGAAATTTTACATTGAGCTGGGCCACTCGAAAGCTGCAGCATCCAGTCAGGGCGGGCTTTGTCTGCACGGGTGCATTAGGCTGGGTTCCCAGAGGAGTTTGCACACACATCTATTGTGCCCCATTGAGCTGTCGCTGATGATAAGTGGGACTACTTGTGGCAGCACAGCCAAACAGGTGCCAGCAAGGCTTGCAACGTGATACCCAGGCAAACTTGTGCAAGGTTTGTGCAAAGTTGAGGCTAGCACCAGCCTTCCCCCCCCCAGCACTGGCGGGGACTGTGGTGTAATGTTTAAAATCAGCGAAGGCAATGTGGTTTGAGTGCTGTTTAATCCATGTTTTCACCATATAAATTGCAATTTAATGCTATTGTGAACAACTATGGGAAAAACCTAGCTGTTTTTAAGGGCCCTGTTGATTTAAGCCCAAATATTTAATAGTAACACTGAGAAATCACAGAGCGGTTGACTCTTGACCACCTGTTTCAGAAGCCCAGAGCAGAATTCTGCCCTGCCTGGAAAGCATGGGCAGGATTTCAGCAGGGTCCCCGTGCTTAGAACATCATCCTAGCAATGATGTGCAAGCGTGGGGATACAGAATCACTGAATCATAAAATCACTAGGGATTGGAAAGGACCTTGAAAGATCATCTAGTCCAATCCCCCTGCCACAGCAGGATCACCTAGACCAAGTCACAGAATATAAAGCCAAGTTCTGCCTTTCTGTAGGAAAGCCTTGAAGGAAAACCAGAAAGTGGAGAACAAGGCTTTTCAAGGGACTTGGAGCCCATTGGATAAGTTTGTTCACTCTGACAGCTCTGCACAAGCAGAGGGGCACCCAGAGAGACTAACTTCAAACGAGATTGACTTCAAAAGCAATCTCCAGATCCAAAGTAGAATGCTAATACCCACACCACCCACATTCCTGCCTCCTCTGCTTGGGTCGGTTCCTGATCAGCTGCGGGGGCAGAGACAAGCAGGTACCACAGCACCAGGCAAAGGCAGCGCCACGCAGCACCGAGCCTGTCCAGGGCTGCCCAGTATCCCACGCAGCTTCTTGTCAGTGCTGTTGGAGTTTGAAATGGTGAGTGTGCCAGTCTCAAGTTTTATGAAACCCACGATCTCCACTTAATTACATAATTCTTTAAGTTTTCTTATATGCAGAGGTCAAAATGACCCTGCTAATTTGAATAATCCCAAAATCAAACGAAAGAAGTCAAACCTTAGCCCAGTGTCGAAGTCACCCAGCTGAGTAGAGCGGCTCCTCGCTAGCACTGCACACACTCACATATCTCCACAGCACAACAGCACTGCGTGGAAATAGGGTTTTTATAGGGGCAGTGTTATTTCCGACTCACACAGATCATAAAGAGCTCCAATTCCTCCCTGACTTGAGGAGCAGCTGTGAGTTGGGCAGGACTTTGTCTGGGTTGAGAGGTTAATGGCTACTCCATAGACACGTTTTTCAGTTGACTGGCAGGTCATTTTAGCAGATGATTTGCAGGTATTTTGCAACACTTAGAGATAACCCTGGGGAATACTCCTGTCTGAGCCTCTTCCCTGCCTTTTCTTTAAATAATCAGATAAACCAAAGAAAACTGGTAGGTGAGACTTTTCTGGGACGCACACTGCCAAACTCTGCCCTTTCCGAACAGCAAATGACTCCAAATATATGTCAACTGCAGTTTGATACTTGTCAAAATTATTTCGAAGTCTTACATAAAAACCTTTCATCTTTCAAATATCTCCAGACCTGCAGCAGACTGCCAGTTTTGATCAACATCACAGCAGAGTTTCAAAGTTCACCACTTCCTCAAACATGAAAATGATGCTGGAATGATCAAGCTCCTGTTAAGTACTTAAGAAAACAGAGGTCTTCATTCCTACCTGGGATTTCATCCTCTCAACGTGTAAATCATTAGACTGAGAATAATTCACATTACCTTAGCTTCTGTTTTTTGCATTCTTTTCTTCATCTAACTCCAGTGAAACAACTTTTCCAAGCACCTTGCTCCAAGACAAGTCCTTATCTTCTCCTACCAGATAAAGAGCTACTGGTTCAGACAGACAGTGACCACACAATCACCTCCACCTTAATCCAAATGTTTTTCTTAAAGGTCACAAGGCAACTGTCTGTTTTTCCTGCGAGTCCTCCCAGGACACGGAAACAGTGTTTTTGAGCTACCTTACCACACTAGCTGCCCCTCAGTTCCTGGAAGAACTCCTCACTCAGAAGTGTCTTCTCAAGCGACACACAGTCACTTCAGTTAATAGTACTTTCATTTTCCTGAAGTGAAAAGAACCTCAAGCCTGCAAACACAAGGGAGATCATGGCTTGCTCCCCCAGCAGACCCTGCTGCACGCCATGACAACTTATGGTGAGACAAGCCCTGCCAGGATTATGCCTCAGTCAGGTTACCATGATTTTTGTAATAACACCATCCAACAAGAAACATCTCACTAAGTGCCATTTGCTGTACCTAGTCCTTCGAGCTGTTTGGGGTTTCATCCAAAAGAACACGACTTATAGTTTTAAGTTGCAGAGAGAGGCAGTGATGAATGTATCTGGTTAAACCTTTGAGAGTCAACAGAAGTATGGGATCAGGTCCATAGTAAAGTTTATAGAGTGGTACCTGCAGAGGAAATTACTCACTGCATGATTGACGCCACAATTAAGAGGCATAAAAAGTAATTCCATGATAAACAAGCAACCAAGCAGAAAAATAATATCCTAAGAACATGCATGAGCTTATAGAGGAGTATTCACTGGGCTATACCAAACAGTCTTCACACATACAGAGACACAAATTCTCTGAGGAAATTACTGGACCAGCAACCTTTCCTCTCTACTTCTCTCCCTCCCCACAATAGCTATGATTTTGGGGCTGCATTTGGCCAGTATCTGCCCGCAGCGCTCCCAAAGCAACTGCAGCGCAATTAGCCACGTTACACAGCTATTACACAGCTGGAACTCCCAGGCTGGCAATGCAAACCAGCGCAGCCACGCCAGAGGAGTACCGGTTGAAGGACTAAGGATCTGCCAGCCATACCTCCTGGGGTGCAGAAAGGAATAAACATGTTTTGCTGTTAAAAAAAAAGCAGAGATGCCAAATTTCAGCTTTTTTTTTAGATGGAAAAGACGCAGGAGGGGAGATGGCATTACAGATACACGTGCATTCCCTGCGCCTTTGAACGCTACCATCATTTGGTACCTTTACACAACCACATCAGAAACGCTCCAGCCAGAGCTCCACCTCAGCTGAGGGAGCGCATTCCCCTGCACGCACACCCATATTTATTTACCCTTGTGATCTGCATTTACTAAACAACTTTCAACGCACCACTTCAATCCACAGCACACGGGCTCAACACATTCTTGTGGTTCCTCTCCAAAAATTCTGCAGGTAAACTGCTGCTTCAAGAAAGCAAAAGCTGAGCTCTCCACTGCGAGTGGGTTCTCCTTGCCCACACCCCCCTGACAAGCAGCATTATAGGCTTCATGAACCCCCAACACTTGCTTACCTGAGACAGACACTTTCATAAGGGCTTCCAGGGGTCTGTTGTTGTCCAGATCACGACTGAGTTTGAGTTCTCCAGTGGCAGAGTCCAAAAGGAGTAAGTTTAATTCATTGCCTTGCACAAAGTTGTAGGCTAGGCTGTCAGACACATCGGGATCATGAGCTGGGATCTTACCAATCACACCAGAGGGGAAGCTGTTGGATTTGTTGGTCACATAGTTATTGAAGAGGATCTGGAAGTCTTGCAGCACAGGTGGGTTATCATTCTGGTCCAGGAGGCGGATGTGTACCGTCGCTCGGCTCACAAGAGGGGCTGAAGTGGCCTGCACCACTATCACATACTCTGTCCGGCTCTCATAATCCAGGTCCATGAGGGCTGTGAGGTCTCCGTTGAGCAAGTCTAATTGGAAGACCTCAGGGATGTTCCCCTCTACGATCTGGTACATGATCTGTGCGTTGGTGCCCTCATCGGGGTCAGCTGCACTGATCCGTGCCACAATAGAGCCCACAGGGCTGTTCTCCTCCACAAATATGTCAAATTCATCCTTCTCAAAGACAGGGGGGTTGTCATTGATATCCAACACAGTCACCTGGATATCCACCGATGCTTTCAGTGGTGGGCTGCCCCTGTCCACAGCAAAGGCCCGCAGGCTGTAGACAGCCACATTCTCACGGTCCAGCTTGCGCAGCGTGCGTATTACTCCAGAAGTGGGTTCAATGTAAAAGTCTCCATCTCCATCGTCACCACCTTGGAAGGTGTAGACGAGACGGCCATTGAGGCCTGAGTCCCGGTCAGTGGCAGACAGCTGCAGGACACTGGTGGACAGCGGCACATCCTCAAAAACCGAACCCTGGTAGCGGTCACGCAGGAAGTGGGGCGCGTTGTCATTGGCATCCAGGATGAGGATCTCAACGTAGGTGGTGTCTGATTTCTGGGGGATGCCATTGTCGTGGGCAGTAATGGCCAATGTGTAGGAAGCCTGGTCCTCGTAGTCCAGCTCCATCAGGGTGGTGATGGTGCCTGTGTCAGGGTCAATGCGGAACTGTGGGATGTTATCATCCAAAATGTAAGTAATTCTTGCATTCTCCCCCGTGTCTTCATCGGTGGCACTGATGGTGACAATAGAGGTGCCAATGGGCTTATCCTCACTGACGCTCACCGTGTAGTGGGAGCTCTGGAAGACCGGGCGGTGTGTGTTGGCATCCGTGATGTTGATGAAGACCTGGACGGTGTCAAAGCGAGTGCCATCAGAGGCAGTGACTGTGAGCACATACTGCCTTTCCTGCTTGTAATCCAGAGGCAAGGCCAGCGTGATCAGCCCTCCTCCACTCTGACTGGTGATGGCAAAACGGTTCCTCGTGTTGCCACTGGTGATCTGGTAAGTCACAACGCTGTTAACATCCCTGTCCACTGCTGTCAGGGTCAGGACACTGCTGCCCACAGCCGCATCCTCATTCAGTCTGAGGTGGTACACCTTCTCTGTGAAGGTGGGGTTGTTGTCATTCACATCCAGGACAGTGATGGACACGCTGGCTGAGGAAGTCATGACCGGCACGCCATGGTCCCTGGCCTCCACTCCAAAGTGGTAGTTCTCTACAGTCTCTCGATCCAGCTCTGCAGCCACGGTGATCCACCCTGTGCTGTTGTTGATTTGAAAAGGGAACCCTGAGTCACCAGCTACAGGGGTACCTCCAGTAGACGGTGCCATCTCTATGAGTTTGTACTCCAGGCGAGCATTGTCCCCAGAGTCAGCGTCCACAGCCTGGATGTGCAGCACCGAGTAGCCCAGAGGAACATTCTCCAGCACTGTGGCCTGGAAAGGAGTGCTCACAAAGATAGGGGCATTGTCATTTACGTCCACCACCTGTACTGAAACCATACCACTGGAGTTGATCAAGGGAGGCCTGCCCCCATCCTGAGCTTTGATCCGGAGCGTATACTCCCGAATAGTTTCATAATCCAGAGGGTTGATCAGGTCAATGGCACCAGAGAAAGAGTGGATGTAGAACTGGCCTTTCAGGTTGCCACTAACAATACTGTAGTGCACCTGGGCATTGCTGCCTCGGTCCCGATCTGTGGCCTGTACCTGCAGAATCTGGCTGTTCACCGGGGCATCTTCCGGCACCTGGACCAGGTAGCGCTTCTCACTGAACTGAGGGTAGTTGTCGTTCTCATCCTCAACAGTAATGTGCACCATAGCCGTGGCGCTGCGTGGCCCTGGATCTTTGCCCTGGTCATTGGCTTCCACCACCAGGTGGTACTCGGAGACCTCCTCACGGTCCACTGGGGCTCGAGTCCTCACAACCCCAGAGCGTGGGTCAATCTCAAAGACCCCATCACCAGCTCCTGGCTCCAGCAGGCGGTAAAGCATGTTGGCATTAGCTGGGGCATCTCCGTCGGTGGCACGGATGGTCAGCACCTCGTACCCCACCTCCAAGTTCTCCCGGATGCTCTCCCGGTATTCAGGCTGCTCGAACACTGGCTCGTGGTCATTGGTGTCACTCACGGTCACCGTCAGGTAGGTGGTGGCCGAGCGGCGGCGTGGGGAGCCGTGGTCAGAGGCCGTCACCTTCAGCACGTGGGTGTCTTTCGTCTCGCGGTCGAGGCTGCGGGCCGTGACCACGCTGCCCGTCTCGGCGTCGATGGAGAAGTAGTCGTTGGAGCGCTCGTCGAAGAGAGCCTCCATGGAGTACGTCAGCCGCCCGGCTTCCCCGGTGTCAGGGTCCTGGGCCCGCAGCACGATGACGGCGGTGCCGGCGGGCTCGTTCTCGGCGATGGACACCTGGTAGCTGGGCAGCTGGAACTGCGGAGGGCTGTTCGGGCTCCGCGCCCGCCGCGCTCCTCTCCGCCCGCCTCCCTCCTCCAGCGCCGGCGGGGCGCAGC
>VZRI01012875.1:229841-240099 GCA_013397515.1 Upupa epops
CTCGTGGCCCTCCTCTGAACACGTTCCAACATCTCAGTATCTTTCCTGTGTTGGGGGCTCAAATGATTCTCTGGAAGGAGATGGAGTTTTTCTCATCTCAGCCCATCAGCATTTTGATTAAAGACCTAAAACTTCACATCCAGTAATGCTGAATTACAAATAGATCACCTTTTTTGTTGTTTTTAAGTGTCGTGAAAAGCTTTCTATCATGGGATTTGGAAAAAGTAGATCACAAAAAGCTGGTACACAGTGCCTGTGTGTGTGCCATTCCCCCACCACCGAGTAGATTTATCTTGGAAACTCCTGCTTGGGGGGAGGTTATACATGAGAAGAACAATTACCCTCAAATTTAGGCATCTAAGCTGTATCTTGTAGAGAATCTCTGTATCCACAGTGTTAACATAAATCGCTATGTGTTACAGGTGTTCTTAACTGCTTTTATTTACTTCACTGAAACAGCAGTGATCTATTCCTGCTAAAGTAATCCTTGGAGAAAATAACCTGAGAAACCACAACAGGCAGTGAGAAAGCAGCCTGTAACCACATTTCATTCTCTAACCTTCCCATTTTCCAGCACCTGGAAAGAAACTAGAAGTGTTGTGCCATGTGTTAGAAGAGAACAAAAGTGGGTTCTGGGGGGAAACTGCAGTTATTGTCCATTTATTTAAAGTAATTTGACAGCATAATAGACATGAAAAAAATAATTGCTAGTGTGTAGGTTACCTGTGATGGTTGCTCTGACAATCTCCCCTCGAGGTTGGGGATCTTCCTTGTCTGGGACCGTATATCAGCAGAGTTGAGTGTTCCGTGACCCCAGACAAAGTCTAGTAACAAGAAAGAGGTGTGAGTAAAGAGGAATTCCTCCGTTTTGAAGGTGAGCCTTGTTCTGATGTTCCCCTACCTCTGCAGGGAATGTTGTTCCCTCCCTTTGCAGAAGGCAGTTAGGAGCCCTGGGCTGCTGCCATCCTACTCGCCTCTGGTTCTCTGGGGCTGGGAGCCATGGAGAGCATCTCTGTCTGCCTGAAGAACCCACAAGAGATCTTGTATCAGTGCAGTGTGCAGACTGGCCTGAGGAGCAGAGCTGAGTCCCAGTGTGACTAGTGAATTTAAAGTGGATAAAAGTGTAAGTAACCTGTTCTAGTAGGGGGTGTCCCTGCTCATGGCAGGGGAGGTGGAACCAGATGATCTTTAAGGTCTCTTCCAACCTGAACCATTCTATCAATCTATGAGTTTAGGCCATTTCTCCAATCACTTCAGAAATCAAGTGAGCGAGCTGCTTTCTCTGTGAGCAGGCATTTGAACTCCCATTCCCCACAGGAATCTGTTCCACATCCAGCTTGAGAAAGCTCAAATCAGGATCAGAAAGGACCTCAAAAGATCATCCAGTCCAATCCCCCTGCCACAGCAGGATCACCCAGACCAAGTCGCACAGGAATACAGCCAGGTGGGTCTGGAACCTCTCCAGAGAAGGAGACTCCACAACCCCCTGGGCAGCCTGTTCCAGTGCTCCGGTACCCTCCCTGGGAAGAAGTTCCTGCTGATATTGATAGGGAACCTCCTCTGTTCCAGCTGGCACCCATTGCCCCCTGTCCTATCAAATGAGCAGAAGTAGTTTATCTTTTCCACATCTCATCTAAGGTTATTTTAAGAATAGAAGAATTAGTTAGAGCTCCATACAGTGAAATGTGACCCTTCACCTATTGCAGGACCCGCACAGCCTTGGAAACGTTTCAGAAAACTTTTAATGCAAACAGTCATTATTCTTAAAGCCAAGAAGAGATTCCAGAATGCTGGGATCCTCATTGCAGGGATTATGTTCAAGTCTTCCTGGCTATCTGTAGCTTCTCTTTTGTAGGAAGAGAAGAAAACAATTTATCGCTCCCAGACAGCTCGTTTCTTGTAGCCAATCGTGCTGGTGCTTCTTTTAAAATCCTCCGTGGAGGTAGCTGTGATTCAGTGTTGGAACTTGTTTATTTCCTTAGACTTAATACCAGCCTTTTAGAATTTCCCCTTAGGAGCTCAGCTCCACCCTTCTTAAACGCTGCCTCTGAATTTCCTCACTCGAAATTGGTTTGGGTATTTTTTTCCCCTCCTCACTTACATTAGCTAAGGGTTTCACTAGTTACAACATGCAACTAGACAAATAAACCAAGAGAAGAGCAACATTTCATGCCTCAAAATTGTATGGTAGCCAAAAGCAAATAAAAGATGAATGTGGCTCAACTGTTATTTATGGGAAAAGCGATGCAGAGGCCAATGCATGAGAAATGGGCTTCTACAGCTCTGTAAGAAATTCTGTAGCTAGCTAGTTTAGAAGAACCAACAACAGTGATCCCGTGCAAGTAAGCAGAGTGAAAAACCCAGCTACACAGATTGATGTGATCTTTACTTTGCAGATCTCTCCTATATATCATAGAATCCTTAGGGATCAGAAGGGACCTCGAAAGATCATCCAGTCCAATCCCCCTGCTACAGCAGGATCACCCAGACCAAGTCGCACAGGAACACATCCAATGGATTTAAAAGTTCAGCCCCTGTGGCCGTGCTCAGGATGTCCAGCTGAGTTTGCTGCAAGTTTGTTGTCAGTCCATCGAAATCCAGATGTATGACTACAGGTTTCCTTGCTTTGGCAGCTTCTGTTGTTGAATCGGGGCTTAGGGGACTAATTAATAAGATAAGAGTGCAAAAAGTAGACACATCTAGCTTGGCTAAGAGACAGGATAGGGAGTACAGTGAGCTGGACTCCAACACTACATTACAAATATCCAATTGCAGCCTTGAGGAGAAGGATTTGGAGGTGTTGGTTGAGGAAAAACTCAACAGGAGCTGTCAATGTTTGCTTGTGGCCCAGAAAGCCCACTGCATTCAGGGCTGCATCAAGAGAAGCATGACCAGTAGGTCAAGGGAGGTCCACCTCCCCTCTGTTATCTCATGAGACCCCATCTGCAGTCCTGCATCCAGTTCTGGAGCACCCAACACAGGAAGATGGAGCTGTTGGAACGTGCCCAGAGGAGGGCCATGAGGATGAGTGGAGGGCTGGAGCACCTCTGCTACAGGGACAGGCTGAGAGAGCTGGGGCTGTTCAGCCTGGAGAAGAGGAGACTCCAGGGAAATCTCATCGCTGCCTTCCAGTCCCTGAAGGGGGCTACAGAAAGCTAGAGAGGGGCTGTTTCCAAGGGCTTGGAGTGGTAGGAGCAGGGGGAATGGTTTCCAGCTGGAAGAGGGGAGGTTTGGACAGGAAGTCAGAAGCAAGTTTTTCTGCTGAGACACTGGACCAGGTTGCCCAGGGAGGCTGTGGCTGCCCCCTTCCTTGAAGTGTCCAAGGCCAGATTGGCTGGGGCCTTGAGCAAGCTGGTTTGGGGGGGGCGTGCGGAGGGATGTCCCTGCTTATGGCAGGGGGATTGGAACTACAAGATCTTTAAGGTCCCTTCTAACCTGAAGCGTTGTAGGAATCTATGAATTTATGAAGTGTAGTTAATGAGAAACAGTTACTAATGGTGGTGCAAGAAAATGAAGAGCAAGGAGGTAACATGATGAGTAGAGTAAAGAGTAGTTGAGTAGTAGGGTTCAAACACTTGGTTTTGGTATGGAGCGGCCTTCTGCAGGACTGCACAGCATGCTCACGGAGCAGGCACGTTCTGCATTTCCATGAGACTATGGGGATAAAGTTCTTGTACCGCTGCCAGGAACTGCTCCTTGGTGACTACAGCTGGGTATTCGTAGCACGTTGTCAGAATCCAGCCTGTTCTAGTTGCTCTCCTAGGCATTCTTTAAGCTCTCTTTACTTTTTGACACCCATTTAATACTGAAAGGTTTTCCATGGATTTTAATGCCTCCAAAATATTTGCTTTCCAGAGTGAGCCAACATTTTCTGAAGTTTTATGGTTCACATGGACACAGGGTTCATTTCTTCCCCTCTCATCTCCATTACTTTGTGCTGATCAATATCAAGCATCATCTGCCATTATATTGCCCTCTCCCTCAGTGCCACAGGGCTCTTCTTCACCCCTCCTGAAGCCAGTTAGATTCAGCTGTCCTGGCTGGTTTTGTAACATCTCCACACAGTCAACATTCTGCCCTTCTCTTTCCCAGCAGTGGGGCTTTGTAGCCTGTTTTCCATGAGCTTGCCGTGGGCTCAGCAACCTTTGCAGAAGAAAACCATCGAGGGAAATTCTTTCAACTGCTCATAAAGGACTATTCAAAGAGTTTCTGGTGGATGGGCACGAAGGCAGAGTGAAAGCAAGGACATTGTGACTTTGGTCTAAACAATTCCTTTTCCAGAAGTTCAATTGCATTCAAAGACAAGGTATTTCAGACTCAGGGGAGGAAGCTACAAGGCTGTAATGAAACACTTGCAGGCAAAGGGATTAGTTGACCTGTTGGAAAAACATCTGAAACGCTTAATCTGGGACTATGAAGTCAGAGTAACAGGTTGCTTGGGTAAGGGTGGGCTTTGAAGTTTTGTGGCTGTGTCAGCAAAACCACCGAGAAGGTGATGTATGTGTTCAGCATCTCTTATCCGCTGGGGTTTTTGCAGGTAAGGTAACACAACTACTGCTATTTCCTCCCTTTCTTACTGTTATTTCACTACCTCAAGCCTGATGGGAATACACAGTGTTGGGTTCCATCCTGGAAGCACACCATGCACCACAATCACTCGTCCTCTTTTCTCAAGAGAGCTAGGAATAGTATTTCTTTTCTCTCACAGATGCATTTCGTAATATAGTTCTGAGCATTCATCATCATCCCTGGGGCTTGGCACCTCTGAATGTGAAGAGAATAGAAACTGTTTGAACAAACAGTATAAAAAACATCAGTAAGACTCTATGGGCTTAAGTTCTCTGGCTCTGGGACAGGTATGCAGAGACACCACATCATCCTGCAGACATTCAGAGAGGTTAAGTCTGCATGCTGGTGCAGTCTCAGCATGTTGCACCTCTGCCACCATCTCAGGTTGAGCTTTACCCTGTGCTAGCTCACCCCCTTGTGCAGAACATGCTACATTAGACTTAACACAGGCCCTGGACCATGCCCATGAGAAATGTGGATGGTGCTGCCCTGTGTATGTCGTGAAAGGTAAAAGAGCTTTTCCCTGGGTGCAGGCTATGCCGTGTCATAGAATCATAGAATCATCAGGGATTGAAAGGGACCTCAAAAGATCATCCAGTCCANCATTCAGGCTGCTGACTGATCATATCGTTGGGCCACTGTGCCAAACAGTAGCCCCTGCCCTTTATTTCCAAGTTTAAACCAAGTGAAAAAAGAGGTGTCACTACAAATGCATGAAACATACTGCATTTTCAAAACACAGTGTCTTCACTGCCTGCTTTCTTCCTATGCTAGTAACTGCATCGGCACCAAGGTTCTTCATGCGGGTGGATCGGTTATCCTGCTTCTCCAGCATCCCTCACCGGTCTCACCACTTATTAACAGATCATATCTCTGGCTGCTGGATTTCTTTAGGGATCACTCAATATTGTTTCATAAAAGAGAGGAAGAACATTTGCACTCTTAATGAATTTAGTTGTCATCACTTGTCAGCTTTGTGCTCTGAGGTCTTGGTTAGGTAGCATAATTATCGTTGTATTTATATATAGGTAATTATCATCCGGGAAATGATCCAAATTCTTCTTTTAAAATAGAATTGGTCAGCCTATTTGCAGCGACTGGAGCCCCTCTGCACTCAGCAGTCTCGCCAGCAGCACCGCAGTGGCAGTGGGAGGAAGTGCCACCTGAAACAAGGGGACCCACATTCTTGATCGGGTACAGACAGGGGTCATGTCTTATACCGACTGGCATTGCCTGAAGCCCCCTTATCTCCAGATATTCTAGCCTGGAAGCTGTAGTCAGGAAAAAGGACAAAATAATCACCAGTTAGACAGGCTGGGGAGTGGGAAGGTCATTAACCTGTCAGGCAGCTTCTACTCCATCCCTACTGCTACTGCCAGCCTCATTTTCCCTATTCTGACAGACATGCATCCTGCAGTCCTCAAAGAAACAAGACCTATAACAAGATGGTTTCTCATGGAGTGGCTTTGGTTTCAAATCCCACTATAACTCTTCCCACAACAAATTGTTCCTGGATGAACAGGGCTCTGCAGAACAGGAACAGCACTGTGGCTTCTTTTCCATACCGAACTCCACAGTTATAAAATCTATCTTGATGATCTCTCTGCCATCAAGGAAACAACATACATTTTCAGGTGAAAAATAACCTCTAGGAGTATCTCTAACTACTCTTACTGCAGTGTGCAGCATGGCCACCAGCTGCTTTCCCTACTATTAGTTGCACCTTCTGCCATGCTACGTTAGGAAAATGTGGGATGCCCTTGGGTTTTCCAAGTTGTGGATGAAATCCTGGAACTCCCACTATCATCTCTGAGCACTGCAACATCAGAAAGAACTATTCTGCCCACAATGCATAAACGAAATCATTTCCAAACTGTGAGGAGGATGAGGGACTCAGAACTAAAAATAATCCTGTGGCTGCCGGTGCTGGAAAAGCATGGTCAAAGTTGCCTTATTCTGACCAGTTTTATCAGGCCATGCATGGGACACAGTGCTGGCATCTGGGTGGGCATCAATGGGTTACTTCTTAGGAAAGGAGATGGTGGGAAGCCTTTCATCTTTTAACCTGGGAGAGGAAATTCTCCTATTCTCCCTTTGCTTTCTCAGCCTACTGCATGGTGCTTATACCCTGCAGGTGCCAGAGCATCTGGGAATAGTAGGGAGTATTATCACAGTCTCACAGTGATGATGAGGCTGGAAAAGACCTTAAAGGTCATCCAGTCCAACCTAAAACCAACCAAGTAAACCTAAACATCTGACATCTAGCTCATGCCACTCAGCACTTCATCCAGCCTGACCTTGAACACCTCCAGAGACGGTGACCCAACCACTTCCGTGGGCAGCCCCTTCCAAAATCTGATCACTCTTTCAGTGAAAAACCTTTTCCTAATGTCAGGTCTAAGTATTGCCCTAGGTCTGCGTATTATTCTAACAAAACCCATGAGCTCCACCTCTTGCAGAGCCATATGGATCTGTGGAAAGGCCTTGCTTCTCTTATATACTGTAATTTTTGATCAGATGATTTGTTGACTGCTAAGGCAGCACTTGTCTAAAATACAGAAGGGGTCAGCCTTGCTGATCCATGAGGTTGAACTTGGAGGCTATTTAAGTACGTTCAGTGAACTCTCTCTTTTCAGGTGAGCACTACAGCATTTTCACAGTCACAGAAAAATACTGGTGGGGAAGGACCTCCTAGATCACAGAGTCCAAGCATCCCCACACCAACATAAACTTCAATCCCTGAGAGACTGACAAACACAACCTGACCCCCTCCCTGCTGCCACTCGAGCAGGGCCTGAAGCACCATGGCTACACGGTTCTTCAACACCTCCAGGCAGGGGGACTCCACCACCTCCCTGGGAAGGCCCTGCCAGTGCCCAACCACTCTGGCTGCAAAGAATCTCTGCCTCAGATCCAATCTAACCCTCCCCTGCCTCAACTGCAGACCAGTGCCCCTGCTTCTGTCAGCAGGCACCAAGGAGAAGAGGCCAACAGCCACCCCTCCACAACCTCCCTTCAGGGAGTTGTAGAGGGCAAGGAGGCCTCTTCTTCTCCAAACTAACCNCCTGAACCAAGCCAGGATGCTATTGGCCTTCTTGGCCACCTGGGCACCCTGCTGTCTCCTATGAAGCCCTGTCTCCCAGGTCCTGGGCAGCTCTGAGCCCCTCATCCCCCAGCCTGTAGCAGTGCCTGGGGCTGTTGTGACCGAAAAGCAGGGCCCAGCCCTTGGCCTTCTTGTTCCTCAGACAATCGGCCTCAGCCCATCGATCCAACCTCCCCAGTCGCTCTGTACAGCCTTCCTGCCCTCGAGCAGATCAACGCTCCCCCACCACAGTGTGTCCTGTGCAGTGGAGGGATGTGCTGTTCGTCAGGTTTTCTGAGCGGGTTTCTCTGTTCCATTTTCCTCGCTGTTTCAGCTGAGCAGCAGCTGGGTTTTGCTGAGGTTGTGTGAGTGTTTTCAGCCAAGACACCATACTGACTGTGTCTGCCAGGAACGAACTGGGAGCAAAATCTCTGCTTCTCTTCTATTACTGACCTCACTAAGGAAGTCAATTCTCATCCAGAGACATCATCCTAAATCACTGGAAAAGTTGGAGGCAGAATTTGACCTCCTGTGCACAGGGCCTGGGTCAGGGCCAGGACCACTGATCCAGCCATGTGCCCTCACCACTACACAACCCGCTGTCCTGGGACTGCATTGGGCAAAGTGCTACCAACAGCTTGAAGGAGGTGATCCTTCCATTCTGCTCAGTACTGAGGAGGCTTCACCTGGAGAGCTGGTCCGGTTCTGGCCTCCCCAGCACAGGAGAGTGTAGTGAAGAGAGTCCAGTGAAAGGCCATGGAGATGATGAAGCAGCTGAAGCGCTCTCCTGTGAGGAAAGGCTGAGAGAGTTCATCCCAGAGAAGAGGATGCTCAAGGGAATCTTATCCATGTGCATAAACACCTGAAAGGGGGGTGTAAAGAAAGTGGAGCCAGGCTCTTCCCCTGGTGCACACTGGCAAGGCCAGAGACAAAGGGCACAAACTGCAACACACGAGGTTTGCCCTGAACATCAGAAAACACTTTTTCACTGTGATGGTGATTAGCACTGGCACATCCAGGCCATCCAGGAAGGTTGTGGAGTCTCCATCCTTGGACCTCCTTTGAAAGCTGTCTTGCCAAGGGCCTGAGCAACTAACTCTAGGTGCCCTGCTTGAGCAGGGGATTGGACCAGATGACCTCCATACATTCCTTCCACCCTCAACAACTGTGATTCAACAGAGGACGGTGAGTAGCAGAGAAGGGACATGATAAAACAGGTCAAGAAAGATGAAGCGAGGTGAATTATTGAGGCAGAACAGAGGAGAGGGCTGAGACTGCCAAGAGGGATGATTTCTTGAATTCCCCTCTTCTGGACCCAACTGAAGCCAGTCTTTCTTAGGATTTACTGAGAAATGGCAATAAACTCACACCTTGGCAGGCTTCTCAGGGCAGTTGTCAGTGGTTTGTGGTTATCTTGTGCCAAACCAGCCTGCCCTCCTCCTATACTGAGCCAATGAAACTTGGACGCACCAGAAGAGCTGCCCGGTACCTGCCCTGTGCCTGTACATCCTCACCTGGCTATGGACACAGAAGTTTTCTGTGGATGTGCAGAGGTGATGGCAGGGTGATCCAAGGGACCTGTCTCCTAATCATGCATTTTTGGGGGGTTTCAGTCTCCTTTGGAATGTGAATCCAGGCAACTGGAACTGCTCTGAGGCATGAGCTTGCAGCACTGCAATGCTTGATCAGAAGCAACTGGCACCTCAGACCGCAGAATGCTGGGCAGAGGTTGCCAGCAGGCCTCACTGGTGGTGTTCATCTGGATTGCTGAATTATCCGCTGACAGTTTTGCTAAGTGAGATATGTTGGGATGTGATAATCGTAGCTGACACGTTGTCTGCTGGCAGGTCTGAGCCCAGCTTCCTTGTTTGGGCTGAATTGCTGCCATATTATTGCACTGTCATTGCAAGAGTTTATCTGGCACCCATAGGTGCATCTGCAAGTCACACAGACCTGTCTTTTTGTGCCTGGCGCTGTCAGAGCCTGGCCAAGCAGGGAGGACCATGCCCACAGATAGGGTGGCTGTGATAGCTGGTGCCCCTAGACTGAGCTGGTTCGAGTTGTATCTGTGCATATTGGAGATTAGAATTAGGTTTGCTAGTGGCTTAAATTTATCTACTTTTTATCTGTGATTTTCACTTCTCACTTTACAGTTCTAGTTCTGGCAATTCTGAAATCCTTCTGCAGTTGCTGAAGTAACTTTGATCCTTCTTAGGCTGGACAGCTGTGTCCAGTTTTACCCTTTATCCCTGTGTGCCCAGTTGGTCCGTTTTACCTGTTATCCCTGAAGATCTATGATTCACCTTCTTTTTAGAAACCTGTTGCTCAGAACAGCTGCAGCACATGCCAGAGTAGGACTGCAGGTGGGACTCCCCTACGCAGTGAATATGGCTGGGTTTTGCCAACCACTTGCTCACATGAAGACTCTTTGAATCCGTGGCAGCTACTTTACAAGCTGCTGTTGAAGGATTTCCCAACGCCTTTAGAAAATGCAGTTGGCTCTATCTGTTGGATTTCACTTGCCAAGGCTTTCAAAGAAAACGTAGATATGAGTCATGACTGCTCATGCTAACTATGAGGAATGTAGCATATAGAATCATAGAATCA
>VZRI01012878.1:3143-13539 GCA_013397515.1 Upupa epops
AGGGCCTGCTACAGGACCTTCTCCTCTCTTGTCTTCTCCCCTGTGGTTAAGGTTCCAAGGGAGGGAGAGGTTTTAGAGCTCACCGCTGTCTGGCATCTTCTGGCATCCAGCTGAGAGGTGTGTGTGGGAGCTGCCCCTCTCTTTGGGACACTGCCAGGAACCAGGACAAGCTGCGCTGGCTTTCTCTGTTTGAGTTCTCAGAGAAAAGAAGTTGCCCCCACGGCAGAGTTGCATCCAGGCTAGGCTTTTTCTCTGTTCCACCCTTCAGTGGCAGGTAGGTCAAGAGTGTTTGCTCAACCCACAGCCCTACCCTGGGGAGGTGGTGTGTGTGTGTGTGTGTGTGTGTGTAGCGCAGAAGAAGCTGTCTTGCAGAAGAGCTCTCTGTCTTACAAGATGTACTGGAGAAGAAGGGAAAACAGGAAGTACATTCCCTTTTATAGACTCAGTCCACCAATCACCTGTAGGGTCAGAGCACTGACCCAGGGGTCTGCTGGGAAAACTGTATCTAGCTTCAAAATAAAATGCTTTTTCAGCATAGAAGCACCAAAATTAACACTTGAAAATATGATAATTTTCAACTGCAACAGCCAACATATCCTTCTGCCAACAGCAGAATAAATGCACAAAAACCTGAAATGCTTACATAGCATGTTAGATATTACAGTCTTGATGGTGAAGTAGTTTAACACCAGGCATTGCCAAAATGGCTATGTTTTATTGCATAGTGTTCAAACAATGATGGCTCTATTATTTTGGTGTACTCTACCCATTCCCCATCCTATTTTTTGCATAACACTAATTCTTTGGCACACAAGGAGCATCAGCCTATTTGCCTGAGAAAATCTGTCCAAAAATAGACTGCAGACAACTGATATTTTCTAGCATTTTCAGCACATGGCAAAAAAGGTTTATACTGAGTGACATGAACTTCCTAAATCTGTGCACAACAGCAGCCAGTTCAAATTTGGCTAAAGGGAAACCACCTTTGTTACAGTAACAAGAGTAACAGTGGTGGAATCTGAGATACTAGAAGAAATATACTGTTTCCATAGTTTTATACTGAGACCTGAGCTTTAAACAAACAAACAAAACTATTACTTTGTTCTAGAAATAATCTTTCGTTCTGCTGGCAGCCCCTCTCCTCTAGCATGTGTTTTTGTCATTCTGTTCTGGTTTCATTCTCTGTGAATTTAAGGAAGTAACAGTGGCTCTGTAATGACTGTGGATCATCTGTAAAACCACTTTCATGATTTATAAGTCTTCTGAATTTCTGACCATTGTAGCTTTGTTTGTGTGCACTATTCTTGTCCTCAAGACCATGACCTACTTCACCACAAATTACAATACAAAGTGAAGTAATTGCTGACATTGAGGTCAGTACTTTGTATTAATATCTGTGTTTATATTGTCTCCTCCTGCCTTCCCAAAGCATAAGCACTCCCACTGATCATCAGGTGATCTATTAAAAAAACCCAAAATAACAAACAACAACACAAGAGCCACCAGAATTTGAATTACACACTTCCTCTGTCACAAATTCTTGCAAATTGTGATAATGGATGAATTATCTCCCAAATCCCAAGGAACAGCACCAGATGCAAAACCTGAGAAATGTGTGTAAAGAATCATTGGTCAGACCTTTTGGAGCAAGGATTCCTGATCTATTTGTTTCTTACAATTTAAGAGCCAGGAAAGAATTTTTACTTTTTATCTTTCAACATCTAACCACAACAACGTGAAGTAGCTCATTTCTATGCTATTTGCTGCTATGAACAACTTTTTGTAGAGCATTCTTGATTTTGTGCCGCAATACTTTTTCAGTGGAGTTGCAAGAAAAAAGCACAAGATGGCTCTGTAGTGACATTTGTTTGGGGTAGAGTGCCAAATGCATGTTCACAGCATATGTAATACCTTAATTTTCAGCAAATAAAACAGGAATATCAGTTTCAAACTCTGCATAAATACCTTTACCTTAGGGTGTCTTAGGTTTGATACTATAAGCAGGTGGTTAAGAAAAAAGAGCAGATAATATTTAAACTTATAACTCTGACTATAAAGAATGATCAAACCAAATCTGAGCCAAGATAGGCCAGAATGGATACACAATAGAGTTTGTAATTGCATTTTAAGCTTCTCGAATTATGCCTTCATTGCTGAATTTAAACTCAGTTATATAGCAGTCTCCTTGAAAATGACTACTCATTTGCAATTGAAAATGGCTACTCAATTTTCCTTACTGTGACAGACAATTTTTGGAGTCTTCATTCTCAGCCTTGTGTACAGATTTTAGCCTCTCAAGACAAGAAGTCTTAACAAAAGCTTTCGGGCCTAACAAGTATTTTTAAAATGAATTCAGCTTTTCAAATGAAAGAGAGGAAGGAGAGAATTTTGGAGATATGTTTTTCAACAGAACAGGAGCAATTGCAAATTATATGGGCAGACATGCTAGAAATGCATCCCACACTTTGCTGGGCTGCTGCAGTATATGGATGCAATGGGCTGTTAGATGGTGTTGGAAGAACAAGAAGCATAGCTCTGAGCTGCAGCCAAGAATGAAGAGCTGCTAGTGGCACAGAAAGTGATTGTGTAACAGCACAAATGAAGGTCAAAGTATCTCCTCAATGTTTCACAGCTAAACCATAACTTGTAAATTTCCATTTCTCTCAAAGTTTCAACAGAGTAAAAAGATTAATTGGAAAAAAACCCCAAAATCCCATTATATCTTCAATGCTTTACAAAGGAAGGTCAAAATAGTATTAAGAAAGCTGTTTGGTCTTTTTAACTGTGTATTGTCAAATCTGTTGAGCACATTTTTCAAGTTTGTATTACAGAGAAACCTAGCTATTGGTCATTAGGGGAAAAAAGTAACAAATACCAATAAATAAAAATGTAGTCTTCTTCATTTACTAAGTATTCAACTAATAAAAGCACAATAAAGATATCAGATAGACTGTTCATGATTGACAGAATTACTAGCAACGAAAGTGTCACTCAGACTCTGTCTCTGAACTGTTACATTTTTGTAATCACAAGTGATGCATGAGTATCATTTACTCCAGATTTTCCAAGATTGGTTTCTTGAATCATCACTGAAAGACAAGCCGGAACATTTTTATTTTTTTTAAGTCATCTTTGTGAAAGCATTATATAAAGTAAAAAACACATTTTTTGACATACCTTGGACTAATGCCTTCATAAAGACTGTCTTTTTTACAGATTTCACAAACTTGCACATATATTAAATACTTCTCTATCTTTACCAGAGTAATTTTTTTTTCCTAGATATGCAGCCTGGATCTTCCTTACTATAGTTTAAGCCCACTACTTCATGTCTTGTGGACACAAGAGTGAAAAATATTCTCCCTGTTCCTCCAGCAGTACTTTATATATTTGAATACCAGGTACTCTTCCCTTTATCTGTTATGAACTTACAGTCTGAGACTGATTGATATCAACTGAACAAGAGCAAAACCATGTAGCCAAGAAGATCAATTACCTCTGACCAGCATGAATAGGGAGGTGATCATCTCTTGTATTCAGAACTAGTGAGGCCATAGCTCAAAAATTGTTTTCAGTTCTGTACCACTCACTGCAAGAACAACCCAGAAGTGCTGGAGTGTGTCCACAGAAAGTTAACAAGGTTCATCAAGGATATAGAGTACAAGTCCTGTGAGGATCAGCCGAGGGAACTGGAGCTGTTTAGCCTAGAGAAAAGGATGCTAAGGATTGATCATATAGCTCTCTACAAGTACCAAAAAGGAGGCTAGAGTGAGGAGAGGGACCTCTTCTCCCTGGTGGTAAGTGCAAGTGGTTGAAAGTTGCACCAGGGAAGGATTAGGCTGGATATTAGGAAGAATTTCTTTACTGAAGGCTTGTAAAAAGTTGTAATAGGCTGCCCAGGGCACTGGTGGAGTCACTATCCCTGGAAGTATTAAAAAAGCATACAGACATAATGCTAAGGGACATGGCTTACACATGACCTGGCAGCTCTGAGTTAAAATGGAGCTGCACTAGATGATCTCCAGATGTCCCTTCCAACCCCTAGCATTCTGTGATTCTGTGAAGATTGGACTTGATGATCTTAACTTGATGTCTCTTCTGACTAATGATTTTCTTTGTTTCTGTGTTACAGTGATCTGCAGCCATGAGAGACACTGTTTTCAGGACAGTGTTCAGAGGGTACTGCTGAAGTTTTGTTTAATTCTAAGTGTACTGTCCTGGTCTGATTGCAACACATTCTGTTCCAACAAACCTGCGTCCCATGAGGAGTACTTTTTCTCCCTCTCTCTGATAATAAAAAAGTGTGCAAAGTACTGGTGAAATCAAGAGAAAAAGAAGGACAATATAAAGCATCTCTTCTAAAAGCAAACATTTTATTAAACTTGCTGAAGAATTTGTGTAAGAAGGAATTGAAGGGATGATAAAGAAAAAAGGCTGTTTACCTCATAGTCACATAGGTGGATATGTCTTTCTCAGACAGCAAAGGAGTATTTAAATTTGTATACTTCCCTTTATTCAGTGCAGCACTTGAGAAATAGAGAAGAGCAAGGCAATATAGTAAGTTTTTTCCTTTTATTTTCTACTTTCATTTATTTTGTCTTAGGTAAAAATTGAAACTCTTCTTGAGACCATAGATCTCTCACTTGTTCTAATTAAGCTTCTATTTTGAAATTATATATATAAGAATAAAATTCAGCTTCATTATTATATTTCCTCATTCAGCTACATTTGATTTTTTAATCTGTTTATGATTGAGTCATCATGTCTAATGCTACTGCAAGATAACCAAGGTAATATATGTACCATATATTTTACTCTGTTGTAGGAGGAGGGATATCATAAAAGTGCTAGAATTACACAAGAGAGATGACAAATGAAGAACAGCAGGCTCTGAATGGGAAAAGGATTACTGTGAAAGTGTTGTTTTCCTACAGTTGTAGAAAATATTCAGCTCCTGCCACCGTTAAAACTAACAGGAGCCTTTACACTGACAAGATTTTATCAATTCAGTTATACTATGTAGAGCTGTCTAAACATTCTAAAATCTTTCTCATGAGTTGAAAAATCATTCTAGTGGCCTACCAAATTGGACAAATACTTGTGCATGTCTGAATCCAAGCACAATTTCATTTTGTTTTATAATTACAGTGAATGAGAACTACTCAATGAAGAATTTAAGAAGAGTCAACTGGCAGAGGCAAGCTGGAATTCATATCAATAAAATTCTATTTCCATATTTTGACAGAATAAACCTGAGAAGAGTGAAAAATTTGGTAAGAAGACAAAAGAACTACCCAGGGAAGAGAATGCATCTCAGATTGAGATATTTCTGTGTCTTGTAATTTTTCCACAGTTGTTGCTTTCATATTTTGTCTGCCATCAAAGAAGAGCTGTTTCAGAAGTTCCTGAAGACTTTTCATGATAATTTCTTTCCCTACTTGGGAAGAAAACACTGCAGTTCTGCACTTGGTCTCACATGAAAATATCAAATGGCTCTATAGTGCTTGTGGAACTCAAGTAACACCAAAAAACCCATGAGTGATTGCTATGTGCAAAGATAAGCATGAAGTGAGCTAAAATGTGTAAACTAATCACTTTTTGAACTGGGCTGTAGGCAGCTGGACCACGGTCTTGCTTAGCAGGTGACCTACACAGGTCTAAAGGACATCTGAACTACCCAAACCTATCTAAACCAGTTGCATATGCAATGTACAAATGTGATACTGAAGTCCTGATCCTGTACTAGAATGGCAACCAAGATCAGGGAACTTATAAGGGAAATTGGAAAGATTCCTGTAGTATTTTTCAAAGACTGAATGGCTCCCTTGATGTTCAACACTTTCTAAAAATAGCAGGTAGTTAAGGAAAAAAGATCTTTTTGTAGTTCTGCTTCTACCACAGCAAGGTGTTTTCCAAATGACTAGCTGTAATTGAGCATCCTGACCTTAATGAAAATAACCCAATACAGGGCAGTCAAAGCAAACACAATCCAAATTTGCAAAGCATCTGAAGAATGGTTTAAGCGGTGCTCTTTCTCATTTTTGTGACTGTTTAGTGAAAATATCTGAAAGATCATGCAGACACTCTACTAATTACATATGGAAGGTGCCAAGGAGGACAGTCGTGCTACAGCAGCACCACATTCTGCTAACAGTCTGACAGCAGTAGATTCAGTTCTAAATCACTTTGACATAAATGATATCTAGGGTTATTTAGATGACTAATGAAAACTTAGATTAATTATATGTGCATTTTAAGAACAGTTCTGCTTTTATCTGGGGGTCAAAAGCATAGTGACCTAATGACCAGAAGAGAAAACAAAAACACATTTCTCATTGAAACACTGACAACTATGAGACAGGCAAGTAAATGCAGCTGGTAGCTCTTCTCTCCTTTTCCGTCTTCTGAAAATACAAATAGCAGCATCTAGTGTAAATTCTATGAAAGAAGTAAAAAACATCAAGAAAGGCAAATGTTAATAGGGCTATTTTGAGAGAACTGTCACTAAAAATTCGTGGATGCTCCCAGATCTCCAAGGATTTAACAGAACTGCACACATGGAATATTGTGGTCAGATCTCACTCTGAGTACGATTCAATTCCCATAGGAACTAAAACTCTCCTTTGCATTTAACAACCATATGCTGTAGCACTGAAATAAAATCATCATGCTCAGTACAAATCTTACCTAGTGGGTAACAGCTGTTCATGCTACCTTCAGCAGAAAGTGAAAAATCTAGCAGAAAAGATACAAAATCCAATTGCAACCTCTAGCTGGAGCCTTGATTAACAACAAGGGAGTATTGGAACAAATGCTTATAGTATTAAGAGTGAAACTTACTAATAAAGCAAGATGCAGCACTACATGAATTATATTCCCTTTTGGAGCATATCATCACTGTGACATATGATGTCTAAATTTCAAGTGCTTTTGGCTCTGCTCAAAGTAGTGTTGCAGTCACAAATCAAGGGAACTGTTGATAGATGGGGAATGCAACTGAGGCATTCTAATGCACATATGTACAATCGCAGTCATGACAATAATTTCTCTATTACAAAATCGAAATCTCACTTCTGGCTATGACACAGGATAGATCTAGTGGGAGAATAGTGAGAGAAAAATGTTTTGCAAATTTTTCGGTATTTACCTAGAGTCTAAAAACAGAAAAGGGGGGAGGAGAAAAGGTGGAAAAGAACAGGAGGAAAAACCCACAGAAAAATACAGTGCTAGAGAAATAAATACCTAATGGTAAGATAGAGTGTCAAAGAAAGATGATGCAAGTATGTTGCTGCTGTACTCAGGGATGAATTGTACAGCCTGTAACCTACACCTGCAAAATCTGAAGGTTTTCTTTTTAATATGTCTAGGACCTCACTCATCAAAAGCATGTATGTTGATGCTGTAAATGCTCAAATCTTGCTATCAGCTGCAGACATATTTGTGTCAAATCCCCTTACATTTCATACTCTTTTTCCTTTGTCATGAAGAAATCACTACAAATGAAAGACAATTATACCTGTCAAGACCTGGTAGATAAGTTACACTAAATAGGTGAGGCCTCTGCTCTTCAGTGATCAAAGAACATAAATTTTCTTGCTACCAACCACGGATATTATTACAATTTCTGCTCATTTAGTATTTAGGAGAAAAAAATAAACATTGACTATAAGCTAACTCAGCCTGCACAAATGTGCAGCACGGTTTTCAGAGAAAATCCAGCTGCCAACTAGCAAAATCAGTATGGACTAGCATGCTGCCAATGACACAGATTGGATTTTTGCTCACAAATTTGTGATCAGTTTATTATATGATAATTGCACATAGCTGTGCCGTGAAACTGGCCTTCCTACAAGGTTTAGGGGACTTGAGTTAAGCATAGCTTCAGCCTCACTGACAAGGTAACAAGACCTTGAGACTTCCAGATGGCTTCAGCAACAGGAGCAAAGAACTATTGAGACTGGACAGAAAAACATCCTAAATGGAAACCCTACTGTGAGATGAAGGTGATTGGGATGAGAGCAGAGTACTCCATTTGACTTAAAGAGGATGGCTCCTTAGCAAGACTTGGGAAGCTTCTCCCACTAAAGGATCAAAACACTGCTGTACTTTTGGAGAAATCTGGGGACACCTGGATTTTGGCAGTGGTACCTATATCCTCCTTCCAGCCTTTACTCCTGTTACCCTTTCCCCTTTTCTTCTCTCTCAATCAATCTTTCTTTCTATTGCATGTTGTTAAACAATAAAGCCTTGATTTGCAAGCTGCACTTGACCTCACTTGTGTCTTAATTTCACCTCTGGGATCTTTGAACCTTTCCCTGATCTGCCTAACACAAATAACGGTGCATGCTAATGGTTACTATTCACCACACCTATACAGCAGACATATGTGAAGAGGTTCCTTCACACCCTCAAGTGGTAATGGAAAGTTTCCAACACCATCAAAATAACACAGAAAAAAAATTACTTATTCAGAACACAATAAGCATTCATGAAAGGATACAGTAATTTAATACCAAGTTAACTCTCCTTCTTAAGGAAGAAATATATGACATGTTTTTGTTTTCCCTTAAATGTAATTCTAAGTTTCCTTTACAGTAACACAACTTGTCAAGAATTATCAGCTTCTCAAACTCATCAAATAAATGGCCAATGGACTTGTATTGGAGAAGTATGAAAAATCACTATGCAGTACATTTTATAGAGTCATGCCCTTCTTTTTTATCTAATACTGGTACTTATCTGACCCTGCAATAACACTCCTGGGAAGAGAAGTGTTCAGCACAGCTGCCTAAAACAGTTTTTGCCTCAGAAGAACACAGAGTGTGGGGCATCAGCTGCCAATGCAGAATGAACAGTGTGACTTCAGCAAGCTATGTGTAGGCCAGTGCTTCCATGAGAGCATTCATGCCCAAGTAGGCAGATAATATTCCTTCAGTTGTCAGCTAAGTAAGAGTAAAGTTCACCTGAAATAAGTTTCTACTGAAAACCACATGATGTTAGGAATAACTCGATGAATAAAAATAGTATAAAGGTGAAAAAGAAAATCAGAAAAGAATTATCTGCATTTTGTTCCCTCGTCCAAGAATCCACCACAATACTGGCAGGCAATGATGCTAAAACAAGGTCAAACATATAGGGTTATGCAACATGCTACTTGATGGACCCAGTGAAACGTTGTTCATTTCTAACTTCTCACCAGTCACTGAGGCATAACTGAAAGAACTGTCAATATGTGGCCCTTACAGTATATCATAGCTGCTGTTAATACAGTACTTCAGGCAATTTAGTTGTCAGGTTGTCATAACAGTATTCAGAAGGCCTATAGTATTACACTGCAAAAATGTAGTACAAGATTTATCAACATAATTGTGTTGCTTGACAATATCTTAGATTCTTGACAGAACTCAGTAGTTTCTTGAACTTCTCTTATAGATTTCCACCCTCTTCCTACTCCTACCCCATTCAGTGGGCTACAAAATACTGTATTTATTTCAAAAGAGCACTCTCAAAATTAATATTGACATGCTTGGAAAATGACCCTCTACAACTATCATTAATAGTAATGATGACAGGCTTTAAAAGGCAGAAGGGATGTGTAGCATGAACAGTAGTGTGTGGTGAACAGGAAAGAATTCCTTTCTCACTAAGTGCCAGTTATCCAAACATATGTCTAGAAATAAAACATCAGCCACAAATGCAGTTCATATAATTGTCCACTGCAAAGCCAGACACCTCATGTACTAGCCCTAGCAGATGGGTCAGGAATGCAAACAACCACAAGTCCAAATAAGTGAAATACAAAATAATTAAGCATTTAAAACCTATTCAAAATAATTAAGCATTTAAAACCTATTATTTAAGATACACATTCAAACAAATTAGTTATTTATTAACTCTAGCAGCCATCTGACATTGACAGACCTCTCACAAAATATTTCTAACTCTCAGTAATGCCTTCTTCTAGTCTGATAGCTGTAAATACAAAGGTTCCTAAGTGAAGAATTTATCATAATTTCACATTAAATTTGATGGGTATTTATGTTCCACAAAACCCCACATAATATTTTACTGTCTTAATGGGTTTTTTTTCAATACAGTCTCTGTAAGGAAGAAGATAAAGTTAGTCTCTCACTCAGCTTCCTTTCAAGCTTGCAACACTAGAACAAGAGAAGAAAACATTTGCTCTTTTTCTAGTTGTGCAAGGATTACCAAAACCACTGTTAGATCTCTTTCAGGCACAAACACATCACCCAGGAGGGACTGCTAAACACTTTATACTTTGCTTAGTGTTTATTAAATTTGCAATAATATAAATATCTGCACGATGCACATCAGCATTGGAAATAATGCCTAGTGAAAAAAAGATGTCTCCATATTATTGACTAATAGGGAGGGA
>VZRI01012879.1:0-21180 GCA_013397515.1 Upupa epops
TCGGGCTGCCGCGCTGGGAAAGTTTGGGAGCTCCCGGAGCAGCCGCCGGTCGCCCACCCAGGCCAGGGCAGAGCTCTGGGCCTTCGGGGAACGCGGCTCGAACAGGGGCCGAGGCGCCGCCGCGCCTGTGTGCCCGCAGGCGGAGAAGGTGCGTGGAAACCACCCGCACAAACACTATTCTGAGAATGAAGGGATCAGGAAGGTTTATTTAGCTTTATTCCAGTATCTTGAAGGAATTCTTTTGCTTAGCTTGCCCTTCGGGCGAGGCTGGAAGCCTTCGGTGAGGTGCGGGTAATTTCCTGATAGCCCCCATGATTTTCATGGCAGAGGCAGTCAGGCCCTCTGGTTTTTCTTGGTGTCCCCTGAACAAGGAGTTTGCCCGTCAGTCTTACCTCAGTCATTGCAAAATCACCAGAGCCAGGTTTATTCCCTTCTTTCCCTTTCCCTTTTTTCTCTCCACCCGTTGGATAATCCCTGTTTTTAGAGTAACCCGCTCCGAGAAGATAACTGGTTAGTGTACTGCAATGGATCAGTGGAATCAACCAGCTATTCCTGAGAGAGTGCCTAAAACAGGTCCCAGTCCACCAGGTGATGAGGGTAGGCAGTTCTTGAAGAGCCTGGATTGTAGTCCCTTTTGATTTCTCTGACGCTTACATACCAAAAGTTAGGTGTACAGTTGAATCATCACCACAAGGATGTTTTCTCTAGCCAAAACAGCTAAAAAAGAACAGAGCTGGGGGGGCATTTAAATTCTTCCAATGAAGTGCTGCTTTTTTCCTCCTTTTAAATTATTTCCAAATGTCCAGATGCCTATTTGCTGGCACTGATTATTAGGAAACAGGGATTGTCTGAAGAACAGAATTTATCTCCTTTTATCTTTTATTTAGTTATCTATTTTGCTGTCTATTTGCCATTTGGGAAACAATCTAATACTGATTTCTAGCTGACCTTTGATGGCATCTGTATCAGAAAGTTGCTGAACTCAGAGTAAACTGAACATTTGTGTTTCAATTCACCATTACTAGGTTAGACCCCATGTGCTGTGCTCATAGTTGATTTAACAGATTCTTAACATGAAATTCCCCTTTCTTTCCTCTATTCCCTGTCCCTTTCAGAAGATATTCTTTACTAAAACATGAGATGCATCACCAGCTTTTCCAAAAACCAAAGCAAAACAAAACATATTAACAAAATCCCACTCTATTTTTCTGCGGGAGCTGCCTTTATTGCAGTGGAAAATAAACTGCTAGTAATTTTTGTTTCTTTAGTTACTCTTTGTTCTCATGAGGAGTAAAGAACTGTATTCAAAGCTTTCTTTTTTTAAAGTGCAGTGGAGAGCTGTGCTGAAAGTTTTAAGAACTTCTTGGGAGTGGATTTTGACCCTTAACGCACTGACATTTGTTTCTTTGAATTAAATTAAAATAGGGAAATTGTAGCGAAAACCTTGTTCCATCAAGAACCAGATAAACTTAGTTGGCAATGGGATGTTTTTTCCTTGTCCTTGAATCTGTTTTACAGCTGCGAAACTGCCATTCAGGGTAGCAACAGCAAAGTCAGACATGGCAAATCATTTGTGTAAAAACTCCACCAGCCTGTAGAGCATCTGCTTTCTCTTTTGCAGGGGTACTGGAGTGTTGTTCTCAACCGTTGTCTTTAAGTCTCCAGATACTGTGTGTAGTAGTAAGGTTAAAAAGAGCTGTAAAATCTGCTTCTCTTGCTATTTGTAATTTTTCTAGCTCTTTCCGTAGTAATCATTACATTTCTTAGTGCAATGTGCACAGGAGATGGGTTAACACATGGCGATCTGTTGCTTAGCTTAATTAGCCTCTATTAACATTTTTTAAAGTGTTTCTCTTCAATCTTCTTAGTCATAAAGTAAGATGTAGTTTTCAGAGTGTTTTATTCTACATGCTCATTCCATTAATTTTGTTGCTGTTAGCATGTGCTGCCTGATAGACACTGAAAAAACCCCCCCGTAAACGGGATACGTGGACTTCTAAAAGCTTGCACACAACAAAGGATGACAAACCCCAGGGATTTTTATTAAGTTTACTTTGGCATTCCTGTTCCTAGGGCAGTGAACTTCGTGCTTGCTTGCTTATTTACTGATTTGTGGTTGAATCAGGATTTGTAGGATCTTTTTTTGTGTATTTATTTGTTCCAAATCTTGAGTTCTGGCAATCAGAAATAAAGCATTTTGTCTCCAGCGCTGCCGTTTTAAATGCTGCTGCTGAATTTTAACCACTGCATTAGATTGAAACCTCCATGCTGTTAACCACTGAGCCAAAATGAAATCGACCACTGCATTGAAATCAGAGTTGGCACTTGTACACAGACTTGAAGGAGTTGGTAATAGTAGTGCACCCGCGTCTCTTTTAATGGGGTTTTTATTCTCTGTTTTCGGTTTTAATGGTGCCGTTTTGATTTAAAGACGGTTTCTTAATCATGATGCACATTTTGATTGAAATATTTTCCGTGTAACTTAAGAAGAAAATAACAATGAAGCTATCTGTTAGGAGAGATTTCCGCAGAAACAAAACGTTCTGTTGCATGCTCCTGTGATGAGGCAGCATGCTTGTTTTATTTATAAAGCAATCTCGTGTAAGAAGAGAAGTCAGATTTGTTTCCTGAATCTTTTCGCACGGTTAAAAATTGTAAAATATATTTATGTTTTATAGAGGAAGTAGAGAGGAGAGTCTTTCAGCCTCTGAATTTACATTTTGTAACTTTCTTTTGAATCTGCTTCACCAAGCGTAGGAAAAATGAGCCCGCCTGCACGCTTGACCTCTTAGGCTTTTGAAATTTTTGTTTTTTATTAATAGGTCTGGATCCTTCCCAATTCAGAGTCTATCACCATTACCATAAAGATGAGGAGAATGATGCCTTGGTTCATGGCCCAGCTCAGCTCACCGATGAGGAGAAATACAGAGATTGTGAAAGATTCAAGTTTTGCTGCCTCAGATGCGGAACAGAAAATATTTATGACAATGTCTTTGATGGTTCGGTCAGTTGGGGTGGTTTTATTTTACCTCTTTCGTTTCTGTTCATCGATGAGAGAGAAAAATACAGCATTTCAGATAGGATTGGTATGATATAGGAGAAGATACCATATTGTTTGAGTCCAGCTATTTATAGCTTCGGCACAGAAATTTGCTGAGAGGATAGCGCTGAAATATTTTCCCCATTTTTGCATTTCAGCTGTGTCGTCTAGCAGAAGATGGGAGATTATCTGGCTTCATTAATCTGTTTGCCCACAGTTGGGAATGACTGTTTCTCTAACTTCTTAAGGAATCCTTATCTTAACATCTTAGTAACTTCCAGTTCTCTCTTTAATGAAACTTGCATGTAGCAATAATCACTTCTTATCCTAAATCATATTAATTGGAACAAAGTATTTTCGAAGCTTGTGCTTATCTTGCTACATCCCTCCTCCCTTCTTGAAAGTGAGGTTTGACTGTGTTATCTTTCCTTTTGCCTTTGGGCACTGAATATAACAGATCATGGGGGTGCATTCTTGTCGAGAAGTTCTGCCAAAAAATGTATCTCTGACCTTGGCTCGCGGCTTGAAGTAGGGCCAAGTATTTAACTCTCCAGCGATGTTATGTATGTATTACTCGTTGACAAATGAGCGAGCTTCAGAGCAAGAAAACCTTGAAACTGAAAGCAAATAAATCTTTGATCTAAATTAAAAGTAATTATTTTAAGTTAATTTGGACAAACAGCAGATGTTTTGCATTTTTTTGAATCAAAATAAGGCAGTCTTTGGAAGTAAGGAGGAGGAAAAGACACACGAATTGAGCGATACTGCCTGAATCCTTGACTTTTGTTCATTACAGCTGTAAATAAGACAGATAATTGCGTGTAGGCATGACAGCTTGCAGATGGGCTAACTGGAGAGAAGTGGATGTCAGACTCCATGACCAAAATAAAATCAATTGAAAAACCACCCCCTTGCCCCACAGAAGACCAACCCTTCCTTCCTCCCCCCAAAAAAGCCAGACAGCAAAAGAATGCCCAAAACCAAGTGCACACGCACACACTGTCCTCTCCGCTTCCACCTGGAATTATTTAGTGTCGTGGGTGGGAGTTTAGCTACGATAGCTCACAAAAGCCGAGTCCTTCCTTGAAACAAAGTTTTCTAGAGTTGTACAACTGTCCAACCTACCGGGTTGTTGTTATTAAAGTAATTCTAACAACTCCATTTCAGCTATTGACACAGCTGAAATATTAAAGTCAGGTGTTCAGAAGACTTTTAAAGTCTGAGGGCAGTGAGATGGTGTAAAACCTTAGGAGCTGTTCTTTGCACTTGGAGCAAATACAAGGTGCTTGTGTCTTTCTCCTTTAGCAAGGTTTGTCTCTGTGGCTGAGTTGACAGGTTCATTATTGGGGTCTAGGTGGGTGATTTCCTTGATCAGAACAGGGGGGCTTGGCCACATCCCTGGTAACAACAAACCAGTGCAGTTTGGGAGGAGATGGTTGGGGTTGATTTGCCCAGTGATTGATTGATTGATTGTTTCTTACTCCACATCATGTTTTTGAATCTCTAACTATGCAGCAGGTAAATAATCAGGTTTTCCAAAAGAATTTTTGTTAAGAAGAGAATAGAACTGTAGATCAGAGAAGGCTTTGTCCGGGTGTGGCCAACCGTGATGCAGAGAAAGATGATGTCAATATTAGAGGCCAAATAAGACTCATATTAAAAAAAAAAGATGTATTATATCTGTGTGATAACTCTTCCTACCATCATCTGTTGAAACAATCCATGCTGTTCTTACACTTCTGTTTTCAGGGGCGATTTATTGAAGCCAGCTTGCAAAGATGCAGCAAGACTGACTGTGAAGAGCCTCCTTTCAACTCTGTGGTTCAAATGAGTAACAAATTACTGTTGGATATTAGACGCTACCTCAAAAAATACTATAATGTAAGTATGCAGGAAATACTCTGCCATATGAAATTAATTTTTGAGGGGATGCTGTGTATTTTGGTGACTGTCATGTTTAGTTATTGTTTCTATAGTACAAGGTAGTGAATTCAAAACCCAACTGCATGAAAATGAAACAATCAGGTAATGAGTTCAAATACTAATTCAGAATGTTTGTTTTCTCGATTCAGTCTCAAGTCAAGATAGCTGTATTTAAGTCTTTGTCAGCATTATTTCAGATGAACTAGCTTCTCTGTTGTCCACATTTTTAGATCAAAAAGTGCACGGTTGATGATTTGGAAAAAAAGAGTCTGTGAAGCCCATCAAACAAATATCCAGATACCCATTTCTCACCTAATTGGGATCTGATTTTCTTTCTCCAGCCCAAACTGATGTATTTTTACATTGTGAAAATGAAATCTTTGTGTAGGCTTTAAAAATTCTTCGAAGGACAACAGGAAAGGAGATACTGTGATTGGGAGGAGAAAACAGAGCAGGTTCTGGCTAATTAATTAGTTTTATATAATTCTGGTTCTGGGGGGCTGGTGCAAGAAATCCAGAGTGCAGCGGTAGGTGGAGACTGGCTTTGTGAGGCATTGTGGGAGAGTTGAATATTAGAACTTCCCGTCTTTGCCCTGGCCAAAGTAGTGATGGGTTAGGGAAAAAAAACCCTCACACCTTTTAAAATGATGTCAGCATGTGTTGCTGATCTAGTGTGCTGCAAGCATCCTATTTTGTAGACTGGCACTGAGCTGTTTTGTTCACATTTTTATAGACCACCTAATGCTGTTGCCTGCCGTCTGCCCTGTTGTGATAGTCCACGATTGCCTGTGTTTACATCAGTTTTGAAGAAGCTCATGACCTTTGGGTACTCAGCACTAACATTGGGTGTGCTCACACCCAAACTGTAGTTGAAAATGTAGCCCGTGAATAGGTGGCTTACAGAGTTCATGGTGTGGTTTCTGAAGGGTTGCAGAGTATTTTTGCAGACAGCAGCTACAACGCTCTGAGAAGCATAAAGCTTCCTCAGAGTGTTTAAACACAGGTAGTATTTCAGGGAGAGATTGCTCCTTTCTGTTGAAGTTAAAGGTAGGTGACTTGAACAGATGAAGTTCCCAAAATGCAAGGACTTGTGTGATTTATTGCTGCAGAATCGATATCTCTGTGTGTAGTCTGTTGAACTACACAGTGTGTCACAAAGCACTATAGCAGAGTACCACAGGTACGCATGGGTACACCGACTGCTTTGGTACACAAGTTGCTTCTGATGAAGTTGTTCAGGTGTAAAGTATGTGTGTTATGGTAATTCACCACGCCAATTTTTTAATTCTGCTAGTTAGCTGGAAAACATGTGAGGATATGTGCATTAGCAAACTTGGTGATGGAAGGAAAATATACTGAAGGAGAAATCCTTACAGATGAGAACAAAACGTGGTGTAATAGTGTAATACTTTACTCTGCTCTCTTTTTTATCCTCTTAAGACCAAGCTTGACCATTGCAATTTGCTTATATTGCATTCAGAATCTATTAACTGTGTTACTGCACAGCACACAAGATAACGTAGTGTCCTTTAAAAAGAATTTATTTGTCTGTGTAATTAATAACTTTGTAAATTCCACTATAGTTTTAGTACTGAGAATTTACTTGTAACCTAGTTTGATCGAATAATAAGGTTTAAACCAATTTTTTGACTGTGGAATACATTCAGACTCTGGAATTGCAGGATTATTTTGTTGTGAAAATTATGGTGCCATTTGGAAATGATTTTTCATTTTAAAAATGCTTTTCACAGAGTTGGGCAAGTAGACTTCTTAAACTTTATATCCTGTGAGCTCTTAGAAAATCAGATGCTGTAAGTTGTAATGTATTCCTTTCATCCGGGGCTTGCGATGATGTGTAACAACTGGAGTTGAAACCCATCAGATGGGTGTTCGCACTCGTAGATAGAATCCTGTAAGCTATAGAGACACAGTCAGAAGTACTATGGCAAGAAGCTGTCTGCATAAACATGTGATGAAACTTTGAGATGCATGTTTTAACAGTCTGCTATTGTGATTGCACCTGAAAGGCACAGAAATACCTCTTTAAAGTAGATCGTCTACCTTAGATCACTCTAAAATACTGTGGTTTAGATGTTAGTGCTGTTTGTGTATTGATCAGGTAGCACTTGACACAAAAACCTAACGTGAAAATGAATCTATGTCTAAAAGAATGCCCTCTGTTTTATGAAGACGGCCCTATCAAGAGCCTTTCCCCCCACTCCACAGCTCGCTGAATTGGATAAACTGAAATTTTTTTGAATGAGCGTTGAGCTGTTGTTTGTTTCAAGTGTTTTAGATGATTGCTTGTTGTTTCCTTGGCTCTATTGAAATGCTGTTTAATGTGGCTGTGTAAATTTTAGCGGGGAGAGGTGGGGGTCAGTGCCATAACATCTACAAGAAGAATATCTGCTTGCCCTTTGTGGCACATGAAGCAGATCAATAAATAAATGTGAGGTGATGAACTTCTTCCCTTTAAGAAGAAGCAGATGGAAGTGCGTAAATACTATTTGGGAAGCCCCCCCAACCCATTGTTTCTGTTAATTATTCTCCTTTATAGAACATCTTGTTCCTGCAGTCCCTTCTGCTATTAAACACAGAAATGTTTGATATCTGTCTTCCCGAACATCATCTAAGATTGCTCCTTTATCCTTACTGCTGTTAATGAAATTGCTTTTAATAATCTTAGTCCTAACTGTAAATACATCTAACGAACGACGCGCAGAGGCTGTATGGCTCTCAGGAAAGCATTGTGCTCTGAGCCGTCCTTACTGCTGTGTGCTTGCTTTTTTCTTTTCCTTTTTTTTTTTTTTTAATTCTGCTTCAGAAGAGCAAATAGATGAAAAGAGAGAGAAACGCTAGCTAATCTAAATTGGGAAATGAAGAGGGCTTTTTTAAGCATGAAAATTTCATCATCTTGTCAGCTGGCAGAATGCCTGCTGTGTGGATTCACAAAGGCTAAGAATTACACTTTCATGAAATTTTCCTCACTAACTGCCCTGGTTAATTTGAAAGATAACCCACTGTTCTAATTCATTCCTCAATTGGGCGGTGCAGGTTTTATCTTTGATCTGACAAAGCATTTGTGTTAATCGTTTTGGCCCTCTACTAGACACTCTTGGGATTGTGCTTTTACAATAAATGTGTCTGTGATAGCTCTTTAGTCTATTATACTTACAATAGATCCATAGAACTGGTAATTAATTCTGTACTGCTTTGGAAATGGGGAAGAATAGGTGTAGCTCTGTCAAGTGCTGCTGGGAAGTTTGTTTAGCTAGTTAATTTTTGAAGTGTTACCCTCAGCCATCAATGAAACATCCACGCTAGGGAATGGCTGAAAGCTGAAATAAACAAGGATACATGGAAGTACTGACCAGCTCTTGTGCATGAGGAGGGGATGATTTCATTTGTAGTAAGTGGATCTAATGATCATGACTGAAACCTTTCTGTGCTTCCTACTAGGATATTCGGATGTTTATTTCAGTGCTCCGATTCTTTGATCCCCTTTTAAAAAGCCCCATAAAAATCGGTACCCACATGTGTAAAACACATCCCGTATCTTATTCAGTTGTTGAGGTGTCACTTTTGCCAACTAAACCCAGCTGAATAAAAAGCTACGGTGTGTAGTATGTTCTGTCTGAGCAAAATCCGTGCTGAACTGGATGGACTGGGGAGCTGTTTTCCCTGAAGCAGCAGTTTCTTACGCTAGTTTTTAAATATAAACCATGGTAATGTTGCTGTTACATTTATAGGCTAAACCCTCTCTTTATATAGAAGCTCTTTATATGCCTTCTCCTTAATAGTGTGTGGCTTTATCTTTAGATCAGTTGATGTTTTTCAAGATTGATGCAAACTTCAAGAAGGATTTCGGAAAAGATTGAAAAACTTTTGGTTCAGCCTGTACGTCACTGGTCTTGTTTTTGTCTTGTTTCTACCAGGCCACTGTAACCCACAGGCAGAAGTGAGTTTGAAGGCTATTGAGCACTGCTAAATAACTTGATACTGTTCAGCTGGGAAAATGCAGTGTTCAATAGCCCTCAAAATTTCTCATTTCTTACCTGTGGTGGGGTGGTGTCCTGCTTGCACATCAGGTCGCAGTATAAAAGCCTGTTGGAACACTTCACAAGGTCTTTGAATTACTGTTTTATATCCATATCTATGTATTGCTGTTCTGACTGTTCTATCTGTGCTCTTGGCTTTTGCATTAGTGTTTTACGTGCTTAAAAAGGTAAAAGATTGATAAACAAGATCATACTGTAAGAGGCCGTAGCGTTCACACAGGTTTTGGGATTGCATGGCATATTTGCCTGAGAGAACAGAAATGACAGGGCTCGTAGTGAACCTGGAGTCTCTCACGCTTCAATCAAGTGTATTGCCAACAACCCACAGGTGTCCACCACATGAATAGGTGAGAATGTGATTGTAGATGATGGTGATGACTTTCGTAATTTGTGTTCTCACAACAGTCCTCTATTGAAAGCTTTTTTGTTTGGGAGATTGGGAGGGGGTAGGGATAAGAAGTTTAACACGAGGGAAAGGCGCTTAGTAGTGGCCACGGTAGAGCGTTTCATTTGTTGTTCTGCTAGAGGTACGTGGGCCTGTGATAGGGGGAGTAGGTAAGGCCGGAAAAGGGAAGGAGTTGTGACGCCAGCTGGTGTGGAAGGCACAACCGGATAGCCAGACTCTGCCATCACATTAACTCCACTGATTCTTTGGAGTCATTTCTGTTTGTATGGAAATGGATTTCTGAGTCTTCTCCAAGTTTGAACTTGTATCACAGTCATTTTGGTTTATACATGCAGAAACAGAGACGTTTATTTTTAGTGCTGAAAGCTTCCAACTCAAGGCAGAATGAAAAGCAATTGGAGTGAAAGAGAAAGATTAATGTGACTCCATTCACAGTTTATGAGGGACAAGAGGCTGCTGCCAGAGTATCAAGCTTTTACCCTACCCTCCACAGCAGTATTATCTGCTGATTCTCCCCTAGATCAGGGTTGACATATGGCTTGTATTCTTTTATTCTTTGTGTTAACTGGGAGGAAATTAGAAATACCTCTATTATTGAACCCAGCATTCAGTATTCTGCAGTATAAAAGCATTACACATCTGTCTTTCTGGTGCAATTTGTTTACTGAATAATAAAAACTAACACGTTGGTTACTTTAGTGCATTTTGGGGATGAGTAAGCAGTTATTTGTCAGAGCACTCGTAGCATCTATTAACTGGAATTGATTCACTATTACCACAACTTTTCCATGATCCGCTCTGTAAAGGAATGGTTTTGTTTAGACTTAGAGCATCAATATGATTTTTAGTGAAGTGTTTCAAAGTAGAGATCAATAGGCCTTTACAAAGGCTTTAACTCTCCTGAGTGGATTTTGCTAGTCATAATGGACAGGTATCCATCTCGTGATGGTTGAGAGAGACCAAGTGTGGCTCCCTGCACTCCAGATTTTAGCTGCTGACAATGAGTGAGCATAAGCAACAGAGTAGTGTCTGTTTACTGTTGATTCTTCCTCATGCCTTTTGCCCAGAGTCTGGTACCTTGCCAGAGAAGACTTAATGACACTAGATAGCTCTCTCAGCTCTTCGTAGATAAGGCTCCCCAGGCTGGCCACTGCACGGAACAGGTTCTGAGAAACAGGGATTGCTTCAATAGAGTAAAACTAACTTTGTAATTTCCTCTGTAGGTAGAATACAGGAATGTAAGGGCTTATTATCACAATAATTTGTCTGCTTAGGCTTATAAATGGCAGTGTTGGGGAGATCATGTCACAGGAAGTGTGCCCAGAGGTAAATATGGTCATGGTTATGATTGCCACCAAGTGGGTAATGTTTACCTAGGTGATTGAATCACTCATCTAATAACAAGATGTTGCTGTCTTCAGAGGATTACACAAAGCACTGGCTTTGAAGGTACTCTGTTGGAACTGATCTGTTGCCCCAGTCGAAGTGATGATGAATTTTGGCAACACTTGGAGAGCAGGTTTACGCCGCGGTGTGTGAAGCAGTCGCGGATCTGTGTATCTGATCCGGTTTTAAGCTGAATGCAAAGTGCGTCGCTTCGGTGAACCATTTGTTAGGCGATTCTGTAGACAAGAATTTAAAATTGTGGGTGAATCTGTGCAGCCTGCTGCAAGGCTGCATCACTAGCAGTGTCTGAGCAAAATGGTTTGAGAGAGAGTGACCAAATGTGCCCTTGGATAGCATGGGCTGACAGAAGTGCTCTGTATAGCTTCGTAAGATTTGCTGCTTCTCAGACTGTTTTAATAATGAATCACAAGGGAAGGATCACTAAAACAATCAGTCCTTATCTTTACTGTTTTAGCAGTTGTTTTAGAGAGTAATTTTAAATCTGTCCAGGTTTTTTTTATATTCAATCTGAAATTTTAATGGAAAAGGATCCTACTAGCCTGTACTTAGAGATACTACAAGAAGCAGAGGTCCAGGTAAACTAAATAAGACTTAAAGTGAGCTTTGAAGCCATCAGTTCTCCAGGAGTTTGGGTACAAGTAACACCATGTACTACAACGACTTGGACCAACAAGCTGTTGAAATACCAAACCAGTCTTAGTCAGTGTTACGGCACAGGATCTTTTAATAATTTAAAAGAATGTGTTCTATCAACCTATGGTGGTTTGACCCTGGCTGTGGGCCCAGGTGGCCACCATCAACGAATGCCCCCCTCCCTCCCTTCTTTCACATAGCTTTTATATCTGAGCTGACTGGAATATCCCTGTGGTCAGTTTGGGTTAGCTGGCAGGACCCACATCCTCAGCCTGTGGGAGGGGAGACTGTTAGGAAAGGGAAAAACCCCACAGCCTTGGTGCTGTGTGAGCCCTGCTCAGCAGTAGTCAGCACACTGGGGCCTTACCAACACCCCTCTAGCTATCACCACAAACACAGCACCATGAGAGATGTCACAAGAGGACCAACTCCATCCCAGCTAAACCGGCACTTAGCAGAAGTGAATTCATGGACCAATGCTGATACTAGAAAGTGAAAATTAATTACTTTAAGCTTTTGTAAAAAAAACTAGAGTCCATCTGTAATAATTCAGAGTTGAATGGACATAGAAAATATGATAACGGCTAGAAATCTAAAGTACCCATCCTGAAGTTTTCTAGTCTTTATTATGACTAAAAGAAAGCTGAAACTAACTGTTGCAGTGCTTGAGGAAGCTAAACGTGCATCGTTTTGGTGCAGTTATCTTTCACAGTTCACATTCCTAAGATTTTTGAATAAGAAAACCTGGTGGCATGCACAAAGACTTCATGTATGTTTTCCTCAGCATTGTGGGAACAGGCCGTGCAGGTGTCTGGCTTTCCTGCCCTTAGGTATTAAAAGAATTGCCTTAATTTTCTGCTTTAAAGCGGTTAAAATTGTCGCACAGCATTTCCAGTAACGTTTAGTCACTGCTCTATTTCTTGGTAAAATAATCTTGGAAAAATGGAAGTGTTTCTCAGCAGAAGCTGTTCAGGTGTTTAGAGTGGCACTGGCCAGAAACTTGGTTAACAGAAGACTATTTAAAAACAATAATTCAATCTGATTTAAACAGCTGTTTTATTCTCACTGTGATGTAGTGTTTGCTAAAGCAAGAGAAGATGAGCAAATGCCTGAGTTTTCAAGCACTGAACAGACCAGTTTGGTAGCTCAGATCTTTCACTTTGGTTCCTGGAAGGAAGCTACATACAGGGGTGAAACCTCAGAGCAATGAGACTGGGCAGCTCTATTCAACTAAAGTCCTTGGCCTTTGTGCCTTGATGCATGTGTGTAGGGATGAGGAATTTTATCCCCTAGCTATATGACATTTCTTCTACTGTAGCAAACAGAAGCAATGCAGAGAGAACACAAATTGTCTATAACATTTCCTGTGTTCTAGGAAACACCAGGGTCAAGTGTAGTGGCTTGTGCTGTGTTAAGAGGTGATGTTTACTGCTCCTCTTGACTTGTGGAACCTGTACTTCTACAGGTTTAAAAGAAACAGTTTTATTAAGAGTCAGTGTAGGTTTAGATCATCCAAGATTAAAAAGAAAAGCTGCTTCTTTTTTAGTGAGAACATTCCCCTCTGCAGGAAGAAGTTGCAAGAGAACATTCCCTTTGGTATCAGCTGATCAGGTCAAAGATGAAATTACCAATTAATGAGTAAATGGCCTAATGGGCCAAACCAAAAACAAAGAGAGAGGGTTCAAAACCACTTACAACAACTGCAGGCAAACCCAAAAAACTACCTTGATTGGAAAAACAAGACATTGAATTTGTACAACGGGAAAACTCCAACACCGAGACACACAGAGCGCAAACACATGTTCTTACCCAGCTGGGCTGAGCTGCTGCCTCCCAGCCTCAGAAGGAAGAAGCCTCCAGCACTTCTTTTTCTTAGAAGGTGGGTTTGGTTTTTATACTGGACCAGAAAGCAGCGCTTGGGTTTTGTCTTCTCTTCTTCCTTTCTGTATCGGGGACTACAGTTCAAACGCAGAATGCTTGCATTCCCAAAGAATGCCCCCACTTGACAACAATATCATCCCAGAGATTTATTTCACTGGAGTTTTTCTTGTGTTCTTTCTCCCTTTTTCACTTGTCACACTCTGCCTTTGAAGATTGGAGAACATGTTTAGAATAATATGCTCTCCTAATAAAAATGTGGCCAGTGTAGCAGTACTGTTCCTTTTAGCCATGTTTGATGGGAGTCTCTCTGTGCCTTCACTGTAGATTACGCATATATTTAATGTCTTCTACAGTGTTAAGTACATTAACCACACTTAATTCCTGCACTCTGCCATGAATGTGAATCATTTAACATTGTGCAGATTTTAGAGCTGTTACGTCTTAATTATTGTTTAAATTTTTTCGAAGTTGCTAGATTTTCAAGAATTATCTGAGAGGACAAAATAGGAAGTGGAGTGTGTCCTCATCAACTCTGCAGTCAGCTCCCATTCCTTTGAGAGCAAGGCAACCCAGCTGTGAGGATTGCTGGCCACACTCTCATCAGAGAGAGAGAGAGAGAGAAGGGGAGGGATGGGGGGAAGAGAGAGAAAATTAGCAAGACAAAATTCCTTTCTATCAATCCTGTCTTTACACAAATTCAGACTTCTGAGCTCCCATACGTGAGAGTGTAACTTAATTTCCAAATTACATGATGAAAGCACATCTGTCCCAAAATTAATACCTCTTGAGAATATCATAATTGTATATACTGAAAATAATTAGTATCTGTAATTTGCAAGTCATAAATGTCTAATTTTTAGCGAAGTTGTTTGTTTCCATTTAAGATAAATTCTCAATTTAATATCCAAAGCAACGTTTGACTGTGCTGCAAAGAGGTCAGAATGGCTTAAAGCTGGAGAACCAGCCTCGCCCCCCAAAATGCAGAGGCACAGAGTGCCATGTGCTGAATTCTGTGGTGCAGTGTACCACTAAGGTTTCTGAAACAGCTTTGTGAGTGCTGAAAGAATTTTTATTGGATAATGCATAATGCTTTCACATGCTGAGGCACTTCATGCTGGACGATCTTGCATTCGAACTAGCAGATACCAGGTAACCTATTGACCACCTACCCAATGCAAAGGTTGAACATAGAATTTGGATTTGGCAGCATTTCTCTTTCTAGCTCTATTTATCAGCGTGATTATGAGCCGGGTTTTTTTCCAGATCTTTTTCTGTTCTCTCAACTGTCGCCTTAATTGCAGGTAACTTTAGCTATGCGTTTTTCCACTTTATCCTCTAGCGATGAGGCACTGAATTGGATTGCATCAAACATGATGTAGTGCTGGGAGGTTGTTGAAAACTCTTTCAACAGCAAAGATCTTGAGTAAGAGTGTGACATAAATAGGTTAGTGAAAGAGAATACAAGCTGCGCCTCTCTCACTGGCTGTAGTAGTTTCTTCAGATTAATTCTTCTGCGAAGAAGGCTGTGTTTGTTGTTCTTAGGGCATTCCAACTATAGTTGATTAGCAATATTAACAAGTTCGGGATTTAATGTGTCTGTGCGTTCTGGAATTCATAGGGCACCCTTGTTGGACTGTTGTCCTGCTTTCAGAAAGTGCTTGAGTAGGTATTTGGAAATTGTTGTTCCACTGGAGTAAATGCATCAGGATGCCCCCTGCTTTGGACTGCTTGTGAAGACTGTCTGCCAAAACCTGAGGAATAAGACACTTGTCAGTGTACAGAGAGCACAACAGTAATCTAGTCTAGAAGATGCTGATGCTAGGACCATTAAGACTAAATACCCATCCTTCTCTGGTTACTGTCACTTCTGGCCTTTATAGAGTTTCCATTGGTGGCTGATGGCACATGAGATCGTTGCAGTTGCTGGTATTAGCATCCCCACCAGCAGGCTGAAAGAAAACAGATACCTGGAATTATCCATGTCCTCAATGATGAGTGTTTAATGTAGTGTCCTTCCTCACCTCACCAATAGCTTCCACTCAGATTTCTGGCATGGAAGCACAGCTGTCCCTGCCCATGTGTTTCCTTGTCTGACTTGCAGAGAGGGTGGCGTTCAGTACTGATGGGGCAGAGAAACTTTCAGGGCACCAAAATATTACGACTGAAATCGTGGTGCAGTAGTATTTATTTTTATTTTCCTTGACTACTAAGCTTTTTCATCTTCTGGTAGAGTTTTCCTCATGAGAACAGGACTGAACACAAAGACATGCTGGATAAGAGAGAGTCTGAAGCAGGACTGTTCCACTGCGGGGAAATCCTTAGGGAAAAGGTGACAGTGTTGGTTTGGGACTAATCTGTTTCCCTTGAGTGAAGAGATGAGAATCAACAGAAAGTGTCAGCTCTTCCACTCCCTTGCCAGGGCAGTGGACAGATGAGCCTGGGAATTCTGGAAGATGCGTTTCTAATCTCATTTCATTGCTTTAATTGAACATCTAACGTTTTCAACGACATCAGGAGAGAGCTTAAAACCCGAGTTAGAATTACTAAGGTTCAAATGATGATTTCCTAGTTCAGGAAAGAGAGCTGCTGTTCTTCCTCTTCTCCCTCAAAGGCTTATGACAGGGAAGAATGGGAACGCTTAAGTGAGTGAAGCTAATTCTGTCACAGCAGACTGAGTTGCACAGATAAGTGTGACCAGTTGATTGGGAGGAAAAGGGAAAAATAAAAGCAAGTGCCTGCCCCCAGAGGAGAAGCCATAGGCCTGTCTTGCAGTGATTTATTAAACCATTGCTTTTGTGTCCATTACTTTGCAGACACTTCAGATACCTTGCTTACAGCTGATGCTAAAAGGGGTGACAAAACGGTCACCTAATTAAGGGTTTTTAAAAAAACAAACCCAAAATATGTTGTGTCACACTGTTCTGCCACCACTTTATTACTAGAAAGGCTTGTCTTTTGGTGCTAAAAGAACAGAAACCTGCTGTGCGCATTGCACTGGACTTGGAGGAGGAACTGAACGATTATTTTCTGACACAAGTTATGTGGGTTAGGAAAGAAGCTGCCCGAAGGCTGCGTTAGCATTATAGAAGTTGATAATTCATTGGCCACAAGAACCCCCCAGCAGAGCTACTCACTGTTGCGTGAGTGGCTGGAGAGCAGCCTGGAAAAGAGGGACCTGGGAGGTACTGGTTGACAACCAGCTGAACAGGAGCCAACAGGGTGCCCAGGTGGCACAGAAGTCCCATGGCATCCTGGCTTGGCTCAGCAATAGTGTGGCCAGCAGGACTAGGGACACGGTTCTCCTGTTGTTCTTGACACTGGTGAGACCTTCCCTGGAGTACGGGGGGCAGTTCTGGGCCCCTCCAGGGGAGGGTCTCCAGGGGGAGGTCTCACCAGTGCCCAGTACAGGGGTAGGATTACGTTGTTTTACATCTTTTCCCAAGACAAAGGCAAGAGTACACTTTCTTTGGAGCAAACCCTGTGGCAATGTTCTCTAATCCAGTAAACAGGCGCTCTACCCTGGTTACCCATCTGGGGCTGTCAAACAGATTTTAATGGATGAGCAGATAAGTCAAATCCTGTGCCTGGCAATATTCAAATATGCAAAATATGGGGCTAATTACAAGGCTGCTAAATTTACACAAGGTCAGGTAAACAAGACACAGTGTAATGATTATTAATTGTTAATAATGCCTTTGGCAAAGCACATTTCTGCTCTGAACACCTAATGGTTTTGCCTTTTTAGCCAAATCAGCTGTTAGAAAAAACAAAAGGCATTCTTTTCCCTCATCTTTTTTCTGTGTCACCTCCATCATCGCTTAACTAATTATTGCTGAGTGGTGGGAAGCTTACTGTTCTGAAACAGAACTGTATGCAATAGTTACGTGTGAGAGTTCCACTGTAAAAATGCAATGCGTTCACTCGTTGAATAAATTAATCAACTCATTAATAGTAGGACTAGAAGCGTTGAAGCTACTTCAGTCTGTTGTCCTGTGTGATGAAGAAGAGACATTAATTCTGTTCTCTATTCCATGTCTCTCTTAAACTTCTTTCACTCTTCTCTTGGTTCTTCCTGTCCCCAATAAACGTTGTTACATGACCATGAGGCAGAGGAAGTTATAGAATAGGAGAGAAACAAGGCTGAAACGGGAAATAAGAGGTTCTATTCTGAAATGGAATTAATCAAAACGCACAAACACAGCTTGATATTCTTCCTCAGATATCTACTGTTGTATTGCATTATATGAACATATAACCTGCCCATTTGGTCAGGAGTGCTGGAGGAAGTTAGAGGTAGGAAAGCCTGTCTGCAGTTTCATAGGTTTGCCTGCATTTTTGCTCGTGATTATTCACCTACACACAGAGGAGGTGTGGGAAGGCTTCTTTATTTCTGTAAGGAGTTTCCCTGGAGTAGTATTGCTCTCTGAAGTTAGCTGGATATTTGATGATTCCAGGAACTCAAAGACAGTTTTTTCCCACAGAACTTTGTCATACGAGATGGAAGTTCCTATTTGACTTGCATCTCTGATAAACCTTGCAGTATTTTTCCTGTATGACTGCACCGCAGCGATGCCAATAGAGCTCCTGTGTTACAGGAACACAGAAAGTTAGGGGTTGCAAACAACCTCAAAATATCATCCAGTCCAGTCCTTCTGCCACAGCAGGAACCCCTAGATCCAGTCACACAGGAACAGTCCAGAGAAGGAAACTTCACAACCTACCTGAGTAGCCCCTTCCAGTGTTCCGTCACTCTCTCTGGGAAGAAGCTTCTTTTCGTCTTGCTGTGGAACCTCTTGTGCTCCAGCTGACCCCCAGTGCCCCTTGTCCTATCATTGGGTGCCTCTGAGCAGAGCCTGGCTCCTTCCTTCTTCCCTCGCCCTTTCTATCTTGATCAACAGTCATGGGGTCACCCCTTCCTCAGGCTCCTCTTTTCCCAGCTCAAGAGCCCCAGCTCCCTCAGCCTTTCCTCATCAGGGAGATGGTCCACTCCATCATCTTTGTGGCACTGTGCTGGACTCTCTCAAGCAGCTTTGTCCCCTTGTGGGACTGAGGGGCCCAGAACTGGACACAAGATTCCAGATGTGGATGGCGCTTGGCAGCAAGGAGTTCCAAAGGCTACTTGATAGCTTTTAAAATACTTTTGTTTTTGACTTGCTGTGATTTTGTCACCTTTTCAGTTTCACTGAAATTCCGTTCTGAAGTACAAGGAAAGGTAAGCAAGTTTATCACCCATACACTTCGGTGTCCACGCTTCCAGGCTGCCTTTTGTCATTCTGGGTTTATAGGTGGACTTTTGCACTCCTTTTATTCCACTTTCACCATGGTAGCGCTGGCAAAACTTAGTATCAGCAGGCACTGAATTTCAGTGGCGTGAGCTGTAGTTGTGATGGGTACACAGAGGCTTCGTCAAGCACCTTTTCATCTTCTGTGTTTCTCAATATTTAAGCGTGGCATTGCGGGATGGAGATTGGTTTTAGCGTTGCAGGAGATCAGACTCATGGCAATTACTGTATTACATGCGTAAAAGCTTCTGTTAATCCTGAGAATTTGTAATAAAAACCCTTAACTACTCCAAATGAACCGTTTTGTGTTATATGTTTGTGGCTGCGGGTTCCTCTCAGGCTCTTCTTCACTTCCAAGTGTATTAAAACACAGTTATTTCACTCTGGTGCGTTCATCATAAGTGAAAAATGTATTAAGTCTTAACTTGTTTTGCATTTCTGGAACTGCTTCTGCTCTTCTTAACATTAGTTCCTTCTCTCAGGTTTTACCAATGTACCTAGGATTGGAGACTGCATTTCCAGCGAGGCCTCTCTGGCTGCCTTTATGCAGAGAGATGATTACTTTTAGTCCTTTGTTCAGTTTTTCACTCTGCTTCTTCCTTCTCATTCACTTTTCATTTTGATTAGTGTATTATTTTAGCATAATTTTTGCCTTTCAGCATCAGGCTCTCACTGTGAGCTACCATCATCCTCTCCTCTCTCCTTCCCTCGCCAGTATGGCCAGTATTATCTGTGCTCCTTTCCACATTTATGCTCTTTTATAACTTTCTGAATCTTTCCTATTCCCCACTCTTCTACAAACTTCTTCCAATTTGTATGTAGCTGTCAGCTGAACAGTTTCTGCTGTCGATTGTTTTGGCTCTGAGCAGAAAGCCTGGGTACTAAGCAGCTTTATAAGCTTTGCAGAGGCTTCATTTCTGTATCTTCCAACAAAAGGAGCTCTCAATTTGCCGTCTCTCCTGCCTCAGTTCTGAAGTAATTGTGGATCCTTGCCAGCAATTTGAGCTTGTTTGGGTCAAGCTGACCTCCATCTGAGATCCCAGAAGTGCTGCTGGCACCTCATTCTTACTTTTCCAATATTTCCCTTTAAAAATGTTAGACTTACAGCAGTAGATAAACCATTCGACTTAGTTGTTGTGCTTCTGTAAGTTATATAACTGAGCGCTCTTCGCACTGTTCAGAAGTCCCCGTGAGGGTGCGCGTACCCCAACGACCATTTGGTAGCTCAGAATTAGTCTTCATTTTACAGCCGTGTTACCCTGAGGTGACGAATTAACGCGATGCTGTACTTTGAGTGGTTTGGAGCAGGCTTGGGACACTTTTGTGTTACCGGTTGGATTTGGAGTTTGAGTGGATTTTCTTCCCTCCTTTAATAATTTCAGTAAACAGAAGGTATGTGGTGCATTGTTACCGATATATTTTTACTTTTCTCTTCTTGCCCTTCAACTTGGATGCATATTGATAAGTTCAGGCTGTTTTGCAAACACTTACTAATGCTGTAATATGTTTTCCCATATCTCGCTTCTCAAATTTTTCCCGTTATTGATTGAAGATTCAATTGAGAAACGCGTTTAGAACCCTGCTTTCTGTGGTAATCATAGAAGTCAGTGGGAAGACAAGAAAATTGTATTGAAAGAAATTGTGCGCGTGTGTGTTTTGTGTTTCAGCATAGATTATCTCTGCCAAAATAATAGCTGTCATTTTGTTCTTGTTATATTAGTGGCCTAGAGCGTCCCGCTACCCCTTTCGCCTTCCTTTTGTCCATTTGTCTGTTTGTAAGGAGGAAAAAAAATTTAGTGAAGGGCCATCATTTGGGGGCTTTATTATGCTAATAAAACCAATATTTGGTTATATATTTAAATTCAATATTCCAAGATGGTGACCCCGCTCTACCCCAGTATCAAAGCTGCAGACGTTCACATTCAGTGACTTTGAAACTTGAGTTCTGTTTAGAATTTCATGTCATGCCTGTGGCAGGAGAACAAGATGGAAAATGTATACGCTGAGCCTATAGGACTTCCTGCAGTGCTTATTAATCCTTTCTGGATCATTTGAAATGTTTCTAGTTTATTTAAGCTTTGCTGTTTGTATCAGATTGTTCCTGCCAAAAAAAAAAAGGGGGGGGGGAAAGTGATCATGCTTTGAATTTTTAAAAATCATCTCACTTTCAAGCAAAAGCACTTTTATGCTCCATTAGACTTGAATTTCCCAAACTCTTACATCGCATTAACACAAGCTTTACTGGATAGATAAGCGTGGTGCTCAGAGACTGACTCAAACTTTACCAAACTGCAGATTAAGAGTTTTTTGTCGTCTTGCAGTTTTTTCCTCATGAATATTTTCTTCATATAAGGGAAATTCTTTCATTAAGAAATTGTGCAGCACAGTTTTAATCTCTTTGGAAAGGATTAGAAAATAGGAATCTCAAGTTCAATAGTTCTGTATTCCAGAGGCTGGAAAACCTCCTGAGTGTGACATGGTTCTTTTGCCAAGAAGCATTCAAAGTCTATGTATTAAAGTGTTAGGGATTGGAAAGGACCTCAACAGATC
>VZRI01012879.1:31397-38897 GCA_013397515.1 Upupa epops
ATCAGGAAGATGCTCCCCTCCCTTCATCATCCTTGTGGCACTGCGCTTGATTCTCTCTTGTGTCCTGGAACTGAGGGGCCCAGGAATTTCCTTTCTTTATCAAATGTCCCACAGCTAAATTCAGATCAATTGTATAGATGAAGACTGAAGACACTTGGAAACAAGGCAGAGCTTCAAGAAGAAGTTAAAGTTGTATTTTCAACAGAAGTGAGGCAGCAGGAAATGGGTTGTGAAAAGCCATGCTCTGTTTACTTTTGCCCGAAACTGGATGGTCAGGTAGCCTCAGCCTCTAAAAATGCTCATGTTGGGAAACAGCACCTGTTTTTTCTGCGTGAGGAGCTAGCTGCAATATTTACTGTCTAGAAAAAGAAAAATGACTGTGATCTCAGCGGCCACAAGTGAGTCGATGAAATAGATCCTTATCTATACTCGTGATTCCAACAGTCATACACACCACATTGCATCTACGCTCGGGTCTCTTAATGCACTGCACTTAGCTGTACGTATACATTTCAGGAGCAAATGTCAGTTGTTACTGGTGCAATAGTTACTATTTGCATTGCTGCTTGGGATTTACAGCCAGATGTACACAACACCTAGCAAAATACCAGAGCACATGGAAGAAGCATTCCCTGCGGTAAAGGATTTAAGCTGTAAGGTAAATTTATAAATGAATTGAGGCAAACCTTCACCATTCCAATCTTATGTTTAACATGGTGCTTTTCCCTCTTAAAGAATGGAAAAGCTGTAGCCACCAGCATCAAGAACAGACTCCTGACTCAGTTCTTCCTATAAAACAATCTGATAGGCAATCCTGTGAAAATCATTGGATGTGGTTAAATGTTACAGTTAGGGCAGCGGTATAAAGCCTTAAACCATCCTCAAAGATTCTATTTTATAAGCTCAAACGTGAGTATGAATATGTTAGTTAACTTAGTTTTAAGAGATGTCTTTACTTACTAGTTTCAGGTATACATGTCAGTTCAAAAACACTTGCACATACTGCTTCATGTTGAGATGCTTTTACATTTTGAAAGCCTAGGATTAAATTTGGCCCTGTCTTTTCTCCAGTAAGGGATCTCGAGAACCTAATGTTGGGGGCTTCAGTCCTAGTATGATTTGTAGTAACGTATTCAAGAAGTAGAGAGCTTTTCCACTAGTTTCTTGTTAAAGTTTTGATAAAGCAGGTTGTAATGACTGGTATTTTAATAACAACAGCTCTCCGTGGACTACTCCGAGATCTAGATATGGCTGAACCTACTTGGTGAAGAGGCTTTGCGTTACTCTGTGACTGTTTTTTAGAGTTGGCTTGCATGATTCTTGTCAATAGAGCGTGCCTGCTCACTGACACATGCTTTACACCCTTTAATAGGGTTAGAAGGGGCCTTCAGAAGCCATCGGGTCCAGCGTTCCTGCTCAAGCAGGATACAGATTACTGAGAAGCATAACCTCCTGAAAGCCTAAACTGACTACACAAAACCTCATCCAGAGGTTTTTCCTCAGAAAAACTTCTTCCCAGCAAGAATGGGGTTGCCTTGGAACAGGCTGCCTGGGGTGGGGATGGAGGGGTTCAACAACCTGACAGCCAGTGTGTTTGAGATGTGGTAAGGATTGGGGATTATAGGGTGGACAGTTGGACTGGATGATCTTGAAGGTCTTTTCCAGCCTGGATGATTCTGTGATTCTGTTACTTCAGGGGGGTTATGCATCCTTCTTGTTTTCCATTTGAAAATTAACTAAGCATTTGTAGACAGGATACCTGGAAGTTTTTTCCCTATCAACTTGCATTTCATTTCCCACAGTGTTACAGCTACCAAGCAGAACAAAACTGAAGCTTTCCTATTATGATTTTGTTTGATCTATCGCAAATTAATTTACAGAGTCGGTGATAGCTGCTGGGAAATGAAGGATTGGTTTTGTTTGGTCGGTGAAGACGACGGGCATGGATCAAATAAGCGTTAACAGTAACGTGCTGGAACAAACAAATCAGAGCATAATGCTTGTATTGAATTGGATTGCAACATGCATGTCCACGGCAAAGTTTTTTGTTGAAAACCAATCAAGGTTATGGCTTAATTATCGAAGCAAAACAAGAGACATAAAGAGCTACGTGTTTCTGATACTGCTTTTTTTTTCCCCCAAGAACAACTCCCTTCACGCAGTTATCTAAATGTTTAATTTCCACGCATAATAGCAACAGTTATTGCTGTCATTTGTTAAGAGAGATTAACAGATAGTAAGTACAAACAAACGCAAATAAGGCCTGAATAGAGAGATGACAAAGAAGAAAAGGCCTCTTTACTGTTTATTGTAACGGGTAGGAAGTCTATACAAACGGCATTCACTGCTTTCTCTATGAATTGAAGGGACACTTAGTTAGCAGCCACTGAAGGTTTCAGGGTTTTTTTTATCATAGCAATTTAGATCTTAATATTTAACATGCAGTTTATTGAGATATACACCTCTAGGTGAAAGTTGTGTGCTTTGATCATTGTTTCTTAGTTGTTGAAAACAAGTATAATAGTCAACTTGAATTTTAATGCTTATTTTTATCCTCTGCTGTTGGTTTTAGTTTAGGCAGGGCTTTCCAGCATTTTGTGAGTGGAGAAGTTGCCAATCGTTTCTTCACAGCAACTGCCTTCAGGTGAAACAGTTGTGTAAAGAGGACTGGCTGAACTGGGGTTGTTTAGTCTAGAGACAAGGAAGCTGAGAGGAGACCTTATTGCTCTCTACAGCTACCTAACAGGAGGTTGCAGTGAGGCTGGTGCTGGTCTCTTCTTCCAAATTCCTAATGATAGGACAAGGGGAAATGGCCTCAAGCTGTGCCAGGGGAGGGTTAGATTGGATCTTAGGAAGAAACTCTTTCCTGAGAGAGTGGTTGGGCATGGGACCAGGCTGCCAAAGTAGGTGGTGGAGTCTCCATGCCTGGAGGGGTTTAAAAGGTGAGTAGCTAGAGCACTTGAGGCCATGGTCTGGGGGTTAGGGAGCTTTTGGGATGAGGGCTGGACTTGGTGATCCTGGAAGGTCCTTTCCAGCCATGAGAATTCAAAAAAACCTGCTTCAAATGTCCTTATTCAGTAGTAGCTTAGTTGAACCATCTATGCATTCCCTTCTGGGGCAATTGAAGCAGTACCTTGTCCATGATGCAGTCCTTGGTTTCTTGATTGTTAGCTGAGCACACCAAGAGGTGGCAGGAAGCACAGTTCCTTTTGTCGTGGTTGTCTGGAGCCCTTATGTTCAGCAGAAGCTGGGTTGCTGCTTCCACTCCTGGCTTTGTTTTTCCATTTCTCTTGCATTCCCTAATAAATAATTCACTATCCGCCAGTTTCCACACTTGGTTTTGCTAGTAGAATAAGTTGTTCTATAGTTCAAACCAAGTCGCTGTTTTGAGTCACAAGTGTTCTTTCTGTGCACACAGCAGCTTTTCATAGTTACAGCTGAAACAATTAAGCTCTTGAACATGAGGGTTTACAATGGGTGAGGACACCCTCCGCACCTCCTCCTGCCTGGCCCTGGGTTTTAAGGCCCTGCTTGTGTCACGCTGCTACCAGATGTTTCATAGGAAGGTAGAGATGCCACATGATAAGAAAACATGGCATAAACAGCTTTCCACACAGAACAGAGCTTTTGTCTCTACAAATTAACTTAATGGAAGATCTGTGACAACTCATTATCCTTTTCCAGAAATGCCTTTGTGTTTTCCCTGACAGTGGCTCTAATTGTATTCTCAGTACTCACAGAAGTGAGTGCCTGAAGATCTTGGTGGGTTTTTTCTATGCCTGTTAAAATTAAGTCATTTAAAAAACCATTCCTCTTGTAGAAAGAAATCTTCGGTTCATCTCAAGAACCAAAGCTAAGGACCAGCTTCTTGACTTGAGATAACAGCGGCGTTAGGTCAGGTGCTACATTAAGTCTTTTCGGGATGAAACGTCTGCTGATGAAGTAGCTCAGTCTTGTTGAGTGGCACGTGTCTTTCTAATGTCACTTGTGAACCATTTGTCATGGAAAATTCATAGGTGATAAGGACAGCGCTGCTAGGAGTGCTGCAAGGTGTGCAAGACACCAACATGAAATGCACAGAAGGCTTCTGAACTGTAGGTATTGTCTCAGGATGCAGTGTTAGATGAGTAGTGATTTCTGTTGTTAAACTACACAACTATGCAAGTCACAGTGGTCACATATATTGATCATACAAATTAAACTGACAGACTCTACTCAGCTTTTAGAGCAGAACAGTCTTTCAGCTGTCCAGGTGGGTTTGAAACCTCTCCAGAGAAGGAGACTCCCACAACCTCCCTGGGCAGCCCCTTCCACTGCTCTGACACCCTCACTAGGAAGAAAACTCTTCTCCTCTTGATGTGGAACCTCCTCTGTTCCAGCTGACACCCGGTGCCCCTTGTCCTAGCATTGGGTGCCCCTGAGCAGAGCCTGGCTCCTTCCTCCTGACACCTGCCCTTTCCATCTTGATCAGCAGTCATGGGGTCACCCCTTAGGCTCATTTTTTCCCAGCTCCCTCAGCCCTTCCTCAGCAGGGAGATGCTTCACTCCATCATCTTTGTGGCCCATCTTTGGTTTCCCACCAAGTTTTTCTGCCCAGCCACTTGGTTGTAAAACCTGTGAGAGCAACAGGAAGTGTTTGATGGGCTTGACACCGAGTGGGGTAATACTGAGGTTATAGCATGAGTGGACACGGAGTGAAAGAAGAGATGTCTCTTGGATAAATACCATTCTGAAAGCAACTGCTTGGGCCTCAAACACATACTCCAGGCAGACAGAATCTGAGGAAAGAATGGAACAAGAACAAGACAGTAAATTCCATCTTGCTTCCAAGTTCATTCTGTCTACTCTCCTGAATATGGTGTGCACTGCTGGTTTCATCTCCTTCCCCATTGTCCCATTTTTGCCCTACACTCTCATTTCAAAAAGGACCTAGAAATGATTCAGAGAAGGGCAACAAAACTGTGGAGTAGTTTCCATGTCAGTAAAAGCTAGGTAAATTAGGACTGTGGTTTGGAAAAGAGTTTGATTGCAGATAATGTGATGGATGTCTACAAAATCATGAGTGGCGTGGAAAAGATGAATGCAGAATGATTATTCCTAGTTTCTCCTGGAGAACTAGATGGCATTAAAAGAAAAGAACAAATTAGTGTGCGTGTGTATTCAGGAAAAATAAGATCCTTTCTCATAGGGTGAGGTTGTTTTCCAAGAAGTTTGACATGCTAGAAGTTTAAATTAGTTTGAAAAGCACTGGGAGTTCATTGGGATGGGCATAGTACTGCATCCATCACAGCATCAGTTTGGTTGCTAGAGACCCTTAAGATCATGAAGTCCATCTGTTAACCCAGGTCATTGCTAATCCATGTCCCTAAGCACCACATCTATGTCTTCTAAATAACTGCAGGGATGGTGACTGGAGCAGGCTGTTCCACTGCTTGATAGCCCTTCCGGTTAATAAAGTTTGCCTAAGTACCCAGGGTGCAGCTTGAGGCCATTTGCTCTCACACTATCACTTTTTACGTGGGAGACAAGACCAGCTGTCGTGTCACCTTTGCCTCCTTTCAGATAGTTGTGGTTATGATAAGGTCTCCCCTCAGCCTCCTTTTCTTCAGGCAAAACACCTCCAGTTTCCTCAGCTGCTCCTCATAGTGCTCTAGAGCCTTTGCCAGCTTCATTACCCTTATGTGGACTGCCTCAGTATCCTTCTTATAGTGAAGGACCACTGCATATAGAGACCTGGTCCAAAAAGCACATCCTTCTCAACCTGGGAGCATCCTTTGTAGCCTGAAGAGAAGCCTGTCATGTTGTCTTCCAGAGCAGACAGGTTGGCTGAGTTGTTATTTCTTTTTAACTCAGCAAAACACTAGTTTTCCCTAAAGGACTCACTGTGCATTGAAGTCTCAAGCTTTCTGTACAAAAATTAGTGAAGGAAAAGGAAGAGAAGAGAGCAGAGTTTCTGCCTATCATCACAACCCCTGAAACTGTTTTCCCTTCTAAAGTGCAAGCACTTTAAAATTGAATTTCTTCCAGGTCTCAGGGGTATCCTGCACCAAATCATTCCATTCCATTGTCCGGAGGAAGAAGGCTTCAGTGTTGTTCTCCACCCTTGATTACGTTACCCTAACCAAGAACCTTCACCTCTTTATCCATACTACAGTATCAGCTCCACGAAGCATCTTACAGTTGGGATTTGGTTTCTTCCTTGGCTCTGAGGCATCGTTTAGGAGTGGTAAAACAAGCTGAAACTTCAATTTATGGTAAAAATGTATTAAAAATGTCTTTTCCTCTCTGTGTTCCCTTTGTGCAGGGCTGGTTAATATGTGAGGAGCCCACTTGCCAGCATCGAACCCGCCGACTTCCCCTGAAGTTTTCTCGCAGTGGTCCTGTGTGCCAGGCTTGCAGGAAGGCTGTTCTGAGACCAGAGGTGGGTGCTGTGGGACAAAGCTTTGGCAGCAGTGGAGTAGGGTTCTCGTGACGCTTGCCTCTCTCTCAGTTCTGCCCTTCAAAGACAGGCTTTTTAAATCAGTTTATTAGTTTAAAGGGGACCGTTTATGCCTTCCCCACTCCACGTTTAAGCTGTGTCCTCATTGCTGTGAAGAGAGCATGCCATGCAGCTGCTGTATTTGGAAATTTTCCAGCTGATGAGCATTTGGTCATCAAACCAGAATTTGCTGGAATGTTTCTGCCAGAATACAGGTGAATTGAAACAGACAGACAAAACCAACCTTCCAGAACACAACCAGCTGCCTGCTTTTCTGACCACCGGTTCCCACCTGATTGATTCAGGTGCTAAGGAACTGGAAGGAGGCCTTTCATGCCATCTTCTGGGGGTATCTTAGTGTGGGAAGTATTTTCAGATGAGAAGGTCTGGATTCTGCGCATTTAGAGTTGGCTCCATGCCTGACAAATTCAGAAGCTTTCACACCTAGCGCAGAGGTAGGTGACTCAGTCTTCCAGAGTTCAGGACTGCCTGCTCCATTCTAATTGGTCCTGTTGAATTGTGAGATTAAAGGAACCTGATTCTGATTCATGGTTTACAATTCTGGTAAAGGACTTCAATTTCTTTATTAGGAATAAGAGAGGGAGAAAAAAGAATTGAACGTTTTGAAGTCTTGATGTTTCCCAGTTTTCATAAAACAACCAAAGAGAGAGGGGAAGATTCCACGCAGAAAGTAGGGAGTCTTTGCTTGGGGTTCATTTCAGGTTGTATTAAGTCTTTAAATAGTCCTTACTTATAAAAATCAAGGGCTTGAGGTGGGCCTTTCAGATGAATGCTCTGAACAACATTATTTCATGGTCCTTCTTACCCAGTACTGCAGATGTAGAGTCACAAAGGATAAATGGCAATAAAAGGGACTGAAACAGCACGGTTAGAGAAAGACCCATCATGTGTTTTACACTAGGTTAACGTTGTAGGATGTAAGAGTAGGTAACACCTTTGGAAAGTGGGTAAAGGTGAGTAGAAGCTCCCAGTCTCCTACCATAGGAACCCAGGGGATGTTG
>VZRI01012879.1:43897-48698 GCA_013397515.1 Upupa epops
CTGATGAAGCCTCAGCTGGAGTACTGTGTGCACTTCTGGGCACCTCACTCCAAGAAAGACAAAGAGGTGCTAAAATGGGTCAGAAAAGGAGTGGGTGTTGGTCACTTCTCATGAGTGATCGGACAAGAAGAAGTGGCACCAGGGGAAGCTCAGGTTAGACATTACATTGTTGATATGGAAATGGTCATCAGGCATTGGAACAGGCTGCCCAGGGAGGGGGTTGGATTGGCATCCCTGGACCTGGTGAAAAGTTGTGTGGATATGGAGCCTAGGGACAGGACTGGCAGTGGGGTTCATACAGTTGGGTTAATGGTTGAGCTGGGTGATCTTGAAAGCCTTTTCCAGCCTGGATGATTGTGTGAAAAGTAGGGCAGCAAAGTTGGCAAAGGCTCTGGAGAGCCAGCCTGATGAGAGGCTGAAGAAGCTGGGGCTGTTTAGTTAAAGAAAAGGAGTTTGGGTGGAGACCTTACTGCTATCTGCAACTACCTGAAAGGAGGTTGTAGAGAGGTGGGTAGGACCTGGGAGTTCTAATTGACCAGCAGCTGAATAGGAGCCAGCAAAGTGCCCAGGTGGCCAAGGCAGCCAACAGCATCCTGGCCTGTATTAGAAACTGGGTGACCAGCAGAAGGAGGGAGATGACTGTCCCCCTATCCTGAGCACTAGTAAGGGCACACCTTGAGTATTGTGTCCAGTTCTGGGCACCTCAGTACAAGAGAGACATCGAGGGGCTGAAGTGAGTGCAGTGGTGAAGGGTCTAGAGAAGAGATCTGATGACGAGCAACTGAAGGAGCTGTTTAGTTTGAGAAAGAGGAGGCTAAGGGAGGCCTCATCACTCTCTACAGCTACCTGAAAGGACATTGTGGAGAGGTTGGTGCTGGTCTCTTCTCACAGGTCATCAGCGACAGAACCAGAGGGGAGGGCTTCAAGCTGCAACAGGAGAGGGTTAGACTGGACATCAGGAAAACGTTCTTCATGGAAAGTGTCGTTGCTAACAGGCTGCCCAGGGAGGTGGCTCAGTCCCCATCCCTGGATGTGTTCAAGAGTCACTCAGCTGTGTTGTTAGGGGGTGGAGTTTAGGGGAGAACTTGTGGAGTAGGGTTAATGGTTGGACTCAATGATCCAAAGGGTCTTTTCCAACCTGAATGATTCTGTGATTCTTCTTATTAAGGCATTGCCAGTTCAGAACAGTAAATGTTATATTCATTAATTACACGTTTGGATTTCCCTTGGGGGCGCCAAGTCCACTATTTGATGGATCTGATCCAATTTCATGTCAGATACATTCAATTTCTCAGGATTTTTTTAATGCTATTATCAGAGAAGTATCTTTGTCATGAAAAGCTACTAGGTATAGTATATATACTTGGGTGTTCTGTGTCTGTCACAATGAACTGCTTTTCTTTTGTCCTAGAGACGTTTGGAAGTAGCCTTGCCATTAATAACTGTACAGCATTCCTCTTCCAGCTTACCCTCCAGAATTTACTCAGAGATGTGACCGAGTAGATGCATGGGTTTCCTGTGAGGCTTGCTGTCACTCAGACACTGCTGCTGAGCTTCATAGATTCATCACATGGTTCCAGTTGGAATGGACTTTAAAGGTCATCCAGTTCCAACCCTCCTGTCATGAGTGGGGACACCCCCAGCTAGACCAGGGTGCTCCAGGCCCCAGCCAACCTGGCCTTGAACACTTCCAGGGAGGGGGCAGCCACAACCTCCCTGGGTAGCCTGTTTCAGTCTCTCAGCACCCTTGTTGTGAAGAACTTCGTCCTGGCTTCCAGTCTAAACCTCCCCTCTTCCAACTGGAAACCATTCCCCCTGCTCTGCCCACTCCAAGCCCTTGGGAACAGCCCCTTCCCAGCTTTCCTGTAGCCCCCTTCAGGGACTGGAAGGCTGCTCTATGATCTCCCTGGAGTCTCCTCCAGGCTGAACAGCCCCAACTCTCTCAGCCTGTCCCTGTAGGAAAGGTGCTCCAGCCCCCCACTCATCCATGTGACCCTCCTCTGTCTTTTTTCTGGAAGACCTGCAAGATGTCTCGCTCTGCCAGTCTGGAACCTCATATGTGCCATTAAAAAACACCCAACCCTGTTTGTTAAGCACAGATGATGGTCCTTTGTTTAAAAAGCAGTGTCTGTGGAGTCGGGTTTACTTCACGGCTTTGCTTACACTGCCGGCATTGAGGAGATTGACCATTAGTGATCCAGCAGCTCCATCCTTCCGTTCCTCCTGAGCTCTACAGGTACATACTGCCTGTTCTGCTGGCCCTTGCTGTTCATCTTGGTTTCGTGTGCAGGGTGCCTTGAGGCATCATCTTACGAGTCCTCAAAAGCAGAGCAGTTCACTCTCGGGACCCTCCAGTTTGAGGTAGTTCATTCAGCTGCTTTGCTGTGAACAGAAATACTTGGTTTCATTAAGTTTCCTTCCTTTTCCTGTTTTGCCATGTTTGTGCCTCTCTAATACCCAGCTACTTTTTCTCCAGGGTTTCTTGATGAAAATGTTTAGTCATAGTACTGTCGGAGCCTACCCTGGAGCTATTCTGTTAACCCCACCATGCAGTCCGCCGTCCCTTATCAGCAGGTGTCCTCATCTGTTCTGCAGCCAGTTCCTCATCCACTTTCTGTTCTTCTGCTGGCATTGCAGTTGTTTTTTATAATTAGATCCTCTCTAATGTTCTTGCTAATTGCTAAACAGAATGAAAACCACCAAAGGTTCTTGTCATTTCACTTGCTTAATGGAAAAAAAGGCTCTCATAATGTACAAGAATATGCAATCTTCTGACATGCTTTCTTGTCCCCCTGTGACTCCTGCATGTGTACAGATGAATTCTTTTTGAACCTCTTCCTTCATTCTACAGTCCCTGTTACTCATAGATTCATAGAATCCTCATGGCTGGAAAGGACCTCCAGGATCACCGAGTCCAGCCCTCATCCCAACAGCTCCCAAGCCCTAGACCATGACCTCAAGTGCTCTAGCTACTCGCCTTTTAAAGGTAGCTACCTCCAGGGATGGGGACTCCACCACCACAGCCTGGTCCAGTGCCCAACCACTCTCTCAGGAAAGAACTTCTTCCTAAGAAAAAAACCAGATTGTACACTAAAGCATAGAGGCTGCAACTTAAATGGACTTTTCTCTCACCTCTTCTGTTCTACGTGAAGTATTTTAGGCACACAGTTTATTTCAGCCTGTTTGACACTCAGCAGCCGTGTGTTTTAACTAGGTTTTGTGATGCACAGGAAGAGCAGACTTCACTCTACATCAGCACTGGCATAAGGCAGAGGGGTTCTGCACAAGTACTCAGTGTAACCTAAATTCATGCTTCCCAAGCTCTGTTTGTGCAGGTGAGTCTGCCTTCAGAATCTGCTGCTGAATAGGGGCTGTCTGAACCTTGTGTGATGCCACTGCGTGTACTCAGCTTTACAAAAGAACACGTGAGGTGTGTAAAACACAGCGTGATGCTTCAGCGTAGTGCTTGAAATCATTGTAGCGTGGCCAGCATTCAGATATATAAACAGCCACAGAGCCGAGGTACATCTTGTTTTTGTAAATAGAAGTTGCTGCATGGAAGAACCAGAGAATCACTCAGGTTGGAAAAGACCCTTGGGATCATCAAGTCCAACCATCAGCACTACGAGATGAACAGAGTAGATGAAACTGCTCAGGTCAGGTAATACAAGGACAGTCCCGCAGAGTTCAGAGCAGACTGGTGATCTACTTCCTAAAGAAGGAAGCCCCTTCTTCCACTCCGCAGCAGGGACTTCTGACCCAGAGCTAACCAACCTCTTGCAAGAAAGTTGGGAAACTAATCAGTTCGTTAGGTCAGCGTTTGTGCATTGTAGCAGTCACACTGCTAGCTGGTTGAGAACTGGTTTGGTTTATGACCACAAGCAGAGAAAATAGAAGAAAATTCTAGCATCTTCTTTTTTTAACAGAAAACCAATGGTTTTTCTTCGTAGAATATGGGTTTGGGCAGACGCTCCTTTCTTGAAGATTCACACTTCACATTACTGTGTTTTTAAAGCATCCATTCTAGCTGAGCACGAGAAGACCTCCCAGAGCTCGGATGAGCAAGCTCTGAAGATTTCCTCTTTACAAGCCATCATTCTGCGGAAGGCTGATAGAAATAGGATGGCTTCAACCGGTGACTGCTGCTAGGAGATGGACTGAATAGGTAGAGCAAAGGCTCTGATTGCTCTTAGCACGCGTGGCAACCTGGCTAGTTAACCAGCCACATCTGGGGGGGCTGTTTTGAGAAGTTCCACATCAGAAGGAGATACCACATGAAAATGGTGAAGAGTAATTTTTGGAAGGAAGAGATTTCAGCTTTGCTTAAGATACCTTCAAAGTCCAAAAAAGTAAATGAGGAAAAGCTTACAATTCTTTTCTAGGCCCATCCGACAAAAATTCAATCCAATCAACAGAAGGGCTCTTTAGCAAAGAAATGGCTGCAGGAGAGAAGCCGCATTTAAAACAGAGATGCTAGCGGCATCAGTTAAATTCCTTAGGAAGGAGCTGAGGTCAGACTGGTCCCACCATCACGCTGCACCCGCCGCAGTTGTGAAGACCCGATGGAAGATGTGTGTGCAGCCTGTACCGGCTTCCAGCAGGAGATTGAGACCAGTGGCACTTCCCCGAAAAAAATAAATTACCCGAAATTTGCAGCACATTCATATTCAATTTCATCACAGCAGATGCTCATTAGTATGTTGTTATTAATTGGTATTCACTTTAGGTTTTGTTTAAAATGAAGATAATAATTAGGTTTTAATTACTGCATATTTCTAAAGGGGGGGGGGGGGGCAGGGGG
>VZRI01012879.1:48710-65607 GCA_013397515.1 Upupa epops
CAAGGAAATGCCTCTCAAAGCACTGAAGTATTTCCTGTATGCTTTGCTGCATTACGTCTGAGCTTTGAAAGAGTCTCTGAGACACAGAGTCTTCTTTTCTCTTTCATTTTCTTTCTCTTCTGTTTTTAAAGTCTTAAGAGCTAGCTCTAAAGACACTATTTGATGGACTCAGTGAGTCATAGCACAGCATTAAGAGGCACTGTTCTTTCTTTATCAAATTACCAAAAAGGCTTCTCACAAAAGTAACTCTCTTGAGCAGCTGATTAATGAAGTGGTGCCACTGTTTTGTATTATAATTAATTGAAGTAATACAAATAGCTTCTGTAGCCTGTGGAAATTACCTCCTTTCTAAAGCAGTCTAATAGAGTTAGCAAACTAGAAGGGGGGGGGCGGGAAGTGGCAGTTTAATTTCTCATTGCTTTCATCATCTCTGAAGTCATAGGTGATGCAGCAGAAAGCAGGAAAAGAGGAAGTACACAAAACAAAACAGCAGCAGCACAGAAAGGGCTGGAAGAAACGGGGCAGAGGCAGGTGCAGAAGAAAGTAAAAGGGCAGATAAACATGAGAATGCAGGAAGTACTTAAAGGGTCACGAGTGCAGTGGGACTGTAGAGAAGTGGAGGTGGGAGATGCCAAAGAGTATATAGAATGCTTCAACCTATGATAAAGGCATTTCAGGAATCTAAAAGGCATGGAAAAAGCGTTGGTGAGCACATCTTGCTTTGCTCACTACAAGAGTTCCCAATGATTGAAAGAAAATTAATCTAAGTTCAGTCACTTAGGTGTCTGGCCTATTCAAATACACCCCTTAAGGCTATGGAGGATTTATGGGGTAGCACTGTATCTAGGGAAGCAAAGCAATCAGGATCAGACTCATTAGTTCTGTTTTCTGCTACCCTGCCATTTGGAATTTCCACCAACTTTTCCTTCTGTTTGCTTTTCCTCCCCTCACACCTGTCTCACTGGGATTCTCTAGGTCACCATGCTGCTCTTAGCTGCTGAAAGGGCTTTAAAGGTGAGCGTAACAGCCACTCAGGCACCGTGTTAAAGGATGCAGGAGAATGAGGCACCTCAACTGGTGTTCCTTGAGATGGAGTCTAGACTAGCCAGCACTGAGGAAGGGCACTTCTAATTTCAGTGCTTGAATGTGGCTTCCACCAATCCTTCTTAGATCACCGGAAGGTTGGTGAGAGATAGGGCATCTAAAGGTCTTCACAGGCACTGAGTTGAGAGTAGTAGATTTAACCATGGTTGCTGCTGGTTAAATCTTTCCAGGTCTCCTTCGTTTCAGAGAGGTGAGCTTTGGTATTTCTGAAGGAAAGGTGGGCACTGGAAGTTTTTCCATCCTCTCTGTGCAGGATTCAGAAACCACGTTTAATTCTGTTCTTGCCAGAAGGTTGCAAACTGCTGTCTTCTGGAAAAATCCCCTACTCACTTACTGTGAGGGAGCTGGGACCGCTCTGCCACAAAGGTGATGAAGGAAGAGGAGCATCTCCCTGATGAGGAAAGCTGAGGGAGCTGGGGCTCTTGAGCTTGGAAAAAGGAGACTGAGGGAAGGATGGCCTTATGACTGTTGATCAAGGTGGAAAGGGCAGGTGTCAGGAGGAAGGAGCCAGGCTCTGCTCAGTGGCACCCAATGCTAGGACAAGGGGCACCGGTTGTCAGCTGGAACAGAGGAGGTTCTACACAAATATGTGAAGAAACTTCTTCCTGGTGAGGGTGCCAGAGCCCTGGAGGGGGCTGCCTAGGGGGTTTGTGGAGTCTCCTTCTCTGGAAATGTTTAAACCCCACCTGGCTGTGTTCCTGTGCGACTGAATCTAGGGGATCCTGCTGTGGCATGGGGATGGGACTGGATGATCTTTTCAGGTCCCTTCCAATCCCTGACATTGTATGAGTCTGTGACTTGCAGTTGGCCTCCTGGTGTTTCCTACAGGAAGCAGTTACATGACTGTGTTACAGCCATGTGTCTTTACACGTAGATTTTGCTGGCCCAGCACAATGGAAGTTGTTTTATTACATCTGCTGTTTCTCTGTCAAGAGTGAATAACTTTGCCGAGTGCACACACCTTCCATTCTCCTATTGATGCTTTTAAGAAGTGTGGTTGCACAGAGAGGACAAAATGTGGCTGAAGCCTCTTCTTAACGAAATCCAGAGATGAGACATCATGAAACCAATAACTTCAGCACAGAGTTTTATTTTCATGTGCTCACCATTCGGCCTCTCACAGGAAGAAACGTTGCGTAAACGATGATACCAGTGTAGCTCAAGGTCTTAGTGTGATGTTGGGGGGTGTCAGGTTTTCTTTGCATGCAAAATTCACCGTTAAAAACAACCTGTTTGTTGGGTTTGGTGTTTGAGGGATTGGGCTTGTCTCCTCTTTTGAAAACGTACAGGTCATGCTAAAGTAAGGAAATGTACAAAAATGCTGACATCAGTAATTCCTGGAGTTCTTTTAATTATGTAAAGCACCTCTTCCTTGGATCCAGAGGTATGCCCTAATATTCACATGTAATTACTTGAAAATCTTCAAACCCTTTTGTTTTCCACCAATTACTCTTTGTGAGAGGTGGTGGGAAGTTAAAGGGAAAGAGATACTAGCACAGTATCAGTAAAAAGAGTGGAAGTGCTTTGTGTGCCTGCCTGCGTGTGCACGTATACGTTGGTACATCCTGAGTTCTGTATTTTCTTTATCCATTTAAGCAGTGACTTTCAATTAGCCTGCCTACTAATATCAGGTCACTAAACTCCATAGCTGATGCTTTATTCTTTCGTGTGGGTTGTCATTCGTTTGCTTCAGTTGGCTGGCAAAGGTTGTTGTATATCCATTACCAGCAACACAGCACTTTGCATTTCTGAATTGACAAGCAGCTATATTGACCTAGCGCTTATTATGGGTCAACAGCTGCGTTAACCGACGGAAGGACTGAGGGGCAATTAAAATGAATTGGCAAAAATATATCTTCCTAATTTACTCCAATTTGTTATTTATGCTAACATTGTATGGCTTCTATGGTGACACTAAACAGAATGGACCCAATAATGGCAATTAACATAAAAATATAATGGCTAATCAAATTGACAGCAACTGTTTCTCATCATCTCGACACACAATACATTATCAAAACAAACTATTATGAAGGAGGTAATTTCAGTGTTCTATTCAACCTGCTTCATGTGTGCAGTCAGGGAGATGTGTACCAGCAATTACAGCTGAATCTAAAAAACTAAACAAATAACTTAATCGCTGTCGTCCTCCTTTTTTCTTCTTCAGGAAGCAGTAATCAGGATTTACTAAAAATAACTGGTGTATAATAGTATAATGATGATGCATATCGTAGAATAGCTAATAAGGAATAAAATAAGCTTCTCTGTGTCTTTTTTTAAAATAGGTTCTCATGAAATGGAAAAAAGTAAACTTAAAATATATAAAAAATAACCAGGCAGTAGTAGTAGTTGTCGTATAGCTCACCGTGGGTTGCTTCATAGGTAAAGGTACCTTACAAAACATCAACAGAAGCGTAGAATTGGCCAAATTTACCAGCATGACTTGGCTTGGTTGCGTAGAAGAATGAAAAGCTAAGTTAAAGCTGAATTTCAATGAGGAGAAGCAGTTTACCAGTCGCAGTCCCACTGCATTGTAAGGATCATTCCTCGTGGTGCACTCCGTTGCAGTTCTGTGTTGATCCAACCACTTTCTTCGTTGGTTTTGTAGCTCATCAGGAAAAGCTTAAAGAACTCATCTATAACTACATGTGAGTCAGGTGTATTGGGGCAGACACCGCTTCACCGTGTCATGTAGTTGTGTTTATCACATTCTTAATTAGCATTTGGTAATGCACAGCTCTTCAAGCCACTGTTTGAACTCCAGTACCTTAAACAGGAGCACTTGGAATGTGCTTTTATTGAACAGGAGTTCAAGAAGATTAATTTGAAAGGGTCTAGTTGTCGCATTGGCAAGATGGATCTCGTGTCTCTTCGAGGAATCCTCTAGCTCACACAGTGGTGTCAGTGATACCATGCGTATCAGCACGTCCTTTTCAACTGGAGGAACAGCACAGAGGCTTGCCATCACTGATGTTCAGAGCATCTCATGTTCCTCCACATACCCACCTGCAGAGTTCTGACCTAGGTGTGTGACTACTAACATGCAGTAGATGTGCAGAGCAAGGTGATGATACAGCTCTGAAGGTAAACATCCACCTGTTGTTCTTTGAATGGCACGCTCACCCTTTGTGTCACCACAGCTGTGAGGAGAGGGGAAGGGAATACAGCCAGACACCTGAATTCATCACAGATAGACAGCAGTTGTTTTGAGGCCATGGCACTGTACAGTACACTACAGCACTAACGTTACTTCTTCATTCTATCATTCTTATGACTTTGGTTTTGTTGCTGAAGCGTCGCTGTGATTGTGTTTGTAACAGCAGGTAGATGCGATGTATGTTTCTGTAAGGATGGATAAGGAGAGGATGACTGATAGAAATGGTGAGGAAGAGTGTGGAGAGGCAGTACAGAGATTTTCCAGCATAACAATAGTTGAAAAATGTGGTGTGAATGGAACATAATCAACTGCTGTAAAAAGAGACCAAGGAGGACAATCACCTTTTGATAGTGGACTCTGAAATGGGTGCAAGAGCTGCTTTTGAGTTGGGTTTTTAATGACTGTTTTCTTACCTTACAGTACTCTAACAAGGCCCTGTACACCCAGCTCTGCTTCTACCGATACATTTTTGACGTGGAGTACGCAATGGAAAAAGTGATAAACGAAGATGATAAAGGTAATTTAACATTGTCATTCATTCACTGCAGTTTAACAGCAAGTTGTGTGCTAGAAACTCGACCTAAACAGATTAATTGAAGCATACGTACAGTACCTCCAAAAGAAAAGCCAATCACAGCTTCTGTGAGCTGGTAGTATTGAAGAGAGACTTTTCATCAGGGAGAAAANGTTAGATAGTTTTGTCCTGCTCCGGCAGGGGGGTTGGACTCGATGATCTCTTGGGTCCCTTCCAACCCCTGACATCCTATGATCCTATGAAAATGATGGCACAAGCCAAGCAGTAATCTGAATTGTCTGCTGAGCTCTCTTAAATACACAGATTCAGCTGGTGCTGGGAAGATGGGGTTTGTACTTCTCTTTTCCCAGTTACCATGACTAACGCATTCCTAAGCTGTAACAGATCCACAGGTTTCACACAGCTGAGTGATTTTCAAGCTGACAGAAGTGTTTCTGAAGGTGAGGTAATGCTTGTCTGTTTTGAGCTTGTTGTACTTAAGTTTCTTCTTTTAGAGGCTCTAATTTCCTTTCCGTCCTCCTCCAAGGCAGTGAACTTGCTCTCATCCTTGCACTTCAGAATGACTTTGTGTGTCCAAAGAGGTCCAAGGGGTGTAGCCACCTCAGTCTACCACATCTGAAGGATAAATATCAGTAGGAACTTCTTCCCAGGGAGGGTCCCGGAGCACTGGCCCAGGCTGCCCAGGGGGGTTGTGGAGTCTCCTTCTCTGCAGACGTTCCAGACCCACCTGGCTGTGTTCCTGTGCGACTTGGTCTGGGTGATCCTGCTGTGGCAGGGGGATTGGACTGGGTGATCTTTCGAGGTCCCTTCCCATCCCTAAGGATTCTGTGATTCTATGAATTTAGTGCGGTGGATGCTACTGCTGTCTGAAACCAAATCACTTTGTGTGTAGATCTCTTGCCTAAGATAAGGATCAAAGAGAGCAGAGGCATCATGTGTGATCACATGCAGTCTCCTGCTGCTGCAGACCACCACAGCTTACATCTTCAGTGTTTGTAGTCCCCTCTTTTTATGTGACTAGCCCTCTTATTTCGTCTCGGTGTGATTTTGTTTTGCTGAGGGCTTCTGCTTTGTTTGGGGACATTGGTTTTCAAAGCCTAAACTTGCAATTTTACCTTGTACTGCCATTTTCCCTGAGTTTTTAAAAAACAGTGCTTTTTTTCTTGTAGTTTCCACTTATTCTTAGTAGCCTTTCTGTTGGGACTCATCGTGGAGTGTTACTAGATGAAAAGAAAGGGTTCTCAGTGGCTGGAGATCTAAGGTAGAAATGGTTTTCTCAGTGTAGTTGGGAAGGGTTCGTGTCTCTCATTCAGAGCCTCGAGGCTTTTGCTACTAGTTCTCTTGCCTTGTCTGTCCTCACCTCTTCAGAATGCAGAGCATTAATTGCAGAGAGGTTTTGTTTGTTCAGCTATTTATGTTCAATGTCCATGACTATTTGTTGTAATGGAATCCAAAATAATTGTGAAAACAGTGGGAGTTCAAGAAGTCATTCAATCCACTGCCTTTCCCAGCAAGAGGATCAATACCATCACCTGCTTTTTAAAGATATCACATTTTAAAGCTGTGGTGTTGCAGGTTCTACAGATTCTTAGGGTTTACAAGCAGTTTCTTTTGGTGCCTCACCATGCTTTCCGAGAGCTCTTTATGGCTAAGATGGGTTTTGCTTTCTGAGGCTGATTCCACGTGCAGTAAGCAGTAGAATGTTTTCTTTCTCTCAGAGTTTGATGTAACGGAAACCTGTGTGCTGTGTCAGTCTTTCAACTGCAAACCTAATGTCTGCTGAGGAACGGGGTCAGTAAAGGCAAGATGTCTGTTCTGTTCCTTACCCAGCAGACTACACAAGGAAGGAGCATTAATGCAAAAGAAGAATCATACAGCAGCTGGAAGGGTTGTCAGGCATTGGAACATCCTGCCCAGGGAGGGGATTGTGTCCCCATGCCTGCAGGTGGTTATGAGATGGGTCGATGTTGTGTTGATTTTACTGGTGCTGATAGGGCTGGGAAAAGCTTGGAACTGATGATCTTGAAGGTCTCTTCTAGCTGAAACTGTTCTGTGATTCTAATGCAGCAGGTGGGATGAAGTAGTAGCTTAGCTAACTTCTGACCTGCAGGAATCAGGACGGCTCACTGACCTCTGAAGAAATATTCTGCTGCTACTGATTTTTTCTCTTTGTGGGAAAAAGTGAACCCCTCAGGATTCTTCCAGTAGTGAAGCATAGAGATATTAACAACTAGTCATGACCCAGCTTGTTACAGTGGGTCATGACAGTGGGAGCCTATCTAACCAGATCAGGTTCCTTTATCACTTCTCTTCTGATTTTCTCTAAACAAAAAGTGCTCTTTAAAGCTCATTTTTCTTCACTGGTTCTTTTTTTACTGCAAATCTGAGGTTTTTTTCTTATAGAGACCTTTGTCTTTCTGGCTCTTCTCCCAGGCAACTAGCAACAGGGTGAGAGGGCAGGACCTGAAGCTGCCAGGGCAGGGTTAGGTTGGATGTTAGGAAGCCCTTCCTCATGGAAAGGGGAAATCAGAGCTTGGAATGGACTGCCCGGCGCAGCAGTGGAGTCCCCATCCCTGGAGGTGTTGAAGGACAGCCTGGCTGTGGCACTTTGTGCCATGGTCTGGCTGCTGTGGTGATGTTAGGTCCTGGGCTGGGCTGGATGAGCTCAGAGGGCTCAGTAGTTCTGTGATTCTGTGTGAATTACAGGATAGTTTAGATCGGAACAGACTTTCAGAGATCAGGTACTTCAACCCCCACCCTGCAATGAGCAGAGACATCTCCAACCAGATCAGGCTGTCCAGATCTTTGTCTGGGGGTTCCTTTTTAATGTATTAAATGCAAACCAGGCTGCTTTTCATGCCAGCTCCTCGCAGCAGCAAGCTCTTTGCTGTTGTGAAAAGTGCAAGGCTAGCATGTTTTCCTTTTCGAAAGACCCTTACGTTTGATGGATGTGTACTAAAAAACCCAAACCTGCTGTCTTTTCGATACCAGAACTCTGCCATCGACGCTAATTCTTTAAAAATCCTTCTGGTAGAAATTAGGACTAAAATACAAACAGTTTACCTCCGCGTAATCCATTCGCTGTCGTGGCACTCAGACAGCAGAAGAGTAACGTAAAGCGAAGGCTTTAAAAAGACACAATTATCTGTATGATTTTTAAGACTCATAAGAAATGTATTTTAGAACTTGCCAGTGATGGCTTATAATCACTTTGATATTTTGAGGAAAATGGGAGCTTTAAACAGATGATATGGAATTTATTTTTAAAATGTATTGTGCTTATACAGTCGATGGCTTTTATTTCCATAATGTTTTTTACTACATAATTATACATCTTAATTACGTAATTACCGTCATAATTATTATGTAATTACATGTAGTTCCACTAATTACAAAATCAGGAAGTGTAATTATCTACTAAAAACTTTCTGAAATCTTATTTGTTCACTAGAGATTATTTAAAAGACCAGTGACCTACTGAAGATGGCGTGCAGCGTGGGGCACAGTAGCGGCTCTCCTTTCCCTCCCTTCATGGTCAGTGTAGTTTCAGCGGGTTGGGGAAGGACTTCAGTATCTTCAGTTATCATTTCCCTTAAAATTAGGTTGCAGGCCTTGACTGTATTACCTGCAAATTTGGAACCGCTGAGGTTTTGTCCTTGATACCTTATAGCTTTCCATGTAAAGGGTCTAGGGCTGAACTTAGAGGAAAAGCTGCTGGAGATTGCAGGGGACCTTGAAAGATCCCTTTGCCTCTGGCTGTGTTCCTGTGTGACTTGGTCTAGGTGATCCTGCTGTGGCAGGGGGATTGGACTGGATGATCTTTCGAGGTCCTTTCAGATCCCTAATGATTCTGTGATTTAAATCATTACAGCAGGCAGCTGGTTCACGGTATACTTGCCAAAAGCTATTTTAAACTCACTCTCAAACTTGGCTAGGATCCACTGGTGATGGGAACTGTCATCTTCCTGATCTTAAACGTACTTACCTGCACTTGCATCTGCCACGTATCTGAGTCCTAAGAAGACTTTGTCTCCAAACCAGTGTGAGTTGTATTGATCTTTCAAAGACTCAGAGAATGGAATCATAAAGTAGTTTGGGTTAGGTTGAACCTCAGACACCATCACATTCCAGCCCCTGGAATTAGGGACACCTCTCACCAGATCAGGTTGCCCAGAGCCACATCCAACCCAGTTTTGAGCGCTTTGAGTGATGGAGCATCCACAGCCTCCCTGGGCAACCTGTTCCAGGGCCTCAGCACCCTCACAGGGAAAAACTTCCTCCTGACATCATGAAGTCATTGTTTGCAAACACGGATTGTGAAAACAGGATCTGTGTTTGTTCTCTAAGATTTAAATTAATGCTGCAAATAAAATTAATGATTAGACTTAGTGAAGTAGAATCCCTGCATGGCAGGCATTGCTTTGCAGTGGCTTTGTGTTTCCTCAACAAAGGATTTATAGCAGAGATGTCATGAAAATGTGGTTATGCTCTGTTCTCTAAGAAATGGATGGAGTTGAATTCTCTTCATTAAGAACTAGATGGCCTTGTAAAGAAGAGCATAACGGAAAATATTTGTTCTATTCCATAGGGAACACAAAAATGGTGTGTGATACATGGATAAGAACGCAGCACAAGACAGGGAAGTGTCTAACTGCAGCTTAAATTTGGCTCATTGAATCAGAAATACCTCCTTTTGTGAAGGAGGAGTACATTTTTGTCATCTCTCCATTAGAAAAATGTGATGGTATCAACCAAAACAGGGCTCAGCACACAGGATAAGCCTTGGCTTATTCCTCTCCTCTGAGGGGAGTTAGATCACAGAATCACAGTCTGTTAGGGAATTCAAAGGGACCTTGAAAAGTCATCCAGTCCAGTTCCCCTGCCACAGCAGGATCCCCCAGATCCAGTCGCACAGGAACAGACCAGGCAGGTTTGAAACATCTCCAGAGAAGGAGGCTCCACAGCCTCCCTGGGCAGCCTCTTCCAGGGCTCTGGCACCCTCAACAGGAGCAAGGTTCTTCCCATGTTTATGTGGAACCTCCTCTGTGTATTCAAGCTGACACCCATTGTCCCTTGTCCTGTCATTGGGTGCCCCTGAGCAGAGCCTGGATCCTTCCTCCTGACCCCCACCCTTTCCACATTGATCAACAGTCATGGGGTCACNCCTGCTCATCCTGCTGGCCACCAGGACCCTCAGGTCTCTTTCTCCTGTTCGGCTCTCCAGCAGCTCTGTCCCCAACCTGTCCTGGTCCCTGGGGTTGTTGCCCAGATGAGATGGCAGGCTCTACCCTGCCCTTGGTGAGGTTAAGGAGCAGTATGATTTGTTTTTATCTAGCAGAAATGAGTTTGGAAGCAGCTGATTTGATCCTGCCAGGATTACAACTGTCAAATTCATATCAAAATGTTTTCCTATCTGATATTATTTAACTCGGAATATAATAATGTAATTATTGTGACATGAAAACGTTATGTACTGTGCTGTTTCCACTTCTCTTTAAATAGACATTTTTCACTTTGTGAGAGATGCGTGCAGTAAGACAAAACAAAAAAGGAATTAAAAGGAGTGAGTGACAGCCTAAGCCAGTTTATTTCGATGATAAAAACAAATAAGATTTGACGGCAGTGGAATTTTCCAGATGTGGAATCAAAACGTTTAGCTCCTTACGGTGTTGTTTTCTATTGGTAGTTGGATTAAAAGCCAGCAGATCCGAACCGTAGCAGGGTGTTTAGCTCCTCCGTGGTTTTCCTAGACATTTGTGTTCTGTATTTTGAGAGGAGGGCATAGAAGTCTTGAAGGGACTACTGTGTCCAGTGCTGGGCCCCTCAGTTCCAGAAGGACACAGAGCTGCAGGAGGGTGTCGAGCGTAGAGCAACGAAGAGGATGAATAAAGTTGAACAGCTCCCTTATGAGGAAAGGCTGAGGGAGCTGGTGCTCTTGAGCTTGGAGGAGGCTGAGGGGTGACCACATTCATGTCTCTACATCTGTGAGGGGTGGGTGTCAGGAGGATGGAGCCAGGCTCTTCTCAAGGTCATCTGGGGATGGGACAAGGGGCACTGGGTGCCAGCTGGAACACAGGAGGTTCCCTATCAATATCAGCAGGAACTTCTTCCCAGGGAGGGTCCCAGAGCACTGGACCAGGCTGCCCAGGGGGGTTGTGGAGTCTCCTTCTCTGGAGACATTCCAGACCCACCTGGCTGTGTTCCTGTGCAGCTTGGTCTGGGTGATCCTGCTGTGGCAGGGGGATTGGACTGGATGATCTTTTGAGGTCCCTTCTGATCCCTTACAATTCTATGATTCCATGAATTGGGTCCTGCATTTCCATTCGGAGCCCACCAAACTTTGGATCACATTTTAGTTCTACTCCTTACTCAGTGAGGTTTTTCCTGATTAGGGAAGAGTTAAAGAAGATCTGTAGGTGTTCCTGCACGATCGCAGGCAGAGCCTTAGATTGGCATTAGCAATCTCTGCAATAATTCTAGAGTTGGGTTCGTTTGAAAACATCATTTTGTATCATCTTGTTCTGGATATGCAAAGCAGGGAAGGGAAAAAGTCTCTGGAAAACTATGCGATAAAGAAGGAGTTTTTTTTATCAGCCTCTAAACATAAAATACGATTTGGGAGGAAGTGTCTCTCTGCAGAAATCAGCACTTTTCCAGATGGAGCGCATCCTTCTTGGGAAGTTTCTTCAGCAGTTGCAAGCTGATGTTTTTGAAACGTCTGGAGTAGGCCAGTATTTCTGTTGACTAGTACATTTTGGAAGGCCATTATTATGGTAAACCGTGTTCTTAGCATAATTCAAATGGGTATATATACTTTGGGTTTAAAGATTGAGTTCCTTTGCAGAACGGGAACTGCAAGCAGCACTCGGGAAATGAAAAATGATCGTTCCATCCAGCGTGTTCAGACACAGCAATGTTTTACATACAAGATTTTCCAGCAGTACAAGTGCTTTGTGTCACCGCTTGGTCTGAGAGAGGCCCAGGGAATGCCTGAAGGTCAAGCAGATCTTTGTTGTAAAGCAAAGCTCTCCAGTAGAGTGGCTCCCAGTTATGATGGTAATACAGCTCGCACCAGTAACAGGACTTTTCCATAGGAAGAAGACACCCTTGTCTTTTCAGGTGATACAGACTGCCTTTAAAAGACAGACTGATGAGGAAGAGGAGATGATGAGGAGACAGACTGATCCATATTGATCAACAGTCATGGGGTCAGCAAGGAGATCAGGAATGAGTGGGGGCACACATAAAGGTGTTCCTTCCTTTAGAGGAAATCTATCTGATGCTTTGCCTTGATCAAGAATCACAGGGTTAGGGTTTGGAAGGGACCTCGAAACATCATCCAGTCCCATCCCCTGCCAGAACAGGATCTCCTAGATCCAGTCACACAGGAACGTGGCCAGAGAGGTTTTGAACATCTCCAGAAAGGGAGACGCCACAACCTCCCTGGGCAGCCCCTTCCAGGGCTCTGTCACTCTCACTGGGAAGAAGCTTCTTCTCATCTTGATGTGGAACCTCCTCTGTTCCAGCTGACACTTGTTGCCCTTTGTCCTATTGCTGGATGCCCCTGAGCAGAGCCTGGAACCTTCCTCCTGACCCTCACCCTTTCCATATTGATCAACAGTCATGGGGTCAACCCTCAGGCTCCTTTTTTTCCAAGCTCAAGAGACCCAGCTCCCTCACCCTTTCCCCATGAAGGAGATACTCCACTCCGTCATCTTTGTGGCTCTGCACTGGACTCTCTCCAGCAGCTCTGTGTCCTTCTGGAACTGGTGGTCCCAGAACTGGTCACAAAATTCCAGATGGGGGTCTCCCCAGTGCAGAGTAGAAGGGAAAGACAGCCTCTCTCAATCTACTAACCTTGATCTAGTTTATTGTGATGATGTCACAATAAATGATGGCAAAAACTGAGATAAACCCTTGACAAGAGCAGAGATGTGACCATACCGTGGGGAGCAGGCCGTTGTTTTGTGGTTATGTATAAAGAAGTAGAGGGTGTATTTCTTCTAAGCCCCTACTGTTTTTTTTCAGAGAGACAAATCTAGAGACTAAACATCTTGTATGGGGTCACTTGGAAATTAATTTACAGTCCTCAAGGTGAACAGTTATTACCCACTAATAGCTGCTCTTTACCCACAAGAGATTTTAGCAGGTAGAAGCCAACTCTGCTTTTTCATATTCAGTAAATACAGGTATTTTGATAACTCCTGTGGAAGTTATCCCAAGGAGGAGTTTAATATTCTACAGATCATAGCACATAATCTTTCTTCGTTGTGCTTGAACGTCAGCCATGCAGAAGGAAAAGAATACATTTACAGAATTGGTTTAAGAAGGCCGTCTCCAATATCACAGAGAAGTTTCAGCTATTCTATCATTTTACTTTAGACCCTCTGCAAGGAGGGTGGAAGACAAAAGGCATGCTCAGATTTGTAAGCATATCAAGTTAGTTCTCTGAGATCAAAGGCTATCTCTGCATGAGGGACTTTGCACATTGTCTTCCAGATCAGCTGCAAGGACAGGAAGACCTGCAAAGCATTTTGTTTGCTGTGCGTTCAATCTCCTGTCATCTGCTAATGCAGTCTTTGTCAGACAGTACTTAATGTTGTGGTACCCAAGTAACCTGCTTCCCTGTACCTGTCTCTTGGATTCCCTGTTAAAAGTGCTGGCTTCTGAGGAATTTGAGATCAGCAGACATTCTTCCCTCGGGGGAAAGGATAACAGATGTATTGACATCCTAGTAGTGGGGCTCGTTGCATCAATGGGACAAGAGCATATTGTTCTGCCCTTGATGTATTACTGGCAGCTGAGCCTGTGAGCTCTCCCTGTTCATATGGCTGGCCTTCTGTTCTGCTGGAGGGCAGGATAAGGCAGAGGATACAAATTCTTACGGGTCCTGGTCTTCCAACACGAGGAGTTTTCCAGCCTCTTAATCAGAATAGCCAGAAGTGTGTAATTTATCCACTTGTGAAGTGTCTAGTGATAAACCAGAGGTATCTGGGGGGAACAGAGAGGTTGTTAAAAAGGATCAAAATGTTTGGGTTTAATTTACTTCTGGAACTGCTCAATGGGTTAAAGCAGAATAATGCATTCTTACATGTGAGTGTATGCTGGGTTAGAGCAGGGATCATTGCCTGTGCTTGATCCTGTGGAGCAGGTCCAACGTCTCCAGAGAAGGAGGCTCCACAACTCCCCTGGGCAGCCCCTTCCAGGGCTCTGTCTCCCTCACTGGGAAGAAGTTTCTTCTCATCTTGATGTGGAACCTCCTCTGTTCCAGCTGACACCCAGAGCCCCTTGTCCTAGCATTGGGTGCCACTGAGCAGAGCCTTCCTTCTGACACCCACCCTTTCCATATTGATCAACATTCATGGGGTTACTCCTCCCTCAGTCTCCTCTTTTCCAAGCTGAAGAGACCCAGCTCCCTCAGCTTTTCTCCTCAGGGAGATGCTCCATTCTCTTCATCATCTTTGTGGCTCTGTGCTGGACTCTCTCAAGCAGCTCTGTGTCCTTCTAGAACTGAAGGGCCAAGAACTGGACACATGATTCCAGATGTGTTCTCAGCAGGGCAGAGTAAAGGGGAAGGAGAACCTCTCTCAATCTACTAACNTCAGTTCCTCCCTGCCCAGCTCTCCAGCCTGTCCAGGTCCTGCTGAAGTACAGCCCAGCCCTCTGGGGCGTCAGCCACCCCTCCCAGCTCTGTGCCATCAGCAAACTTGCTGACAGTGCACTCTAATCCCTCATCCAGGTCGTTGATGAATAGATTGACTAGTACTGGTCCCAGTACTGAGCTCCAGGGGACTCCACTAGATCCAGGCCTCCAACTAGCCTCTGCCCCACTGGCCACTACTCTCTGGCTTCTGTCGTACAGCCAGTGCACAGTCCACCTCACTACCTGATTTTCTAGGTGTGACTTCTTATTTGAGTTTCCTGGGGTTAGTTGCTTTAGGTGTTTTTACTGAGGTAATTCCTTTCCTCCATCGTCTGTTTAATCCTGCAGGGCTTTGGGTGCCATCACATAGCTGCAGTTTCTGGCTGTGTAGAAAGCAGTGAACGTCTTGGGAAGGCAGGCTGTTACCAACCCTTCGCAGACCTTCGTACATCTCTTTTCAGTGGGTTTTTGCAAACAGCTGATCAAATTAGATTCGTCACTCTTGGCTTACGGTGATTTTAAACTGCAGTGGAATATATTAAAGCAGCCAACCACGCTGATTGTGTTGCAAGCCTCATTGAATTTCATCCGTTCACACGTTATTGTGAAAAGCTGGGCTTTTTTAAATGCGTGATTGTGACTGTACCTTTAGCGACTCCAAAGGTCATCTGTAATCGCTGCATAATTTATTAGCGTTAGATATCTGATTCCTGAAAGCACGTTCCACATCTACGTTAAAGGAGGAGCTCGAATTCACTGCGCTCATACAGTGTTCTCATCCCAAGCCCTTCCTGGTCAGTCGGCTGCTGCGCTGAAACCTTCGTGCGTAATTGAGCGTTGCTGTCCGTGGATCGTGGAAGTGTCCGCTGTGAAGTGCTGAGGCACTGGAGCACATGTTACATGTTCTAGAGATGGCCGTGTGTTGTTAGGAAGGTGTTTCTTCTTCGCAGCCACCAGATGATTATTTCACAGAAAGCTAGGAGCTGGAAGAGACCTCTAGTCCAGTCTCCTATACTGCAACCCAAATCTTGCTGCTTGAATCTGTACCCAAAGCCCTGAGAGAGTCCAACCCCATCACTGCTATTACTGAGGCTGGAATCGATCATCCAGCCCAGCCCAGGACCTGGCATCACCTCATCACCCAGACCAGGGCACTGTGGGCCACAGCCAGGCTGTCCTTCAACACCTCCAGGGATGGAGACTCCACCACTGCCCTGGGCAGTCCAGTCCAGGCTCTGATCAACCTTTCCGCGAGGAAGGGCTTCCTGCAACATTCCCATTGACAGGTTTTATTCTCAGCCACCTTTTTATAACCCACAGAAAGCTTGGTAGAACCTTCTAGTTGAGAGTCAATAAAAACACTGATGGGATAGATTTTACACGAGCTCTCTACATCCCTCTCAACACTGTTGTCTTTTCAAGGGAACCTCCTTGTGCTTGCTCAGAGATGAATGTCCTGACAGCTAACACTGTGAGTATCTGATGATTGCACGGTGGATTCTGTTGAAATTCACATTTCAAAGCAAATCTTTCAGGTTTCCACATAGCTTAATGCAAGAGAGTAGTGGTTGCCCCTTGGCTTTCAGCAGGAATTCGTGTGTTATTTTTAACAAATATTGCAAGGGCTTTTAATGTAATTTATGCACAGAAAAATTGCTGCTTATTCCAGCGTTCGGCAAATATTGTACACTGCTGGATGCACAACTGTTTCCTTTTTGAAAAATCCTTTGGGAAAGTAGTGCCTGCGCTGGAGTGTCCGGGGAGTGGCTGCTAATCCAGGGAAAAGGGAAGGCGTTGGTCGCTTGGTCTTTATCCACAAGGCACCAGAGCTGGGTCAGGCTGGAATTTCACCCCTTAGTCCCTTCATTCACCGATCGCCGGTGGATGTGAAGCAAGTCTTTCTTTAAAAAGGTGCTGTGGATACTTAGAAACTTAGATTTCATGCTGACCCTCGCCAACAGAAGATGAGTTTCCATTTCTCCTTTAGTACATAGGTTTGATACCTTCTCAAGAAGGTCAGTGGCAAAAAGATCACAGTTAAACACCTAAACATCTTTAGTTCCTCTTGAGTTTGGCTCCTCCAAGAGACCCACAGCCAAGAAATAAAACTGAAGGGAGTTACCATAGAATACCATTAAATAAATGCCCAGACCTCGTTCACATCACTAATGAGCAGTAGCCCTTGTGTCACCCGTACAGCAGCACATCTCACAAGTTGCGACAAGCTCCAGTTTTCTAAATAACTTGAGTGTCTCCGGTGGTTTCGGTTCTTATTTATCAGCTGTCTTCATTGACTTGATGAATATAAACCCATTCTCTGAATGCATGGCATCACTGATGTATCTGCCCTACCTAGATACAATCTGCTGCCTTCCCCACTCCCTCAGTTCAGGCCTCTTTGTTATTTTAGAGTCTGTAATTTGTTACGCAGTGCTGTGGTCGGGAAGATACTAAAGGT
>VZRI01012880.1:17926-71359 GCA_013397515.1 Upupa epops
AACGGAAAGCGACAGCCCTCGGAACTTGCTGTCGTGCCCTCAGGGCTGCCGCAGCCCCTTCCCACCTGCTTTCCCAGCAGACGGGGTCTGTTTACAGTACCAGCTCCGCACAGAGCCAGTTACTATGCACGGGGAGCCCGTGAGCCCTCGCTCTTCGTCCGAGGCTGCACAGACGACGCGATTCTGCGGGAAGAGCCTTCCCGAGCCAGAGGGAGCCTCCCGCGTTATAAATAGGCGNCCTGGCGCCTGGCCAGACGGCACAAGCGACGCAGTGCGGCCGCAGCGCGCGTGCGCGGCAGCAAGGGCTTCCCCGCAGTGCGCGGGGCTCCGTGGGCGGTGCTGGGATCCGAGGCTCAACCTGAGTGGTGCCGGGGTGCGGTGAACCGATCAGGTTGAGCCGAGCCTGGAGCTCTATAAAACAAGGGCCGTCTCGCATTGGCTTGCACCACGGAGCTTGCCAGAGTCGCCGCTGCCCGCGGCTCTGTGCTCAACAATAGGCAGCGCTCTTGTCGCCGCAGAGGTGGAGAGAAAAACAGGCGCCTCGGTCCCTGGTTGAGGTCCGGTGCCTTGGCCGATTTTAGTCGCAGGCGCTAGATCCGGCCATAGTCTGAGTCCGGGCAGGGCACGCAGCGGTGTCCGCAGCTTCCACGCCTGCGGCCGTTCGCAGGATTGGACTTTCTCTGCGGCACTTAATGGCGCAGAGCCAGGCTGCACGCCTAGTGTGCCAGGCAGGCCTCTGTTTATTTTATAGAAATCGCTGTGCTAGTCTTGGCCGCCTTTGTGATTTGTATGCGGGATGTGAGCCACGGAAGGACTGTGTCTGCCCGCTTTTATGAAGATTTAAACCTATCGTGTCCTGTTTTAACCGAGTTGCTGTATTTAGGGCTGTATCTTGTCAACGATACTATGCAGTGCTTCCAGCATTGATGTATTTCCACCCTGAAATCGGTTGCAGCCTTACAATGCCTCCGGGAAAACCCTGGAAAATTCCTGCTTGCCTGCAGCATGTATAATTCAAAGGCAACTAATACACTCATGGCTGAACGTGAGCCAGCAGATGGCCAAGGTGGTTAATGGCATCTTGGCCTGTAAGAGAAATAGCGCGAGCAGCAGAACTAGAAAGGTGACTGTGCTCCTGTACTCAGCACTAATGAGGCCTCATCTTGAGTGTAGTGGGTGTTTTGGGGCAGCTCAACGTAAGAAGAAGTGGGTACAAAAAGTGCAATGAGGCTAGTGAAGAACCTGGAGGGCACACAGGGTTATAAGGAGTGGCTAAGAGAAAGTGGGTTGATTAGTCAAGAGAAAAGGAGATGTTCTTTACCTGAAAAGAGGTTGTAAGGAGGTGGGGGCTGGTCTCTCACAAGCCACTAGCAACTGAACAAGAGGAGATGGCCTCATGTTGTGCCAGGGAAGGTTTAGATCAGACATTAGGAAAATTTATTCACTGTAAGAATGGTTAGGTGTTGGAAGACTGCTCAGGGAGGCAGTGGAGTCGCCGTCCCAGGAAGTGTTCAAAAAACACGTAAATGTGGTACCAGGACACGTGATTTAGTGGGCATGGTGGCAGTGGGCTTGACGATCTCGTCTCTTCCAACATTAATGAATCTATGTTCTTTGGTACTTCACAGAGAAAAATCATACTACTTTCTAACTGTCGGTGCAGTAGGGCAAAGCTCTATTTTGAAAAGGTGATTTGATGATGTATTGTTTACATCAAATCTGTTTCAGGTTTTGAATGTCACATGCATGACGATTACAGCTTGACTCTGATTTCTGCCAGACTGACAGAGTTTGAGGCCATGCTAAGGCAGGGTAGCGGAACTTGACTTTTTCTAAAAACTCTTCCAGAGAAAAATATACATTTGAGGTTCTCGCTACTGTCAACGGAGCAAAGCAGGACTTGCGAAAGACAGTCCGCCTCATTTGTATACCTGCCCTGAATAAGCTGGATCTCTCTCTGTAAATGTGTCTCCTTGATGACTACGGACAGATTGTGCATCTTTTTTTCTGTATCCATATATAACAATTTTGACAGATAAAAAATAGCCGAGATGAATCTGGTTTTATTTTGCTTGCTTACTTAGTAGAAGCTGATAGAAACTATTTGGTATTCAGGTCCCATATAACTTTCAATGTTTAATTATTAATGTATTATGTATTAATTATTGCCTTGTGTTCTAATGTACATTTTAATTTGAGGCACTTTTTACTTTATCCATAAACGCAGCTGCCTTGTATCTGTAATGCCCATTGACCTTTGGTGAAGTGCTATCATTTTCTTTCAGAAATGTTGGCTTTGCTTGGTTACGTAATAACAGCAGCAATCATGATTTGTCTAGGTCTCTCACTAGTAGTTCAAATACATACGCCTTCGATTGTCTTTAACCCAAACCTCCAGTTACCTCATTCTGTTCCCTCCCTCGGGTACTGTTTTTAAAATATTCCAGACTGTAAAACAAGTTTCTAGAGCTATCCCTTTACAAAGGCTTATTCTCTAATTTAACCACTCTCTATTTATGATGTTTTAGTCTATAATCATGAAGAGTTTTCCAGATTTCTTAAGGGGTTTTTCCTGCTCTCTTAAGAAATGCTATAGTTTCTTCTTCCCCCACACTCCAGAACCCAAGCCATCTAATTTAAATTGCTGTGACATTTTAATGTGTTGTGCTGTAGGACACAGTACGTATATTTTAAACTTACTCGTCGTTAATTTTGCTCTCTGTGCCATTATGTTTGTTACAGAAATAGTTTATCGCTTCTAGATAGGCGCACAGAGGCAACAGAAACAAGAGCATGTACAGTGAAAAGCGCTGAACAAGTCCCTCAACCCCAGTGAGTCTTGTTAGCCCTGTGCGAAAGACGAAACAGACTTGTATCGTAACTTTCGGCACGCACAGCTTTGCTCCCGCGACTGAAGCGGACTTGCCGCGTTTGCCGCAATGCTCGCGCCCGGCCCCGGCCCCGGCCCCGGCTCTACAGGCATCCCGGAAGTCGCTCACAGCTCCCGCTGCAGGGCGCCGCTGCGCACCAGCAGAGGGAACTCGTCCCTGCGGTTGCGGTGCACAAAAGCGATGCACAAAAGTAAATGGAGCACAGCTTGTGTAAGAATCAGGCTACAGGTTTGGGTTTTATTGCTTGCTCCCAGACATCAGAGATGAGCAGAAAGGTGACGTCATTGATTTCCCTTAGACATCTGAGGCGACTGAGAGTTTGTTTTCCTCAGGCTCTGACCGCTTTTAACTGATTCAAAAATAATTCTCTTGATATGCATGAATATAGACCTCAAAAGCCTGCATAGGCTTGGTCGTTGCATAAAAACCCCAAAGTTACACACCACTTGAACTACTCGGACATTTTCCCTAGTGACTGAGAGTAGCTTTGCTCTGGTGAACTCTCATCTCCAGCTTAGAGAATTCTAGCGTGGTTGCTAGGAGACGTCTACCCTGGTTCACTGTTAGCCCTGTGACAAATGCCGATAGGTCTCCTATGGTACAGAGACGATAGGAGATCATAGTGGACGAGGACAATTAGCCATCAATAGGACTGTCTTCTATTGCACGCGTAGAATTACTTAAGGAGAAATATTAAGAAGTTAGAGGTAAATAGTGGAAGAAAGTAGAAGCAGATAACAAGTAAGGACCATTCAACAGGTGTTATCAACAGATGACTCTATCAATGCTGGGACCTCGCTGCTACTGTCATACGTGCACTAATTTTCCTCTGCCAGTAGTTTCACATGTTCGGGTTTTTTTTCCAGGAAAAAAATTGTTGATGCAATCTACTCTATATGTATGTATCTTTAGACATGAGGGTTGTTTAAGATGCCAGGCAGATCAATCTACTAAAGGAGGCTTCTGACATTATAGTAACATTTAACTGGGGGTGGGGGTGCAGGAAACTACCAACAGTTGCACCAGAGAACCGTGGTTGAACATGATATTCACATGAATGAAAAGACCATAGAGATTTTATCACTGACTTTAAACAACTTACATTCAGAGACGTTACCGTTACTTTCTGAACAGATCCTGTCTCCGTAGCTCATTTGAGTGAGGAAAAAAAATAAAGCAAAAAAACCCCACAACCAAAAATAAAAACCTCAATGCTGGTTTCAAAACCAGGTCGGACAGACTGTTACGATTCTGTAATCAGACCCCCTGTGTATTGGATTCCAGTGATCCTTATCCAGGACTAACATAATAAACGTAAACTTTATACCCAGACATGAGCTGCACTGTAGAGCCTAACTAAATGCAAAATAACGAATATAAAAAACCTCCACATTCTTTGAAAGTGTGGGAACAATAAATTAAGCAAGAGCCTTATTTTGAGATGTCGTCTGCATCAAGGTATCAGCTAGGATAGCCAATATCAAGGCATGTGACATTTAAATTCCTCGCTGCTTTAGTGCCTGAGAGGAAGTCCTCCTTTGAATCTGAGCTAATCATAGAATCCTTAGGGACCCGAAGGGACCCGAAAAGATCATCTAGTCCAATTTCCCTGCCACAGCAGGATCACCCAGACCAAGACGCACAGGACCCTAACCTACATTGTCTCAGTTAGATGGATTGTCTGGGTTACTGTACCCCAGCACTTTGACATTAATAACTCCTGCTCAAATGAAATTGTAGGGACTGATGTAGGCCATACACTGTGCAAGAGAAGCCGGGCTGCTGCTAGCAGCAGAAATGTGTTGAGAAAGAGGAATTTTGTTAAACGTTCAGACCATGCTACTAGGAAAGACTATGAAACTACACAGACTGACCTTTTTAAAACTTCAGAAATTCACTATTTAGTTTTTTTACTTAAATCACAGTAAGTTCCAAATCTGCAAGATATTAGATGTTTGTTAATTTATTTCTTTTTTCAGTTCTCGTGGTGGAGAAACAAAGATTTTACAGCTAAACAAGTATAACTTGTATTATGATCTGGATAAATAAAAGACAACCATGTGAGCTTTTATAGAACTTCTGGCATAAATAATGTTTTCTCCCAACAAATTTTAAGTTACAGAAAACAAGATCTAGGATATTTTCTCTGCAGATCTCTTAGTAGTATCATTAGTGCAATGCCACAACAGGCATTGGACACCGCTGGTAATTTCTTAGTTGTAGATTTCTCAGAGCAGAAACCATCTTTCAGCCACGGAAAACCACCTTGTGATTACATACTTGCTGTTACTGTTACACTGATGAAGGCTGCAAAATAAAGTGCTGGGTAGTAAACACGTAGAGTAGGAATTTAGTCATGCTAAGACTCAGTTCTACCATTTCTCTCTCAACCCAGTTCCTTCAAATTAATAGTTCCGTTCAATAGCTGAATATCTGGTTTTAAAATATGCCAAAAGAATTTTGTGTTCAGTGGCTTCTAGAGACTAATCCAGTACAAATAAATGAAACAATAAAGATGATTTGTGCAATTCCTTTTGAATAGTCAACTTTTGGATAGTTTTTCCTCTACCAAGTCCTCAAATGTCTATTGGTCTCTTTTCCTAAAATACAGAATAGAGTGCTGAGGAGGGGAGGAGAGAAGAGAGGGACCCCTCCTTAGAAAGCAAGCTGTAGCAGAAGTGAACTTGCAATTCCTGAGAGTGTCGGTGCTGCTTCTGGCTTGGTATCCATGGAAACCTGATTTGCCATACTGCTGCAGGAATTAATTGACAATTCCAACCCACTTGCTCATATTGCTACGAAATTAATTCACATCAGGTTATACCAGACTCACTTTAATATTCGGGTTCGCTTTTTGTTACATTGCCTCGGAACAAAAGGTTGGAACAGCTTTCCCTGACTTGAAGAAAAGGCCATTTAAATCTTTGCCTCCTCAAAACTAAGTCACAGCACAGAGAGGCTACGTCTTGAAAAACAGTGATTTTGAATGACGATTTGTCTAAGTGTCAATGGCAGGAGATGGCACATAGTGGGGAGCGCTCTTTGCAGATCTTCTTTCCCACATCTTATTTTGTGCTCTATTTTTCACCTATCTATTTTTCAGTCGCTGGATTATCCTGGATGAAAGTCACTGTCTGCTCTTCAATATCAGAACATACCTTCCTCTTTCACAGTTCATTCTCTTATAGGATACAACACGCAAAGCTTCAAAAAGAACGAGACAAAGGCACTTTTGCTAGGGAATACTGTTTCCAGACTTTTCTTTGAAGGATTTTCGTTAATTACATTAATGAATTAATTACATTTTCATTAATTACAAATTCTCGCCAGGTCTTCTCCTGGATCACCCCTCTCTGAATATCTACTCGAGAACTTCCTTTCCTCTTCTTTTTCTAGCTACATTCCCGAGTTGCTGCCATATTTCTTTATTTTCTCCCTGACCTCCAAATCATCTTATCTACTCCGAATCTTCTCTATTTGAACATTTATTTTCTCTGTTTCCATCTTTCTGATACTTTGCAATGTAGCAGCTGATCCTTTTGTAACTATGGCAACTACATCATGATGTCAGTAAAGGACCTCGCTATTGCCTGAAATCTCATTAAATGCCAGGGATGTTGTCTGAGCTGATGTTTAATGTTCTGTACCCAGGGGTACAGGAAAGGCCAAATTCTTGTGAGCTAATACCCTTCAGACAATTGCCCTTCTCTGTCTGTCCCACAGATGTGGGCTATTCAAGGGGCACTATCACAGAAAAAAGAGCAGGGATGTTATCATAGACTGGTCATACAGTCCTTGAATTCAACCCAAGAAGTTATGACGTGTGGCTCTGTCACACTGCGAATACTGACAGTTTATGAGAAGAAACCGATTGTTCTCAAGCCAGAACCTCAAGTGCAGGAAAAGCTGCCTATACTTGCTAAATACTTTTGGATTCATGGACAAAGCTAAGCAGCACTGTTTTTTTCTGACTGTTAAATGCAGGCTAGGCAAAAGATCACTTCCTGTCTTCCAGAAAGATTAAAAAATACCTTTAGCAATGGTTCCATGCATTTACTTACACGTTATATTTAACTGACATTTGAGATATTTTTACACATCTTTAAAATTTGCTGCCTTTGCATATTTGTTCTTGGCAACGTAAGCACAGTCAGTTAGCTCTAGCTCACGTCTCGGATTAAAAAAAGGTAACTGATTTCAAGTACATCTGATTTCTGCTAGATCTGAACATAAATGTTACTCCTATTTTCCAGGGGCAATCAGTGCATTCTGATTTTAGTACAATCTAGATTATGCAGGTATTTTACTTTACTAAAAACATACCTTACTAGGTATTCCCTTGCAAATCAGACATGCTTCACATTACATTCAGCGTGGTTAAATTAATTTTAAGAGAGTAACATATAAAAATGCATATAAAGCTTTTTTCTCTCTTCAGATGGCAAACAGGCTCTCTTGGACAGCAGGTCGAGAAATGCAATTCTCTCTCTCTGCTCTACGTTCCCTGGCGTCCTCCATCTCTGGAGTGCCCAATGCAAAATGGACATGGATCTGTTTGAAATAGGTCCAGAGGAAGCTACAGAAACGATCCAAGGGCTGGAACCCCTCTGCAGTGAGAAAGTTGAGGTTGTTCAGCATGGAGAAAAGAAAGATTCGGGGAAATCTTACTGTAGCCTTTCACTACATAAAGTGGAATCACGAGAGACACAAAGGCAGACTTTGCACCACAGCTTGTGGTGACAGGACAAGGGGCAACCACTTTGAACTGACAGAGGGTCAGCTGACTTTGGGTATTGGGAAGAATGGTTTCACACTGTAACAGTTTGCCCAGAGAGGCAATGGATGCCAATGCCCCCTCCATGGAAATGTCCAATGCCAGGTTGGATGATGCATTGAGCAACCTGGTCTAGTACGAGACTAGCCAGGGGGTTTGAAACCTGATAGCCTTTTATGAGGGCATAAGCAGGTGGTTAGATGATGGCAGAGCAGTGGATGTGATCTATCTCGACTTCAGTAAGGCACTTGGCACAGTCTCACACAACATCCTCCTGGCCAAACTGAGGCAGTGTGGACTGGATGATTGGGTAGTGAGGTGGATTGTGAACTGGCTGCAGGATAGAAGCCAGAGAGTAGTGGTTAATGTGACAGTCTAGTTGGAGGCCTGTATCTAGTGGGGTCCCCCAAGGATCAGTGTCAGGACCAGTCCTCTTCAATCTAGTCATTAATGACTTGGATGACGGATTAGGGTGCAGTGTCAGCAAGTTTGCTGATGACAGCAAGCTGGGTGGTGTCGCCGACCCCCCAGCAGACTGTGCTGCNATGGGGGGTGAGCAGATCGAGAGAGGTTCTTCTCCCCCTCTACTCTGCACTAGTGAGACTGCATCTGGAGTACTGTGTCCAGTTCTGGGCCCCTCAGTTCAAGAAGGACACAGAGCTGCTGGAGGGTGTCCAGCGTAGATGGGTTATGTATTTGTAGCGTACAAATATGCAGTTATGCATCTGTTGGGCCTGGTCTATGGACCAGTCTGTGTAACACTGGTTATAGAATTCTTGCTGTTTGCAGTGGGTGGGAAAGGAGTGAAGAACAGGTGGCACTGTTCTCTGGGATTTTTTTGCTTTATCATCCAACATAAATTTTAAACCTCGAATTATCATGTAAGCTATAAAACAAATAAAATACTGTAATTGAAATCAAATAAACCTCTTAATTTCAGATGAGCTGCAACAATGGATTCCACAGGTTAACAATTCTAACCTAAGGAAATCCTATGTATTAGACATGCCATAGATTGTTGCGATGGAAGCTTTTTTCCCCTTACTTTTTTATTCTCAGAGTAAGGCCAGCAGATTAATTTTCGTATTATGCAAGAGCATAACAATTTTGGTTTTGAGCAAGCAGGAGAAGAGGAGAAAATTTAGTGTGGCTGTACTGCATTCCCTTTGTTATTCTTCCTATTTTTACTTTTAGACATGCAACTCCAAGGATACCTGAAGAGGGATTTTGTACATTGCAGTCAGTAACATTTGAAGTACTTTGAAAAGTGAATGTTGCTGACATTTTAGCCAGCTTATCTCCTGGCCCTATCTCTTGGCAGATTATTCCTACATAGTCCTGAGGAACTTTGTATGAGGGACTCTAGTGATAGAACAAGGGGAAATGGTTGTAAACTGAAAGAGGGTAGATTCAGATTTGATCTTAGAAAGAGATTTCTCACTATAGGGTGGTGAGGCACTGGAACAGGTTGCCCAGAGAAGCTGTGGATGCCTCCTCCCTGGAAGTGTTTAAAGGCCAGGCTGCATTGGGCCCCTAAGCAACCTGGTTGAGTGAGAGGTGTCCCTGCTTATGGCAGGGGGGTTGGAACTAGATGATCTGAGGTCCCCTCCACCCTAGACCACTCTGTGATTCTACAGTGTATGTGATTTATTTCTCAAATTCCAGAATAAGCACACGTCTGGCTTCAAAGAAAATTCAAAGGCAAAAGCTATTTGAGAATATTAACAGATAAGCCAGTGACTAAGTACACAGTAAGTTGTGTACTGTCCAGGTGATAAAGATAGGAAGTCTTACAGTAATGAGGCTAGTGACAGACTTACGGGTTTCACTAAGTGCAGCTTGTGACAGCTGAGGAAATAAGTGCGAACCACAATACAAACACATCTCTTGGCGTAAGGTTCCCCTCCACCTCGTGACTGAAACAGCCCAAATCTGGGCTGTATCTTTGTCTCAATCTTGGGTTAGCCTGAACTCTTCTATTACTGAATGCTGAGTTTTTATCCCAAGCTGAGCACGCACTCTAAAATCCACCTGACTGAAATCTCATTGCTACTCCCTCATTAATATGCCAGAAGGCTTGCATGACATTTCTAAGGAGTGTCTCTACGCTCTTGGGACCGATGATTCAGCGTGGAACTGCTTGGAATTTCTACAAAACTTCAGCCCTCCTCACTTATCAAATGGCTTCCTTTTACCAACCTGTCAAGCTAGACTAAAAATAATTGCTTTGTGAGCAATAGCATGGAGAAGGATGGAAATTTCACAGCGCAGTGGATGAGGCAGCTCAGTGGAAAAAGGAAGCTGCATTTTCAAGAGCAGCCTGAAATGTATCTTCCCTGTTTAATTCCTGCTTCTGCAGTTAGGCAAAAAACCCACAAGTTTTAAGATGCGTAGCGAGTAACACTCTAGCTAAAAACGTACGCAACGAACATCTCTGTAAGGTCAATTTCACAGCCTTTGCTCCTGAAAGAATTCAAGGAAAAAGCTGTGTTTGGAACAGGGTCTGTAACTGACAAAGCAGACACATCAAAGAACCAGAAGTCTCAAGAGAAGTATAAAACCACTTACCAATTTTGATTTTCACAGCACTGCAGGGTTCAGAGACTAGCCTCACCACACATTAGATGGTATTCAATGGGAAAGACTCCTCTCAGGAAAAGGAAAGCCTCCTCACACCTCTCAAACTCCTGCAACTGTCCCCACGGGCCTACAGATAGGAAGGTATCAATCTGTGTCCCGTGTGTCGGATTTACAGTGAAATAGAATAGGGACAAAGACAAAAAGTTCATGGGATCCTGCGGTAAGTAGCAGTCCAAGACCTTAAAAACATTGCCACAGGAGCTATTTCTTTGTAAACATATTTTAAACGTACATATAAACATATTTATGAAAGTAATGGGAGAGGGGGAGTCAAAGCCCTCTGCATTCAGTACAGGGAAGCAAGAACAAATGGACAGAATTAGCTGCATTTACTAGTAGGCCGGTAGTAGACTCACAGCCTCTGACAAAAAGATGGTATCGACTTTTTAAGCTTTACTCACGTAATAGGCACCTACCTACACATCCCATTTGAGAAGTCACGGCAGTCCGGTGAAATCCACGTGGATTGGAAAAGGGAAAGCGTAACCCCCATTTTTTATAAGGGGAGCAAACCCAAGGAATTACAGACCACTCAGTCTGACCTCTGTGCCAGGAAAGGTCACGGAACAGACTCTCCAGGGAACTGTGTAAAAACACATGAAAAATAACGAGGTGGGGTGGCTGTTGGCAGCCAACGTGACTTCACAAAGTGCAAATTGTGCCCGAGTAATTGGGTGACCTTCTACACTGGAGTTGCAGCTCTGCTAGTTAAAGGAAGAGCAACTGACCTCATCCACCTGGATTTGTGCAAGGCATTTGACACTGTCCCACATGACACCCTTGTCTCTAAGATGGAGAGACTTGGACTTAATGAATGGATGATTTGAGGAACTGGCTCAATAAGGAACTGGCTAGAAGGTCACACTCAAAGAGTTGTGATCAATGGCTCTAAATCTAGGTGGAGACTGGTGACAAGTGGACTTCCTTAGGGGTGCCTTTCTGGGTCCAGTGCTGCCTCACATCTTTGCCAGTGACATGGACAGCGAAACTGAGTGCACCCTCAACCAATCTGCTGATCACACCAAGATGTGTGGTGCGGTGAACTCATTTGAGGGAAGAGAGGCCATCCAGACTGAGAAGCGGGACAGTGCAAACTGCATGACTTTCAACGAGCCGAAGTGCAAGGTCCTACTTCTGGGTCAGGACAATCCCAGGCAGTTATAAGCTGGGTGCGGAGCGGATTGAGAGCGGTCCTGAAGAGAAAGAGTTGGGGGTGTTGATAGATGAGAAGCTCAGCATCCAGCCGTATCACAGGATGCATCAAGAGAAGTGTGGCCAGCCGAGCAATAGCAGTGATTCTCCCCCTTTATTCCGCTCTTGTGAGACTCCATCTCAAATACTGCATCCAATTCTGGTGTCCCTAATAAAAGTAAAAGTGTTGGAGTGAGTCCAGAGGAGAGCCACAAAAAACGATTCAAGGGCTGGAGCACCTTGGATAGGCTCAGGTTGCTCAGCCTAGGGAAGAGAACACTCCAGGTGGGCCTTACAGCCACCGCACCACCTGAAGGAAACCTACAGGACAGCAGGCAGGAAAAGAGAGAGAGTGACTTTTCACAAGGGGATCTAGTGATAGGACAAGGGGAAATGGTTTTAAACTGAAGGGGAGTAAGTTTAGACCAGATCTTAGGAAGAAGTTCTTAAGTGCAATGGAGGAGAGACTCCGCAAGATATTGCCCAAAGAGATTGTGGCTGCCCCCCTCTCTGGAGGTGTTCAAGGCAAGGCTGCATGAGGCCTTGAGCAACCAAGTCTACTTGAAAAGTGTCCCTGCCCATGGCAAGGGGTTGGAATAGAGGATCTCTCAGGTCCTTTCCAACCTTAGCTTTTCCATTATTCTACGATACTACATGCAAGAAATTTACTTATAGGAATGCTGGGATAAATGCTTTGCGCGCATACTATATATGATGTGAAATTATATGCTGTGAGCTCCCTCTAAGGAAACGAACAGAGTAGTTTTATTAAAAACCTTTGCTACATTTCATTATATACCCAGAGATTTTCTGAGGTAACAAGTATGTTAAGAAAGACCTGCAAATATAACAGAAGCCTTGCTGAAAAAGCAATGAGTAGAACACTTTAAATCCTGATACGGTTCAGAGTCATTATTGAATCATATATCGAACCAAAAAAATAAGCTAGTTAAGATGTATTCTAAAAGCTGTTAGACACAGGTAGAAAAAGCCAAGCAGTCTGCAATAGCTAACAGTTATATTCCCTTTGATTTTAGGGGTATAGGCTGACACTGTCAAAGGGTTAATGGAAAATTATAATAATAATTTAATTTTTAAAAAAGGAAGAGAAAAAAACAACTTGAAAAGACTCTCTTCCAAGATGAAATAATGCCATTAATCACCTGAAAAGAGCTCTAGAAAACAAGACGTAGCAAGCTCTTAAGAAACCAGTAGATCAATATTTCCCATACATTATGGCAGTGAGGAAAGATCGGTGTAATGTGATTTCCACTTGCATAACCTCACATGTGGGGATAAGGTCAGGTCACTCTACTTTTAAGGCGTCTGCATTCATCACTAAACACTTCGGCACAGACAGGATGAATGACGAAATGCACAAAATTCAAATCAGAGTATATTTTATGTTTAAAGGTTTGGGTGTATGAAGTTCAGTAAAATATAGACTCCTGTGTCCACACATCCATCTGAGATGGACAGTTAAGATCCATGCACTCACTATACACATGATAGTGTCAAATTAGGATCACAGGAGTAACTTAATCTAAACAATACATTGAAATAATTCTTCTGTTTTGAGTAGTTCTAAATAGGCCAGGATTTTCCAGACCCACCGTTCTCGTTGTGTTTAACACCTTCCATTAGGTGACGTCTTCAGAGTGGGTGTTATCTCCTGCCACTGATGTGTACATTGACTTCATTTAACCAATGTGCGTTCCTCTCGGTCACTGGCTTTGCTGTATGCACACGCTAATGGATAAAGATTCCTTCCCTGCTTCTGGTTTTTGCTTTCTTGTTGGATGGAAATTTACCATAAATTCTAGCACATGAGATACCTCACGTTATGAAAAGAATCCAAACTACTTTGGTAGGACCGTTTCTCCTATTTCACTGCTAGGACATGTGATTAATGAATTCTATTAAAAATAATTGCTAGTATTTGTTTTTCTGGAAGCTGAGTACAGCAGCATTTGCAGTGTCTTTCACTATGATGATGACAGAAGCTCCATAGCAACGGCATATCTGCATTCCTACTGAAACCTCACTGCTCCTGTGCGATCTATCCAGAAAGCTGTTTTGGTATGTGTCATCAGTTATTTACTTTGTAAGCTGAAAAACTTAAAACTTTACTTTTTAAATCAGAGTAAGTTTAAAAAACTGTGTTTATTTGTCCACAGTTACCACAAGTTTCATTGTTCTGGCTTTCTTAGTGTTGAGTGACAATATTTCTTTGGTGCTAAGGAACTGGAAGTTTTGGCTTCCTTTACTTGAAATTACCTGCACTAAAACACAAACATGTGCAAAAGCTGTTTAGAGGCTATCTATCTTTTTCTCACAGAATCTCTGCTTCTTTTTTACACATACCCATTTCAGAAGTGTTTCTGTCCGCTCAACGCTGCCCAAAATAAGCTTTCTATAAAGCACACACAAGCAAACCAAAACAGATTAGATGAAAAGCACCCAAATGACTGTGCACAATTACATGAAATAGAATACGCGGTTTTAAATCTAGGAACACCATGGACTGCTGATTCTATCCTTTATAGCCAGTAGACTAAAAGGCTTTAAAATGAAACCTAAGTGTTTCACTAATCGGTGCCTGTAGCATAGTCAGGAAGAAAGAACACAAAGCCTGGTTTAACGTGTCAAATCCAAGGCATAAACACCACACTCTAGGTATTTCATTGTTCTGTAGCCTTACTTTTATTTTTATCCCTTTCTTATGCAGTCAAATGACATTTCTGATTTAGAAACAACTGTAATGGCTTCTATAAGCTCAGAAGAACATGAATGATTCCCCCCTCTGTCTGGTAGGGAAAAAGCATGCCAGCTCAGCACAGGTAATTTTACTCTCATTCCATGCGAAGTCAGGCTGATTAGAACTGCACAGATCCCCTACTCAGTATACAGAATAGTTCCAAAGCCTCACTGTAATCCACATTATTAAATAATGGCAGCTCCAGTGAGTCACCACCATAAGCCAGGATGAATGCTCCTGACTAGATAATAATCTCTGGGATTCGTAAGTATTATCTCCATCACCGTGCCAGCAGACTGAGCTGCTGGCCAATCATTTCTAACCTATTTCCTACAACCCATGAATTCAGTAGTACTTTACGCTTGAGCCTGCTAGTCCAGAAGGAGACAAGGTCAAAATTCAAGAATCAGCAGTGTTCCAGCAGACAGGCAAACTCAAAGGCTAAACCCGTGCATACTCATTAACCGCTCCTGAAATCATTCTGCTAAGTGCTGTTGTAACATACGCCGGCATACAACAAATACACGTCATCTGGGAAAAGTGGGGACATGCAATGTCATAGACATATACAAAGAGCAAAATAAGCACATAATGTCTTTTGCATATGCCCATAAAATACGTGCCCAGAAATAACGTGTGAGAAATGCAGACAAGTATCTTCTATTTACTCCATACACATATCAGCTTTTGACTGCTGAGGCCGGGACTGTCAACTCAGAGCTGGCTAAAACAGAAGCATCAGCAAATCTGCCTCCTACTTAGGGACATCCATAGAAGCAGAGGGCTGTCAGGTTTAACTTTCATAGCACTGTCAGGAAAAGCTGACAGCAAAGGAGGAAAAGAGAATGTCTCTGCTAACATGAGGGTCCCAAAGGAAAATTACATTTGGTGAGGAAAAACAAAAAAAGGCCAGCCTTCACTTTAAAGTAAAAAAAGGATTTAACCTCAGTCAAAAACACAGGCTCAGTCCATTAGTGCTCTCATTTCCACCCAGAGCAGAGTCTACCAGCTTGAGACCTCAATACTATCCCGTCTACATTTAGCTTGCCCATGGAGCTAAACTGTGGCAGTTCCTGTATCATCCATCGACCCTTCCTCCGCAAAGGAAGGGGACTGACAAAAGGAGGAGACCAACGGGTTGAAATGAGAAGCGATTTAATGAAACTAATATCAACTGCCAAAATAAACAAAGTTATTAGCACAGCAAACGTAGGGTGGTCACAATAAATGGAAAAGCAGTCCTCGGGTGAAGAAAAAGATGATGCAGGGTCAAGCAAAGCCCATGCGAGAGCAGAAGACCAAGCAGAAGGCCCCCTTATCCTCAGCAAGCTTCCATCTCTATCCTGAGCATGACATTTATGGTCTAGGATACACCGATAGTCAACCCGATCAGCTGCCCTGGCTGTTTCCAAACTGCTAATAGGCTGCAGAGCATACAAAGTCCAGGATTCTATCCCAGAAAATCCCTATCATATCCAAAACACAAAGTAGAAGACGCCAGTAGAACCCTGCTAGTTGAATTCCTCTCTTATCCCAGTAGCTACTACTGGCCCTCACTATCTGCTTTACTCGCTTAGCGGGGCCTGTGAAGGACTAATTATTGTTGATAACAACAGAAAATTCTTCTCATAGCCCCTTTTTTCCCCTCTTGTCATTTCACATACTCTCTGTATCTGTATGAACACACTTTCCAGTAAGGAAGCTGAGTTCTTGCTACCTGCCCTGCAAAACTGCAATTATTTCCTCGCCAAGCTGATACTTCATGCCTAGGCATAGTAGCTATGAAGTATTGACTTAACATTCGAGCTTCTCTCTGTGCTTCTGCAACAGGTACCATTCTCTAACTTTGCACGTACAAATTCTTTCAACCCTCTGCACTCCCTACGAGTTACTCACAGCTGCAGTTTAGGTAGGTCTCCTAGACGCACAACAGTCTACAGATTAAAGCAATCTATCCTGCAAGAGCAAAAAAGTCACTTAAATCACTTGTAACACGAAGCCTCAATTAATAGGTGGGAGGTGGACACAACCTAACTGGGAGGTCACATCTAAGTGAGAAAAGAGAGCCAATACAAAGCAAAGAGATTCTCAAAACCTGCTTTGATTTCTGCATGGCAGAAATAGCAGGACTCTGTATGAATTTTCATATATTTATTCAACAATGAAAGGGGGAAAGGGAGAAGAGTAAACACACAAGAAACATACGGAGATAAATTTGAACAGTTTCGGAGCGCAGGTTGAGAGGGTAACAAAACAGCCTTTTAAAGAAAAATAGAATCTTGGGCAGGGATAGCAGGAAACTATGTAAACTCAACAGCAACAACAAAAAGCCACAGCTGCAACTCAAACCTATCAACTTACTCTAACGACGGACATTTAATTCCAAATCATCAGAGACATTTATCTGCCTGAACAAACTGGAATTAAAAGCGGGTAAATAGCTTCCAGAACCTCTCACCCTCATCTATGTCAATTGCCAAGCCTCTATTACAGCAACGTTTGTCTAGAGGTGCCGCCGTATCCTCGTGCTCAGTTACACTTGGAGCACCACTTGCAAGAGAAACTCAAATAGAACGCTTGCAATGTAATATTCAAAACTTAGTCCTTGGATGATTTTTGTTGTCAGCTCCTACAGTCTTCGGCAATTGGATATAGCAGGAGCAAAGACAATATAATAAGCTTTTCCAAATACTTTTTAACCCCAGTAGAAGGGGTGTCTTTATAGGTTCGTGGCCCTTTACGCCTCAGAGGAGAACTTGTCCAGGGAAGCTGCTTCTAACAGAACCGTTACAATAACCAAGAGGAAATAAGGATCAGCTGCCACCCTGTGGAATGAAAGCACATCTGCATCGATGGAATTGTGTAACACTGGTGAGATGCGAAACAAAAACAACGGTTCCTCTGAAACAGTAGAAAATAAATGGGAGTAGAGGAGCAAGGTATCAAGGAGACATCAGACCATTTTCTTTAGTGGTCTTCATTAAAAATCATGTAAAATGACACCTAGAAAGAATCTGGGTAACAAAGCAAGCACTACACAAGAGTAGGATGCCTTAAGGTTTCTATATTTAAGTCATTATACTGCAGCGACTGACCCAAATTTCTAATTACTTTACAAAAAATAACTAGTGAAAGAATTCAAACTCCCTTTCCCCCAAAAAAACCTTCAGTGACCCAGTAGTTTAACATCACTGTGCTTCAGACCAAGGCTACAAATGTGACACTGTCAGGAAGCGTTTTTTCTAGTCTGTGTTAATTCCAGTCTGCCCATGGATCACCGAATGCACTGAGCAGTTATTACAGACACAAAACTGGACTGGCCGAACATATTTGGTCCAAGCTGACCTTTTCTCTGCTTCCTTTTTTACTGAGGTAATAGCCTTTGAGCACTGCAGTGGCTCCACCGGTCACGTACTGTATTCCTGTGGCAAATACAAAATGGCCACAACGGCTGGCTGTTACAAAAACGCCCTTTCAGTGCAGTTAAGATTCAAGATATTAATTGCCCCAGACCAGCAAGTGACAGCAGCGATGCTATAATTTCTGTTCAGTTGTCAAACTCCATAGAAAGGCCTAAGGAAAAAAAGAGAAAGCTTGGAAAATCCTGTGACTTGGCTTCGGCTAAACTTACACCCAGCATATTTCCTTCTAAAACTGAGACCGAGTGTTCCTAGTAGAGCGCCTTCACGTTAGTTCTCTGCTGGCACAGACAGCCATTCACTAAATACAAGTGAAGGCTTGGTCAGGACAGCCCATTCCTACCTCCCTCGATAGTATGTTTCTTACAAATATAGCGCTCCAAATCATCACTAAGTGTTTCTGACAAGGCAATACCTGCTCTTGGGATCTCAACTACACCAGGACAATCTGCAAACTGTAGGTGAAATTTAGCACCTACCTGAAAGCACAATCCTCTTCATTCAGCTCTGGTCATATGATAGAAAAAGGGAACAGAAAAACGGATTTTTAATATTTTCTTTAAAAAGTCTAACAATAAAGAATGTCAAGGACTATTCCAAATTCTTTTTCTACAGTACCATCCCAATTTGTCCTGGACTTTTTTTGTCTGTGATTCAATATCGATGATGTTGTAAATGAAAGATCTCCTCTTTCTCAGTATCAGAAAGAATCTCAGACTCTCTCTCTATGCTCCTATTCAGTTTCATGTATTTTGAGATGTGAGGCCAGATATTCTATATAGCTTCTGGCATACCAGCCACTTCTCACACTTATGTTATCAGCAAACTTGCTGAGGAAAGACTGTCACATCCCCTCGGTCACTAATGAAGATACTGAACAGGACTAGGTCCAGTACTGAGTCACGGGGTATGCTGCTAGCTGCTGGACTGGAATGAAGCGTCGTGGACTGATCACTAACCCTGTGGGCCTGGCCATTCAGTCAGGAGTTTATCCACTTCGCTGTCTGCTCATCCAGCCCATACACCATCAGCTTTTCTGCAAGAACTGCATGTGAGAAAACGGCACAATCTCTTGTACCGCTCAGAAACAAAAACGCGCCTCTGTAACGGCTTTCTCCTGAAACGCTTGCACCATTGTCCAGTCGCCGACTTAAAAAAAAAGAGGAAGCCTGCCTGTTCTTCAGAATGTTAACTTTCTGTTGCCATGGTCACAAACTGCCATGGTAACCACTAGATATATCTGTACTTGTGTGTTAAAACTGCTTCCATTTTAACAGATTATAGAACCAGTTTAAGGAAACTACCTGTTCTTATCAGGAAATACTACAAAATTCAGAGCATAAATTAGGGCAACACTACTGAATATACAAACTCAAAGACATCAATTAACTACCGGAGGGGAAATAGGTGGCTAACATTGCCATTTACGGAGCTGCTCCCCGCAGCTAGAAATTGTTTGAATGGACAAGAAAAGATTCAATGACTGTTGTTCTCTACCACTGTTATCACAGAGGCTCAATTAGAAAGCCCATTAGTCTTAAATAGCTCTATTTAGTCAGGGATTAACTGCAGCTGTTAACCATATTTCTCTGTTAGAGACTCAGCTTGTTCCCTCTCCCCCCACCTTTCTAACCAGGACCTTCACTCTCACAGACAGCAAGCTTTGACGCTCCATCTGTCACAGGACAAGTTTCTGCTCTCTGGTTCTCAGTGACTGTGTGCTATGCTTATACCCTCTGGTGGACAAAAACCTATCTGCAACTCTCCCGGTGCCTTCCTGCCTCCCATCCTCCATAGGTCACTGCAGCACCAATGCTGCTGTCACTAATCTTCTAGTCTCAGTTATGTGTTACGGGAAGACTTGAACTTTTGCTCCTTTAGAGCTGCCCTGACTTTTGCAGCCTTTCCACTAATAGCACTTCTGGCATTATTTGGCTAAGTGAATGCTTCTTGTCCAAGGGGTCTGCGGTAGGAGAATTTCAGCCAGAAACCAAGGCAAGAAATGGGAAATATGCTATCGGTAAGAGATGCTCAGGTGGGACTCTAGTCTTTGATATTACAAATTGTCTAATTTCATAATCACACGGCTGGAAAGGACCTCCTAGTTCACCAAGTCAAATCATCCCCGCACCTACAAAACATCTAAACACCTGATTGATGGAAAAACACAGAGTAATCCCCTCCGTGCTGCCACTGCAGCCTGGCATGAAGCAGCATGTCTACACACTTATTAAATATCTCCAAGGATGGTGACTCCATCGCGTCCCTGGGAAGGCCATTCCAGTGCCTCACCACTCTCTCTGCAAAGAAATCCTTCTCCCTCAGCCTCTCCTCAAACGACTGGTTCTCTAAACCCCTCATGAGCTTGGTAGCTCTGTCTGGAGACGCTCCAGCATCTCAATGTCTTTCCTACAATGAGGGGACCAGAACTGAACACAATACTCAAGATGAGAGCTCACAAGGGCAGAGTACCAGGGCATAATAACCTCCCCCCTCTCCTGCTGACCACGCTATTTCTGATACAGGCCTGTTGGCCTTCTTGGCCACCTGAGCACACTGCTGGCTCATACTGTTAGGCCTTGTTGTACAAGTCATTGTATAAGTCTGGGCAATAGGCTAAAATTTCAGCTCCAAAAGTCAGTATTTTTCATGTCTGCACAGCCAGCAGAATGGAAAAGTCCTTTGGTTAATAAAGAGAAAACCTAAGAAAGCTAACAGGGTTATGACAGGGCGGGAGTCAAGGAACAACGCAAGGAAGTAACGGTTTCCTCGCAAGGGGTTTATGGAAAGGTTTAGGGCAGAGAAGCAGCCCAAAGTTTAATTTATCTGCAAAACTGCAGGAAAAAATGGTAATTTGCCACGTTTGCTTTTAACAGCTTCTTCTTATTTTGATTCCAGTTCTCATCAGAAACAGACCGCTGGCAATTCTGGCATAGAATTTTGGGATTCTACACATACCTGTGTACACAAGCATAGGGAAGTCCAGCATTTGGTTCATCCATAAAGGTAAGCTTTAGGTATCCTTTCCAGCCCCTGGCTAATGCTTCCCCAGAGCAACATGTCTACTACACAGTCCTTACCTGCTGTTCATCTGGTTCTACCTGCTAAGGTGAAATTCGCACTTTTTTGCTCCTAAGTGGTGTTAAGGTTCAAGAATCTCAATGCACGTAGGAAAAGTCCATCTTTAGAAGTTAAGACAGAGAGAGAGGTGCTGTAAAGATGAAATTGGGCTCTGATCTGTAAAGCAGTTTAAATATTGCTTGAGGGTCAGAAAGCCAGCAGTACTTCCCAAACTGTGTCTTGAACAAAGCCTATCTTCCACTCTAATTCCGTCTCACAAGACAGGTTCTTAGCTGCTACACAGGTTTATTACCTTCATTTACATTTGGTCCGAACCAACTGTTCTCTCGTTGTGGCAATGGACACGATGGAACACTGCACAACTCCTAAGACATCTTCTGAAGCCCCCAGCCTTCTGGACAATACCTATAAATAACATTACGGTCTCTTGTAATAGTGCCAAATTCCAGATGAAAGGTGACCGGGAATCCTTTCTCCGCAGTAACACCAAAGAGTATGCATTTCCACAGGCACCAGCTCTTAAAACATTACAGTCAGTATGCTCCAGCGCACAGACAGCACACAACCCCAATCCTCTGCAAGCGCCACAAGGTGGCCCTGGATGAGCAAGAATGGTAAACCCAGAGGTCCCTTCCAACTTCAACGACTCTGTGAGCTCATACAGCTTCAGAATACTTAGTTTTCCACACATCTGACTTTACAGAAAAGCAGCGCCAGAAATGTGGCACGGCACATTGCAATTTGTTAGGAAGTAAGGCAAAAAAAGCGACAGTACTGAGCAGTTACATCAAGAAATGTGAATCAGCATTTCCCCAGAATGCTGCAGAGTAATGTCACAAATACGGTCTCCCCACCATAAACGGGGATGTGAGTAACATTCGATTCAGCAGTTGCTGTCAAGGATATGATGACACTTCACAATCAATATGCAAGCCTTCCTGACACAATGCTACGTGCAAATCAGCAGAATATCCCGCAGTTATCTCGCTCTCTTCCTAAGGCACTAATTTTCTGCTGATTAAGATGGCCAAAAATAAATAATTTCTAGAAAGTTGGGGTTCTCCAGCAATCTTGCTTTCAAGGAAGACGTTACTTGGCTGTATACTGTCAGGGAGAAATATTTCCAAGAGGGATGTGTAAAGAAGAAATCCCAGCACAGCAGAAGGACAATGAATGGAACTCAATTCACTAAAACAGTGTAGTTTCCCCAAAACATGCTTTGAAATTGCAAAAACACTGGCATCCATCTCCCTAAATCACCCTCTATGTACCAAGGAAGTGATTTTAGTCTAAAAGAAATCAGTCCCCCCAGACTCGGAAATTAAGATATCCGAATCAGCAACTCTATCAAGAACGTTAAGAAATTAAGATACTCAGTTGAAGTCTAAAGCCTGACATCAGTCTTACCTGTGTTTTCCCATTTCTTACCCACCATGGAGGACAACGCTAACCAAGACGACGTTTTCTTCCGTTTCTTCTCCAACAGTAGAACACTGACTCTATACTGCTTTATAGAGTGCGGAGTGACTACATTTCTTTCCAAAAGGCTTAACTTAGTATGTCACGGTGCAGGTATTTTAGGACAAATTTTAGGCACGCAAATGCTGACACACCTGTACCATCCTCCGCAACACCCTGAACTTCAGGTATCACTTTCCTTGCCATGCTTGTCTCTCTGCCCAGGAATATTAGGAAAGCGGTATGAACACTGAACACAGTGGGTTCTACTGTTAGGTGAGCACTTAGCCGTTTGCTTAATTGCACAATACAGCCACAGATGATTCTGAGGAGAAGCTACATTCCAGCATTACGTGATGAAAACACTGAACAGCGGTTGATAGAAGCATTTTATCAAAATGGCACGTTCAGCACTCCCACTAACGAGAGAATTTCTATGCAAGCCCATGCCATCCAATGCAGAACTGCATCTAGAAACTCAGTAAGAAGTCATATTGGTGGCTGGCAGACTTGCAGAGGCTTTAATCATGCAGAGCATGATCTACCAGTCACATTTACACCTGAAGAAAAAAATAACGTCCATGCTAAGACACCATTCTTGCTCCAGGTAAGTTCTACTGCTTGCATCAGTAGCCTCATAGCACACAGTAGATAACTGTCCGTGACTCTGCTCCAGACCCCAGCTTACAAGCAGAAGTAATTTAATTCTCCTGTGCAATTCAAGTTAGAGTAAGGCGGACCCACACTTACCTATACGCTAATCACATTAAGCATTGATACTAAGTAAAAAATAATTAGCACAGGTTCCAGGAAGACAGAGGTAAATCCTAATGCCAAAACCGAGTCTTCAGAAACGTGTACTTCAAAGCAGGAAGAATTACTATAAATGAACGGATTCTAGAAAACATTCTGCAAAGTCACTGTACGAAAACTCAGTAACTGGAGATTATCACAACACGTACACAATGAAAAGGCATGAAGATCAGCATAGGGGTAGACTACTAATTCTCGGATTCCAAATCAAGCCCCTCACAATGATTTATATACATACTATGTCATGGAAATGTTTAGTTACAGAAAAAACAGTTCAAGAAATGTGGTCATAGAGATACTCGGTGCTTGAAAATAAAGACTATCTTGTCCAGTGCTGTAAAATCTAGAACGGCAATTCTCCACAAATGAATCTTACACTTAGATCAATGAAGAGTTTTATTCCTTATATGGAAAGAAGAATTTCCTTTGGAAACAAAAAACTCCTGCCTCAGGACATGTCTTTGCATGTTGTAGCGAGACACACAGACGACGTTTGCCAACAAACTAAACCCAACAAAATACCGTGGGACTTTCTGTGAAACTCGAAACTCACCAACTCAAATAACCTATTTTCTACCGGCTTCTGGATAAAGCCTTGTGGATAACGTAGGACAAATATTTCTGACAAGATGCAAGTTTCTGACATGGTCTGTCAAGACGTTTTAGAAACAAAAAACACAAGTAAATGGTTTCCTAAAATAATTAGTCAATTTGAAACAATGTGCCACCAAGACAATGGGAAACAAGAAGAAACTTCAGTTCTAACATTTGACTGTACACACTTTCGAAAAGCTATTCTTCAGGACAGAAATACTGGTGGAATGTTTCTTGCAGAGGCCCTTCTATACATTGTCAACAGCAAAATACTGGGCTCCGTGAAAGAATACACTGTAAACTTCAGAAACGTGACAGCAAAAGACACGGGCAAACACAAACATCTGCACCTAGAGCTAAGAATTGTTTTCAGTAGAAAAGGAGGAGCCAGATTCCTTCGCTAACTAGTTTTCGTAAAGATTAAGACCACGATGCTTTCTTTTAGACAACCACTTATATAATGGCGCATCTCCATTGTAGATCTCAACAACAGGAACCTTACTCATCTCGTAAATTCTCACTGACTCTGTTGGCATGTGTATGGGAGACCTTCCCTTAACAATGCTCTGATTAAAATCCAGAATCGCTTACTGTGATGCAAATTTTCTCTGCAGTACTGCCATTTCAGTCCCACAACACATAGTCTACATTCGATGTAATTTTGACTCAAGTCTCAGGACACAGATAAACATGGCACAAGATCAGACAGGACATCTGTGCAAGAGCTGCAGCAGGATAAAGCAAAAGGACTGATCAATCACAGTATTGTGCCCCACTCCCTGCTTTTTTATCCCACAAAAATGTAATCCTGGAATTAGCTGTTTGTCAGTTCTCATGCTCTGAGGATTGGATATGCTAAAGCTGAGAGGTAAGTGCTTCTGGAACCCTCAGGTATGCCTGCAAACTGTACTGAGCCACCAGATTTTCCCCAGTCATCTGCTAGTAATTTACCCACAGTAACAGGAATCAGGATAACAGGTAGTTCAACCACTGAAGGGCATAACAAGTCTCCCTGCCAGCTTTTCCCACTGCATGGGACTCATCTCACCCTGATGCTCTCACAGGAATCCAAGTGAAGAACAGAACCTAAAATAAAAATCAAGCAGCTTCAAAAAGAGACAAAATCTTATGAATGCCCAGCTTTCCAACTCTTGCAGGTATCTGTATCTACTCCATCACATGGGCATAAAACAGTGTGGTTTCTTCAGTACCTGGTTTTTCAATTATTTACCTTCTCTTTCCAGAAAAAATTAAAAACAATCTCTTAATCTTCAAGTACTAGTAATATGAATCTAGCACACTCCTCCCAGGAGCTAGCCTTTTTATGGTCAAAAGCAGCATACATCACTTCAGTCACATTGTCAAATAGGATGGACACGACAGGTCTGGTCCATTCTTAAGGAGGAGGAGGAAGAGTCATGGTGGGTACTTCTTAACACACAGCTGCAGAAGAATACCCAGAGCAAGATAAGATATTTTAGCCACCCACCCCCCGGAACTCCAGTGTCTAATATGTTTTCCAGCTTCTGTGCAATGGATGTCTCTAACCCTAGTTAGTTCTTCCAGCAAAGATTCTCCCCAACTAGGTTTACACGGTGGGAATTCCAAAGCAACAGGCTATATACACACAAATCAGCATTCCCTCCAAGAGAAGGATGAAAAGGAGAAAATTCCTGAGGATGTGCATCCTCTAACTCCATTTTCTAAATCCCAGCCTCCCCCTTGCCTTGGAATGAGCTCTACAAAGCAGTATCTATTATGTACATGGATCTCTGCTTCCTTCCTTTGGGGAGTTTCCCCACATAAGTGACAGGCAAATCCCAGGACAGAAACAGGTGCTGGGGAGGGCAAGGTCTCCTTAGGATGACTCGCCAGAAGCAAGAGAGCCTGCAGCTTTCTTCTTAGGACGGGCTTTCACACTTCTTACGGGAACCTAAGGAGAAAGAAAAAGAAGCATCTGAAAGTAATTAACACCTAACTGTCTAACAGAAAGATACAAGAACACAGAGTGAAAAGCAGGACAAAGCAAGTACGACACGCATGATCCTATTCATGTCACCCCTCGTTTCAGAAAGACTACTGGGGCATGCAGAGTCAGAAAAATTCAGGTGGTCTCATTAGGGCGATATAGGAGTCTACCCCACCACACGATGTAACCATTTTGTGTGGTTTTGGTTAGTAGAGAAATCACTCTGAGCATACCCATCAAGTAGCAACCTGGAGAGGAAGGCATTCTAGGACAGGAAAAGTGTGATAATAAAATTCAAGTCGGTTGTCTCAACAAAAGGCTAGACAGAATGATGTCTCTAACTGGTAACACTCACAGAACACTTAACTGCTGTTAACTTTTCTGCTTCTTGACTGCCACCCCAAAGGTTGTTCGCTAGAAAACAGGGAAACACTTTTAACTAGTTTGCTTTTCATTCCAGACATTGGCAAAAAGGGTGCAATTAGGATCTAGGATGCATTCAGCCCTTCCAGGCAATCTCAGAAATCTCAGTCAACGACCTCTGCCAATCCTTATGTCTGAAACAATGATCGAAACAGACTGAGCATGAACCCAAATACGTCTGACAAGGGCGTTACTGCAACTGCTGTATACACAATAAACCATGCAGAAGAGCTGCCACTGTCTTGTCACAATTTCACACTAAAAATTCCTCACTAGGAAGCTTGGAAAGTTTTTGTTCCTCTTGCTTCTCTGCTCCTGTCTGATACAAAGCTAGAGAAGAAAACTGAGGGGGTCAATTCAGAATTACAGAATAGCATAATATCTTCGGTTGGATGACACCTTTAAGATCACTCCCGGTCACCCCTGAGCCATGTCCCTTTGGAAATTATGCCTTGTGAATGACAAAAATATCCAGGCTGATTTTAAACACATCTCTAGACATATGTGTCCATCCTTGGAGATATTCCAAAGCTACCTGGATGTGGTCCTGGGAAAACAGCTCTAAATGGCCTTGCTTGAGCAGTGGGGTTGGACCAGATGATCTCCAGAGGTCAACTTCAACTGTTCTGTGATTCAGTTACACAAGGTACTTAATCACATACAAAGGTGCCCTGCATGCTATAAAATCAGGTTATTTCTTCCAAATTATGAAAATACTTAGCTTGAAAAGCTTGACAATGTGAGACAATCATACAGTGATCTTTATCTTAGAAATAAAAAATAAAATTGGGAGTTCAATTTGAATCCAGCAAATAGGACGCCAACTTCACAAAAAGGGAGAGGCATTTTATCACATACAAATCAAACCACAAGAAACACTCAAGTGAAGTGTAAAATCCTGGAAAGGAGCACCTCAGAAAGCATTTTCTACAACATCCCGTAAGAGCTGAAAATAAAAAAAGATTGCTAAGCTAAAATGGCTCTTGGACATGACTGCATTTATGTTCACGTATGGTTTGTTTCAACAATAAAAATACAGGTGACTCACATCTCGTAGGAATGGCTGTAAGTGTCCTGAATTATCACATAGACATATGTGATCATAACAATGGCCAGTTATGCAAAATTCAAGACAAAACCCTGGGGTGGGGATTGATGTGGAGGGGGAAACTGCATTTTCCCCGTAAGCAATATGCAGAAGTTCAGGAAAGACTACCAGGGCACAAAACTGCTGCATTTTAGATGAGGAGAAAGCGGATATCCCAGGTATAAATGCCATAGTAGTATTAAATATTCAGACTGTAACAGGCAGGAGAGAGGACACAGTCAACAAAACAGTAAAAATATCTAATGCTCCATCACCTGAATCAAAGAAATGCCAGGGCCTTGCTTATGACAGAGGCTTACAGGCAAGATTAAAATAGAAAAGTTAGAGACCAGCATAGCAAGTAGATGGCAAGTACTCTCATGCAGGACTTGACTAGTAAATCCTTAGTCCAGTACAATTTATATATCAAGACTATGAAGCCAGAGTCTTCCAGCAAAGCTCATGAGTCAGTGTCTGTGTTGGAAATAATATACACACCAGCTCACCTCAGCTTTCAACACCTTCTTAGGAGTTTTGAGACTCTGGGTACGTTTAGGAAGTTTGTCTCCTGCATCTTCATCTGACGGGTCTGTTCTGGTCTCTGATGGGGTTCCATTAGACCTCTGTGCCACTGTACTCTCCTCTCCTGAGGAGTAACAGGTTGCTAAGGAATAAAAGATAAAATTTTAGTATATACTTTAGAATAATCACATGAAGTTTAAAATGGTCCATCCTAAAGGGCCACAAGAAAGGAGGATCTCAACAATCCCGAGCCAAAAAGCCCAGAGATGTGTTAGTACATGGAAAGAGATTACAAAAGACAACGCAACTTCTCCCAGATTACATGGATGGTTGCAGTCCTTCAGAGACCTAATGCATGAAAAGCCCATCCTCCTCCCCTCCCGGTATACCACATGAGGTTCCATGCAATGACCCGCACAGGGGAGTTCTGTACCTGAATCCTCAATGGTTTCAAGAAGACTCCCACCAGAGGGGTGAAGCTGTGGCTCATGGCTTCGCATATGCACAGTATCTTCATCCCGGATCAGCGTGAGATCCTGCATGCTGAAACTTCGCAACTTCTCAGACAAAACTCCTTGGCCCTAAGAGGACGTAAGAATTAGGGTCAAGGGCACTTTGCCAAGTTCATTAGGGGTTGCAGGGGACCTCCAAGGGTCATCAAGTCCAAAACCATCTCACATGGGATCATTCAGAATAAGAGGAAAAATGCCCTATCTCCTACTATGGTAGTCTTAAAAAAACAGAGAAGGGAAAAAGAAAAGTAGGCTCCCCAGACCAACAAGGAAGTCAAAGGATGGGATTAACTGCACAGCAAACTGGAGGAAAGGAAAAGTAGACTGGTGCCAACAAGTGACAGCATCCCTAACTGACCCTCAGAGCTAATTGCTGGCACACAAACTGCTGAGGAATTCCTGAATGTCATAGAAGGTGTCGCATTACCTTTGCAGCTGCAGTAACTGCTGCATTGGCAGCAAGGTTTAACCCTCTCTTGCCAACTCGCATCATGGTTTCATAGCTCTTGTCACGAGCCTGAGTAATGTATTCATCAATTTCCTAGGAAGGCAATGTGGAACATGGCATTTAGCTCCTTGTAACAAATATCAAAGTCTCCCCACCATCACCCTTAAAAACCCAAAGCTCATCTGGACAATTTTTCCAGGCTACAAGAATCAGCTGTCATCCATCATATTACTGCAGTTTCTCTGCTGCTTACAGAAACCTTGCAAATGCAACTTTGCTCTAAAGTATGGCACTTCCACCTAATGACAACTGAAACAAAGCAGTTGCTCATACTGCCAACGTGGAAAAAAAACCCACAACAGCACTGCTACAGAAAATGCTGCTTCTATTGCGATTCAAAGAGCTTAACTACCGACCAGTGATTGTAAGTGCTCATGACACTGGGTTAGCCAACATGCTTTCTAAGCATTAGTCAAACTACTGGCTGTATTACAATCTTCACTAAGTTGTAAGTATGACATCACTGTCAGAGACAGAATGATTCTACATCTGCTAATGCCAGCACAATCATGATTCACACATTTCAGTTGTTACTGTAGGATAACTGAATCAGAAGTCAGTCAGCTCCCACACAGGTCAGTATATTCTAACGAGAAACAGGTACCTTCTCCTTATTGGAGAGCGTTGGATGCACAAATTTCCTGTAGAGGACACTGGAGCCCTTGGTGTAAGGGGAGAGCAGCCAAATCACAAATGCAATTTTCAGCTCGAAATAAAAGGGAAACCTGAGAGAAAGAGGGAAGCAAAGGCAGAGAAAGGGAGAGAGATGGAGAAATGAAATAAAGATCAGCACAGAAACAGACAGAGATAAATGGCAGAAAACAGCATGGGCAGAAAGAACAAAGGCAAGACCAAGGCTCAGAAACAAAAGAACTGATACCCTAGGTCAGAATAGCAGAACCCTTTTTGGGATCCTAGGGCATACCTCCTTTGAGTCTCATTTAGTCTTACATTCGTAGCTATAAATGCTCCATAAACAGGGCATCTCTCAGCCCTGCAAGCACACCAAATTACAACCCGATAGCTACTGCTCTTACCGCTCTGAAGATATTTCAGCACATCCACTGGACATTCATGCCACATTAGTTACACTGATATACTATCTCAATAGATATCAGGTCACCACTAGGACTGATCGCTCAGTTTCTGACACTGCCAGTACATATTCCTCAGATAAGACACAAATGGTGAACCAGCATAACCAAGCAGACAGCACGTAAGTCACTAACCCTAACCCAATCAAGTCTGGGAAGATGCAGAAGCAGAGCTGGAAACAAATGAATGCAAACTTTCTGCTTTGCTGTTTGGTAGCAAGATGTGTTTTCAGTGGTCCACTTCAAGCACGTGAACAAGCCAAAGCTCTTGTACTTTTTATATGTATGCTTTTCAAATTTTACACGAGGTGCAAAAGTGCTCAGCATTTTTGTAAAGCATGGGTAGCCTTTTCGTGTTTCTTTAAAAGATGCAACTCTTGACTAGTATTCTTTCAGAGATGGATGCAAGGCTCAGATAGTAAAGTAATGAAGAAATTGAAGATACTCTGTTCCAAAGGTTCTGCTGAAGACATGTAACAATGACTTGTCACTTTTGGAGGCCTCCCTATTGTAAGGCATGCCACACGTCTCAACTACCTGTCTGCACAACGGGAGACATTTATTAAAGAAAGATTATTTATTCCTAGCATCCTAACATACCTCCTCTTTTCTTTAAAAACATTTAAATAACATTCAACCAAGAAACCCTGAAAGAACAAAAAAACCATAATGCCATGGAACTCACCAAGAAAGAACAATATCTGTGAGCGTTTCTGCAGTGGTGAAAAAAGCAAACACAATCCAGTACATCATCCACTTCACCTGCAAAAGAGCAGTCACTCAATAGACATCCATCAGAACGCAGCGCAAAGCAAAGCATTCTTTGCCTTAATCGTTACTCCCAGAAATTACATGAGTGTTTCTCTTTTAAAATAAAGGCTTGGTAAGAGGGATAAGAAAGCAAAGAACACACTATATCAATCTTATCTTCTGGTTTAAGGTCCTGAGTATGGTTTACAAAGAGTACTTTGTACTCTTGTACTTTGTGGCACATCCGTTTGCCTATCATCTGTCTCCCTACTTTCTCATACCTCTCCCGGGAGCATAAGGTATTTCTTCTACAGGAAGCTAAAACTAATCTAAATCCCTCCTAACACACACACTCACACTCTGCTGTTTTAGTTACAAGTTTCACAGGTACAGGCCAATTATTCCTAAGGAGGGGTTACAGGAATGATAGAAACTGCTACTCAGAAAATTTCCAATAGCAAAAGCTGGTGTCTTGTAAGGGAAATGGCCAGTTTTCTAAGCTGTTCAGGAGCAAAAATAAGTGTAAGTAGCAGGTAAGTGGAATGAAAAGGTCACCTTCGCTAAAAACAACACTCTCAGTGTCTTCACGAGTGGGGAAGGAGAACTAAACTGCATCAAGGAAATCCAAAATACTAAATCCACACCTTAGTACATCGAATAACATTGCAGCAGCAGCTTAGCGACAGTCTTTGTTACAGCAAATGAAGTTAGAAAAGCAGTTACTTTCCAAAAATTCCATGTGTTGGAAAATCTAGTCATTTGCTCTTGAAAGACCCTTCCTTCTAAAACACCCAATAAGACTATGCTGCCTCCAACCCCTCTAACACTAATGATTACTAGTGTTCCCACTTTACTGAGTTATTTTTTCACACCAGACAGTACCAAAACTTGTATTTTATGGTGCTCCTCTGCTCAGTTCTTGTTTCTTTTTCCTCCTCTTTTATCATTAGTTTGGATGGGACCAGGAATTCACTCGACTTCTAAAGCCAGTCTGTGAAACCATTTTAACTCTTCAATTCAGCAACGTAAATCAGCCCTCGTATGAAAGTGTGAATAATGACAAATCAAAAGCGGCAAATGAATCCTAACAGGTGAGACATTTCAGAGACGCTACATACTAGTAAATCTTACTTCAGTATTAGGCAAAAGTAAGGCAATAATAACAACAAAAACAATTAGCGGATACATACAACAAAATGAGGAATACATTTTTTGCAGAAAAATACGCCAAATTATTCCCACAAATACAGCAGAATTCTTTGAAGTTTTCCCTAAGCTCTTGCGATAACACTTCCCTTACAGGCAGGGCACAACGGAGTTTCTACAAAGTCTCCAAAAGGCACGAATAAAACTCAAGAACTCAAAGACACTATATTCTCAAGGACACGAGGGAAGAGACCCTTCGAGGATTAGCAAATGGTTAAAAGAAAGGAGGCAAAGGATAAAAACAAATGGCCATTATTCACAACAAGGAAAGTTACCAGTGAAATCCCACAGGAATCAGTATTGAGATCTATGCTGCTCATCTTCACAAACGATCTGGAAAAGGCTATGAATAGCAAGATGACAAAATGTGCAGAAGATACTGTTCAATCCAGAGGATTATGTAAGAGTTGATTCAAGAATTCAGAAAGAGGTCTGTAGCGATTGATCTCCAGTTGACATTTTCTTGCTATATGTTCTTAAATACAAAGAAGTGAACTTCTATCTACTACTATGCTTAAAAAAAACTATTCTAGTCACATAAAATAAGTCAAACTACTAAGAACTGGTCACTGCAGACAGCCCGATGAAGCCGTAAGCACAGTGCTCATTAGACATTTTGTTTCTGCTAATGGAATGCTCGGGAGTACTAGAAGAGGAACTGAGAAGCACAGAAAATGATGCTTTGTTTAAAAAAACCCTGTGTTCCCATCTTTCACATTGGACATAGGTCTATTTCACTGGCTCCTCCTGCCACCCTTCACCCTGTGCTCTACAGCCCAAGACAAAAAGAAACATAGCTCTTAAATAAAGGATTTGAATTCTAGCACAAGAAGTCCCTGAATGGGAGATGACCAGACACCAGAAGAGCAGAAACCAGAGGGCAAGAATCACCAGTTTCTTTTCTTACAATGTTTGTAATCCACGCCCTAAAAGCACCTTTAAACACATTACGGTCAAAGCAGGCCGTATTTTCTATCAATTCATTAAAGAGTCAGGTCTTGGCTAATCAAGCTGATGATCACCAAGGACAGCTGACTGCTGACATATTTAGTCTCCCAAAAGGGCACCAAAAGCCTAAATAACTTCAGCGAACGCAAAAGCGTAATTGGAACATAGATTTGACCGAAACTGAAGATGACACATAGAAATGGTGCATTTTTTAAATGGTCTCAGCTACCAGAGCACATTTTCACAGGACTTTACACAAATTTCTATCGTAGTGTGGGAGAAAAGTAAGTTTGCACCATACACCACTGATGGACAACGTGTGGTAGCTTGATCTGTGTCAGCTCAATCTTCAGTACACTACACCCTAGCACAGATGCATACACAAGATCTTTCAGCCACACCTATGCTGGTTCTCGACCACCATCCAAGTACAGCTGGCTACGGAAACGTGCAGCACAGCATAAAGAACAGCTAGGCGGCAAATTGCTCCCCTTTCAGTGTTTAACAAAACTGGTTTCCCCCCCATCTTTCCACTCATGTTGCGAAGGAAGAAGCCCACTAAAGGTAACTGAATTTAGCAAATGCCATTCCAACAGCCAGATACTTTTTCTGGTTTAGTCCTCTCAAAGAGAAGTAACTCATATGTAATATCAATTTTGGCTGTTCAATTAAGTCTTCATGAACCAACGCCAGTACTTTCACTGAAAATAAAAATAAGAAAACTGTCTGCTGTTACATGCTTCAAAAAAACTAAACCGAAGCATTAAACAAAACACAAAAATGAATGCTATGTGTTTCTACATCAGCCCCATCAGTGGGAATTAGAACCAGATGATTAGTTGATACCGAGACAGCTTTATGATACTCAAGTACTGTATCTCATTTCTCTTCCGCTATCAGACTAATGAAGTCTCTTACAACTTTGGTAACATCTACCGAAAGAAAATTAGATCGATAAAACATTTACAGTCTGCAAGAAAACAACATCTATATATCTCCACAATTAACCTACCAAGAGAATCAGCAGGTTTTTACTGTAAAAAATGCCTACAAATTCAAAGACTCCATGTTTACTGGGTCTTTTTGCTCCAAAACAAGCATGCTATAGGCTATTTTAAAACATGAGAGCTTTCATTCTCTACCCTTCCCCAAGTTCTTAACAAAATAATTAAGGACTCTGAAACCCCTGTCTGCCTTAAAGTTAACACAGATTCTGTAAACGAATGCAAGCATTGTAGCAAACGCTCATAAGCCAGGATAAAATTACATGTAAACAATAGTAATTTCCTGCAAGCAATTAGGGCCAAAGACAACTAGAAGAAAAGAGGAGAGAAAGGCCAGAGAAGACAATAGTAACGATAGTGCTTCACAAATAACCTCAAAGATAATGATGAAGTCACATGATCATACAATGATTCAGACAGTTTCTTTCTTTTCAGTTCCTAATATTATCAAGTTTAACACAGCTAATCTCTACACTCACTCAAAGGATTCCATCAGCTCTCTTTGACTCCTGACCATTTCATGATTTGACTTCTCTGCTAAGTATTATTAAAAAAAAACAAATGCAAAATCAAACACAAACGAAACTCTAAAACACCTCCCTCCTCCAGATGTTGAAATTTATAAAGCTGTCTAGCATGAGTGAAATCTTTCTCCTCACCTGCATCTCCTTCAAAAACCAGTGGGTTGAATTTTAGGCCGACACACAGGAGAGGTGTAGGGAATTTCTGAAGCAGCTGTATTAAAAGGACTATATTCTGCAATAATTACTGTGATGTGTCAGTTGTAATGAAGAAACAGAGACAGCCGGTCTTACACTGTACCACAAAGCACTATTGACAAATTATATGTTATTAACCCATGTTACCTCTCTTCTCCATCAGGTTATTCTTAGTTCTAAATAAACATAAACTTATCCTACCTACAAGCGGAATACTTCGTGACTCTGTTTATGAGCTGTGAATAGTCCTGGAAGAAGATGACACCTCATACCACTGAAAAGCATTTGCTGGTTTAAACATGGTAATGGCAACAACGGTGTAAGCAAAGACAGAGAAGGGAAAATGCTTCCAGAAAGGAGGAGTGCAGTCTTGGCCAACAGAAATTACTGATCATAAGCAAGGTTAATAGGGAGACACAAAACAAACAAAATTACTCAGCCTTTTGTAAAAGAGCAAAAGTAGCAAAGGAGGATAAAGTTGGAGGAAAGAACTTGTCCTGGACTTTCAGATACCCCCACGCTGCAGCGTTCCCCCAGATCTCCCTTCCTCATTCAGCATCTCCCGATAAAAAGCAGGCCACGTTTGCGATTTGACAACTCCCATTTTAGCGAGCGCCCATCCTCGGCAACTTCTCGGGAGGCTGTCGGGGCTGATGATGGGGCGGCCTGGCCGGCCCGGAGCCTGCGGAGCCGGAGCCTCGGGGCTGCGGCTAGGGACAGGGCGGACCCGGACTCACATATTCCTTCACGTTCTTCGTCTTCACGGCCTTGTAGGAGGAGTAAGCAGGGTAGANGCAGAACCGCTGCAGCTCCGGCTCCGGGCAGCGGTCGCATCCCCGAGACACGCCGCGGTGCGCCTGCTGGGACGAGGGTAGGAAAGCGCACGGTGGCCTGCTCCTGCTCCCCGGACCCTGCCCCTGCCGCACTCACACCACGAGACGGGAGATGATCCAGGAGACCATGGCGGCACCGGGCGGCGGCTGCGAGATCGGCGGCGGCGGCGGGAGGCGGCTCCTAAGAGGCAGGTTCCTGCAGCAGGCGCAGCCCCGCCCCGGTGCTCGAGGGGCGGAGTCGGTGCGTCGCCGGGAAGGGGCTGCAGCGGGAAGGAAGCGCCGGGCGGCGGGTCCCGTTAGAGGGCGGGATGGAGCCCCGCGGGTGGGGCAAACGGGGCTGGCAGGAGGGCTCGGAAACCGGGACCCCCTGGGGCGGTGGCGTGGAGAAGCCATCTTCTGTGAAGTCGCCTCTTACAGCGATGAGATGCTGCTAACAGGTTAAGTTTAGAGTCCCGGTTTCACTTCAAACCGGTTCTAAAACACCGAGGTCGGGGTTAACAAATCGAAAGGATGAAGGTTGTTAGTTTCCGAGAGAATTTAGTGGTGGCTACTGCACTTGTTCTTAGAAACAGTTTGAGAGGCAATTGCATACATGAGGCGGAACGGAGCAATGGGGGGAAGTTAAATACGCTTGTAGGGTGGGAATAGGAACACTTTAGAGAACGGAAGTACCCGCACCATTTAAGTTTAGTAACTCGCTAAGGAATTCTGTCAAAAAGAGTGTCACTGACCGAGGAGGATGGGAGTTCATTAGTGCACCCATCCTGTCACCCCTGGTCCGCCCAAAGTAGTCTCTATATACATTGCAGTCCAAGACCGATCAGAGTCTGTGCTTGGATCTCTGAATCGCATTAAGATGACCATTACACAAGCCAGATTTTAATTAAAATATAAACAAACTGATTTGCTAGAGAACTATTGTTCTTCAGCTAACCCAACAAAAAAACCCACCACCCCGAAGGCACTATGGCAAAGTCTCATTACTTGCCAAATAGCCTTTATGAACGGGAAAGGGACCAAATAGTCAGAGCAAACACAAAGAGTTGCTAGGGAAGAATTATCTCGTGCATGCGTGAACTTCAGTATAATGAGCAATGATGAAAAATGCAAAACGTCAGCAAGTTCTCATTACGTGTAAGAGTTGAAAACACTAATGTCTCTACAGTGACAAAGAACATTCTGTCACAGTCTGCTTTAGGCTATGAATGGCTACAAAACGGTTGCGTAAGGTACTGAACAATTTACACCACTGATGGCACAAGTGACCTACAGATAGCCTGAAAGGAATCTGCTCTCACAAATCCAAATACCTGCCAACACGTACAAACTTCACTGAAATTAACTGTAGTTCTAACTGCACCGGTTTTGTATCAGAGACCAACATGGCAACAGCTCTAGTACTTGAATAATGCGTCGATACTTATGAAAAAAAATTCAGAGACCTGGTGAGCACAGCGTAGGAAGAGTGTGGGAGAGCTAAGCAACTACACCGCAGGTGAGTGGCACCTAAATAAAGTGTGCCTTATTCTGTTAGTGTGCCAAGCAGCAGTATGAAGATTCACAATGCCTCGAAAAGACATTGTAGTAAGAATTACAGAACACAAAGGCCAAAATCAGTGGAGCGGGTGGTCTTGTGAATGTCTTAAGTGGCAGTTCATTCCTAAATAGCACATTCAGCTTTAAAGTAACTTCAGAAAAGGTATTTTAAGCCACCAATTCACAGTTAGCAGTAAGTAGCTCATTTCTTTTCATATCCTAAAGAAAAATGAGAATTCATTAACTTACCTCCCCACAGGGAGAAACTACAGGTACTGAGGGTTATTTTAGGAAGAAGAGCCAGCTGTGGGTCAAATTAGAATAGAATGATTTATTAGTAGCATTCTCTTAATTAAGTGAGTAGCAATAGAGTATAATACTGTGTAATTAAAATATGAAAACCTACCCCGGAAAGGAATTAGTAATTGTTTTTACATTAAGGCAGCATTTAACTGCTGAAATAACGCGTGACAAATTTTTGTTTTGCAAGTAGTGAAAATACGTGACCAAGTATCTGTCAGTGTATTATGGCCTAAACGTATGGGGCTTCCACGCTATGCTTCACTCACATGCTGTGCAGTTTCACACTCCTGTTCCACTGAAGCAGCACCTACAAGAGATGTTTGATGCATGAGTAACTCACTAGAATGTGTCATACAACTCAACCAATACCGCTTCACTTTAGAATCTCAGAGAACTAATAAAAACCTAGCAGAAATGAGGAAGGAGAAAAAAGTCCTAAAATTACCACTTCTGTTTAAATAGACTACCCATGCCTGGTAACTGCTTTCATCCTTTACATATTGCAGGTAAATTCAAGTTACTGCCCAACATCTAACTCCTCTGCTCCAATTCCGATTACAGATCCTCAGATTCCACGAGAAGTTGTCTCAGAATCAAGAGAATCACAACCTTTGATGTGTTAAGCAATCAAACTTTCCCATAATTACGTTGCCTCGTTCATTTGCCTCAAGAGTACTAGCAATCAGAGGCACAGAGTATAATCTGTGCGGATTCCACAGTTCAAAACTGTTCATCTTGGCAGACAAGATGAACGAGGGGAGCCGAATGCCACAACAATAACTATGAAGCTATGTAATTGGTCAAAGGGATAAATGGAGGACAAACTTGGGAAAAAAGGCTCTGAATCCTCGTTACATTACTGAACTAACCTAACTAACAAGGTACACCCAATAAAGCTTAATTAAATCTTGCAACTCTGTCAAAGGATGTAGTAGAAGCTCTAAATAGTTACTTCTGACATGACAGGCTTGCACCGAGCAGAGCAGAAGTGAAGCATGTTTCCAAGAAAACAAACTCAACCCCCCCGGCAGATATCTAGGGTTTATATGTTTATACACACACACGGTGTAATATGTACAATGCTTAATATTTACATCCATAGATAGATCATTACATGTGATTTTTATATATGTGTGTCTGACTATACACAAAAGTCCTATTTCAGAAATTCTGACACTTCTGTACGGTAACAACTAAGTTTTAATTAAGCAGAATTCTAAAAGGTGACAATCGCAGCTTCTACCCGACTGAAAGTCCTTCTCTGAATGGAAAACACACCAGAAGTGGCAAGTGCCTCGTAACAAAAAAATTCAACCTGGAAAAACTTTCCAAAAGCAGCAATAATTGCTATCTCCTGATGCAAGGAATCCACATCAGGTACATTTTTTCTAATATATGTTACTGAAGCTTATTTGCCAGATCAATTTACAAATTCTTATTCTTCCCATCTTGGATAGAATCTGGATTGCTACATATTTCTTAATTTTATTTTTTGTGCCAATCACTCCTCCGATTTTGGCTGAATATTGCTTTAGGCTGACTGTACTCCATGATTAATAAAAGAGGAGATTTAGGAGACAGACAACGTTTGACAGAATCGAACCACAAGGACGTTCAGCATGAGATGCAGAACTCTCGGTGTACATCGCTGCACTGGAAATGACTGAAGCTACTTCATCACACACAGCCAACTCTCCGTCTTTTTGACCTGTGCCTGATCACCGATGGACAACACGCATGCGCACACACACATACGCACACACGAGGGAAGCATTTCAGCTACAATGAACTATTCAGAATGGGTCGAACGCACAAACTACAACAGAAGCGCACAAGAAATTCTGCTCAAGAGCGATGCAGTGAAATTGAATGGTTCACAGGTTGGAGACAAAGAGAACTGCTGCTGCCATCACAACCTCCAAACCAGGGAGCCTTTAAACATCTCTATCCACACCCTCCTCTTATCCAGAGGAGAGAGCAGCTCTGAACCCAGCCTGTTAGGAAGACTGTGATATGTGAGGAGCATAGCACAAGAGATGTAGTTTATGACAAGATAGGTCCTCTATGCAAACTACGCCTGAGAAGGAAGAATCTGCAAGCAGCTTGGGTATTTTCCTCCCAGCACACGGTTGCCACGTCAGGCATAAAACACTCAAACCTTCCGGTTGGACACGGGGCAAGAAATTCACAGGTTGACTACACTGCCGGAGGAAGAAGCTGAGAGAAACTCAAAGCCAGAAGATCAGGGAACGAGTCTGAAAGAAAGTGCCCAGACTGTTACAGTAAATGACTTTTATTCTTTAAAAAAAATGAAATAACCGTGAACATATTAACAGGCCTGCAGGTGGCACTACAGTACAGCTGGGTATAAGGTAGATACATTTCCCCATGTACCCCGACAATGAAATTCATTGCATCAATGCTGACATTAGTAAATTCTGAATACAGTTCTATCAAGCAGGAACATTTTACTTAAAATAGTTCTGGACAAAGTTGACACTGAAAGTTAACTTTTCCTTCACTTTGGAAAGGATAGATGTTTTCAGCTAGCACTGGTATTGGGTGAACTATTGCCTGCAGTCACCAGTGCAGGGAGAGATGTACAAGATCTCCACAGGAGAACAGAGTTTACACTCCTTTTTACTTCTCATTCTGAGGAAGTAGGGTGGCACAGGGAGAGGGGGAGAAGATGGGTTAGGAATATGGGCAAGGGAGGTGGGGTGTCATTTTCTATTCACTCTCCTTTGGCTGTTTTTGTGCTATTTTGGACTGCTTTCTAAAAATCACTTCTTGATTTTACTGAAAGGAAGACTAAATGTAATGCGCCTTTCCTTGAAAATTCAGGAAGAGTTGTGGTACTTCAAAAATACTAAAAATAGCTACTTTCAGGAAATATTAACTGTTTCACTACAAACCTAATTTTTCACTAAATACACAATCCCTCTATTTCTGGAGTCTCCTGGGAAAAAAAGAAGTGGGTTCTCCCTTTGTTTCTGCAAGTCTACAGTGTATAGAGAAATGGCTACAAGAAGGGGAGTGCAGAGAAAAGCTTTACTCTTTTCCTTGGCCTGTATCTCACATAAGTTCGCTTTAATTTCTGCAGATGGGCTACTGTTGGTCACATGCCTTCAGCAGCTATCAATTTAAGTCTGCAGTAGGACAACCCACCTCCAGCACATTCCTTCTAACTTCATGGAGACTAAGTAGGCGTAAGGTAAAAAAGAAACATCCACACTCTTTATACCATTTCCAATCATAATATGCAGGAACACCAAGGGGTTTCCATGTTCTTCTAATTTGCAAAAGGCCACAGGAAAGGGACGTGGCACCTTTCATTAGAATCTGGAATTCTGCACGTAACAGTGTGACCTTACATTAGACCTTCAGTGTTGAGGCAGCGCAGAAAACAGTGGCTGAAGAGTGTGTGTAATACTGACCACACCAGCTCTTAGCGAGAAGCCTCTGCTCCTGCAGAGGCAGTCATGTGCAGTCCCTGTATATACTGTGAGCAAAAGGCTTACTTCACAGGGCATTTTGAATTAGCCATTCCTACGATCTAGCTAGTTTCGATTCATGAGCTTTCAGTGTGCCAACAGCATCTTTCACTGCATGGTAGATAATGTTCTTCACCTGTAACCGAAAAAAAAATAATCAAACTTCTATGGACTAAAACTGAGATTCTTACATATCTACGCAGTCAACTGACAGCTGAACTTGTCATAGTTGTCAAGTATACAACAAAGCAGAAACTATTACTTAAGGATATCAACAGCACAGATTTTAACTGTCAGGCTTAGATGACACATATTTTAGGCACCTGCACTGATGTAACAAGTCATTTGCTGGTCACTCAGCAGCACAGGTTTACTCATGCTATTTTAAGATAAAATCTCTTGTGAGAGTTAGGAGAAAGTCCACTATGAAATCATGCATATAAATTTATTTTGAAAAAGTTCTTGTGGTGCAAGTCATGGTTTCATATGAATCAAACTCAAAAGAAACAAGAAAATCATACGATTTAAACCTCATGGAAATTAGGATGATGCAACAAATCATCCTGTTGTCTCTGTATGGAGAATGGAAATGCTTCTAGTCACTGCATCTTCCAGAAAAGTAAGAAAGATCCAAAATCCACTAGTACTCACAGCAATCTGTTCCACACTTAGCTACCTAAGACCTGAAGCTCTATCTTGGTTTTAATTTGTTTATTTAATTTTGGTTTCTAGGTATCAAATGTAAGTTTCACTTCTAACTAGCTTAACTGGACTTGCTCGGCCAAGCATCATCCTTCTGCGCTGGTGTACATAGGCTCTAAGTCTTGTATCATTTATACAACAGCTATTATCTGTGTATTTTATATATAGATACGTATACAAAAAATATAGACAGATGCTTATATAAAAGTGTACATGAAAAATTAGAAACCACTGAAGTTTGGCTTTACTGAGATGCACAAATACAACCAGTATTGCTTTTCATAGGAGTACACAGTTCCACTTTGCCAGCAGTTAAGTCGCTTTTCTCCGTTTTTTTTCTTTCCATTTCACATAATGACATTGCCAACACACAAAAAATGTTGACAGGTGAAATCCAAACAGGTCTGCTGCAGTCTTCTCTCTGTAGAGCTTGCTGTCTTACACACAATGTACTACAGTGTAATACGTTATATGCGTAATTCTTAGTTTAGGCAGTCATGCTTCTTCAAACCAAAACACGTTTCTTTTTTCTGATTGGGACTAATTTAAAACCATTTAGGCTGGAAAACACACTTTAAGATCACCTTGTCCAATCATAAACCTAACACTGTCAAGTCCACTGCTAAAACACAGCTGACTTAATTAAACAAGCCTTCACTTTCAGAGCAGTTATCCTTTTGGCAATAAAGGAACAAACAGAAGTGTCCTTGATCAAATAAATATATCTCTTCCAACCAAAGTGCTGCTTCTTCCTCACACAAGATATATTTGTGACTACTGCCATAAAATTGTTACCTGCAGTTTATCCTCATGGTTTGTGTGAGTATTAGACAAGTGCCTGAACTCCTGGGTCAGACGGAAGCAGTGTTTCACGTGTTCTGGAGATACAAAATCTTCTGCCACTTTAATGCAACTGTACAAATTATGGACCTAAAAAAACCCATATCAAATGACAGATTCATCAGGACTGAAGGAACCAACCAAAGCATCCCAGAACACCACCGACACATATATTAGTTTATTTCACATTTACTTATCACAAACAGGAACTGAAGACTATTTGATCTCACATAGAATTGTGTCTAATAATATAGAACAAAATACGTGACAACTCACGTTCCCTATTCTCCCTCATATTAGTGCTCCCTCAAGCAAATTCTCTGCTCTTCTCCATGCTTTACTGCAACTCCATTCCCTTGGCTTGAGGTTTCACTACACACAAATGTTTTTCCCACCATTCAACCTATTTTATTTTTCTTTATTCCATCACAGTACTGTAAACATCGTTCAGGTATTTAATTTCTATGAACTTAATGACTAAGGTAAATGTAAACAGCTCCTGTATATACAGAAAAAGTTCTGTGTATGCAGAAAAAGGAACTTAAGTCAGCAGTATTAACTAAAGACTTACCTTGAACTCACAGTTTTGCTGTGCCTCAAATTCAATGGTATTTGTCAACAAGGCCTAGAGTTGGCATACTCACCTGATGGGGAGCACCTGCAGGAATGAATACAGCATCTCCAAGGAACTGCACTATTGCCCAGCCTTGTACACCATACTCATCATACAGTCGCTTACGTAAGGTCTGGTCCAAGTACCAACTTTGGTCATGAATGGGGTCATGATCGGGGGGATTTTCTTGGCCTTGTTCTTCTCCAACCTAGGGCCAAGATATAGGGAGGGAGGAAATCATGACGCAGCACCTTGACACTGATGGCTCAAAAAAGTTCTGTATCAAAATATGAGAACTATTTCAAGGCAGGACATTACTTTTATTAAGTTCATTTAGGTCTTAACTAGAGAAACGTGCGTTAGTATGAAGATTTCAGAGCAGGCTGAAAACCAGGGAACGTAACAACTATTAAAGTCTTCAAAGATAGTATTAGAATACGTATACACTGACATGTGACAGCAATGTGTATCCTTCAGCTGCACTAAGTAAGCTAGTCAAGAAATCCTGTAGGCCTAAGCCTCCTTTATAACCAGCATACCTTCCGGAGAAGCTCCCGTATTTTTTCAGCATCCTTGGCAGCATAGATGTGCCACAACGCTCCAGGTTTCTCTCTTCCTTCATGGATTCGCTGCTTCGTTACATCATCAGCATCCCCCTCATCAATTGTTTTTAGAACCTCTGTAAGGGGATTCCAGATAAAAGCTGTGAGTACAAAGCTGCTTATTTTTTTAGGTACAGAAAAGAAAGGAGCATTTTGAGCCACTAAACCAAATCAATCCGGTAGTGAAGCTGCTGTATTATACAGCACCTGTTCTAAGCACATCAAGCTTCATCTTAACAAAATTCAAGGAATGTCTCTCATGTCACCCAATCACAAAGCTCAGTCGTGAATTCCAACTGAACTAACTACAATTATTTAAATACAAGGAGAAGCAACAATAATTTCTCCTTTTCTCCAATTTCTAGCACAACTCTGCTGCTTCCAATATTTCAAACAATCAGGTATTACAGCAATTTTAAAATATATGCTGTATATGTGGCAAACTGCCTCATACACTTGGGTTATACTCATTGATATGACAAGCTTATTCAGTAAAAGATAGTCTTCTCACTCACACATACACAACTGATTTCTAGTGGACAGAAAACAGCTTTCCTCAAACATTACCATCATCATGGGTCCCTTCCCCAATAGGAATCCCAACGTACACCATGACATTAACAGCATCAGACACATCCAAGTGCAGGTTTGTGGTACCAACTCTTCTGTCTTCTGCAGTAATTAAGCCTATAATAGTGTATGAAACAGAATTTTAAATTTTTTACAGAAAAAGAAAATTCTGTTAAACTCTTGCAGAAGTAACCAGCTCAAAAGATCTTTCAGGAAGACCTTTACACAGCAAGAACAAGTTTACACAGCAATGAGAGCACCAATGTCAAAGGGCAGCTAAAAGAGTTGTTTTCATGAGTGGTATAAATAAAAGTTTACTAATAACTTTTACAGGAAAAAAGTCGCAAATAAAGTTCATCTAAATTATGAGAAAACAAGCATTACAAAGCCCGAACTTGTACTTTACAATCGTGTCTCCCCGAGGGACATTTATACTGTTTGTAGCAGGCAAGTTAGCCTTTGTATTACAAAGCTTATAGGTATTCTTGGCCCGGGTTTCCATTGCTTGGAGGTACAAGAGACACCCCAATTGCTAGAAGTGGCACTGGCATCACATTATATGCAGCAAATCATCAGACAGTTACAAAGAGAGGCCTCCAGAAGTTTGTATTTTCTCATACTCAGCTGCAAAATCTACACGATCAGATAAATTCACAGCAATTCTTGTCTATGTCATCATTAGCAATTCTGACAAAACTGTTCAGTTCAGGTAGCTGAATATGGTGACAGTTTTATCTTGCATGTTGTCGGTGGTCTTACGTTGTTAGACATGAATTAAAAGAGATTCACAACCCTGGCCAGAAAGAGGAACACAGGAATCGAAGTGCACAGCTAGCTGATTTTTCTCTCAAATGTATGAATTGGTCTCAAAAGAATGTTAATGGCTCCTTGAATCATCTATTTGGATTACAAATATCATACGGATTAAATAGTAAACGCTTGCAAGCTTATGCACACACCTTAGGAAACCATAAGGCAAAAAAGGACTGAAGAACTGACAGAGTTCTGGCACAGAAACAGATCACAGGACTGATCACAGGATGAGCACTCAGTTTTGATTAATGCCACAGCCTTGCGTATGCTTCAACAGTAATGACGAGTCACCAAATATCAACATTTGTAGAACCGTTCTCACATACCGTAGGCATTGTACATTTTGGGACCTAAATCAGGACGGACAAAGTAGCTTGGCAGCCTAGAAGCCAAATTCAGTCTGCCATCCCTCTTGGTATATTCGGGAAGAGGGAGATTTTCCATCAGGTCCTCAAACCTACAGAGCAAAAAGAGAGCAAAGCTATGTTTTCCTCCTATAGTGCTTACAGCATTCCTGTAGGCACTGACAGCAAGGTTTACTTACCTTGTAGGCATCATATCTCTAAAGTCTTCCCCTGGAGGCCAGTCCTTTAACTTCAGTACCATTGGCTGACCATCTTCTGATCTGAGCCGTTCTGCAGGAAACAAATCAAGACTTCTTCACGTGACATCTTTACCACAGTCTATTACCTTGTTAGATGAATGTCTTTTGTTCCAAGACCTCCTATATTGAATAGCAAAACAGATCCCGATTCTGATTTGGGCTTCCAAGCATTATCACAGTATGACCAAACAGCAGTCTAATGATTTTTAATCTATCTTATTACCTACAGCAGAAGTTTAACAAACCTTGCACAGCTGCCAAGTTTTAGAATAGCTTTTATTCCACTTTGAAAATGAGAATTTGAATTGCTAATTTTACTAAAGTCTAGAGAAGTTTTATCTTTCATTTCAACAGGAGTGCCTCTCCAAAATTGAAATTATAGGGTCATGCTATGAAATCAACCCTAACCTCAGTACAAAGCAAGATAACGTGGTATACCACACTCAAAAAGGCTAAATGGCAGAAAACCACTGAGGAAGACAGTTCTGTTTTTTAAATTCTTTGCTGGAGGCACTTGAATTAGCAGGGTGCCACATTTAAACACTTGTTCTTCATTGCAAGAGTTGTATGCGAGTCTTGACTGGTAACGGAGAAAGCTGACAGCACAGATATGCAGAAGTGAACGTATGACAGTGCAGCGCTGATCACATCGACTGCTGTTTTGCGTCGGGTGTTACAATGGCTAAGAGCGCATCTGGAAGCCGTAAGTGGAACAGCTCATAAAACTCGGCACAACATTTACAGAAAGACAAAATTCACTGTTCTATCAGATTCTTCACAACTCTATAAGAAGCCATCAACAGGAAAATGGTGTAAGGCAGCCTGACATCTTTACATCACCTTTTCCCTGGAAAGTAACATCTTCACTGCCATGGATTGTCAGCCAAACAAAATTTCAGACCTAGCAAAGCTGCTGACAGCACTGAAAAAGGAAGCATATTTAATAAACAAGTACTTGGAGACCGGTGGACGGTACCTTTGCTATGTATCAACAGGCTACAAAAGACAGTTTTAATTTGAAATATATTCCTTACGATACTGAAATTAAAAGGACGTACAACTATAGACGTGTAAACCAAAGTGAATGACTTAAAAGAAATAAAATTTCTATGAGCTCCGATTTTAGAGTCAAGTGAACTGGAAAGCGGAAGGAACTGAATTTAAAAACGTATCAAAACTTTCCATATCCATTTATTTGAAGTCATCAAAGGATCTTTATTCCAAACAATAAAAAAAGACTTGCAGGTAGGCTATTAGGAAAAGCACACGGTGAAGAGCTACCTGGAGGAAAACACGGAACCGACAAAATACACAAAAATGGAAAGAAACAACCAGCAATCATCTGATCAAAGAAAAACAGGGTCTAAGAGAGATCAAAACAAAATGTTACATCTGCCAGAAGTGTATTTAGAACTCAAAGACACTAACTGCAAACAGCACAAGATTAAAATTAACTGAAATAAAGTATCATATACTATAAAGGCAGCATCATCTCAATACCATCTCCTAATTCAGAGGCTGTTCTACATCTCTTCAGTAACAATGTGAGTGGCAGGGGGTAGGTGAGGCAACCAGACACATATTTGAGAAATCAAAAATTAATGTAACACAAAGATGTCAGAGACATCACACAATCTGCAAAGTTTTCACATGAGTTAGTGAGTTAGCGTGTGAAATCTCTCACCTTGTTAACACATAACACTTTATATCTGAGATTGTACATGGTTGAAAAACACTAAATAAAATGTATTTAAAGTAAACTAGCAAAAATGAGTGGTTTCTCCAGCCTAGATCACTAACATTTACATAAAGCAGTGCCAAATGTGTTGTCTGAAAGAAAGGCAGCGGCCGATTCTGCTGAAAGGAGCAAAACTGTCTGAAGACAAACTACAAATAACATTTCTCAAAACTAACTTGATCCATTCCAATTTACTTTTTTCATGAATGTCCCCTGCACAAAAGCAGAGTGTTTCTAGTTTCCTGATTACTATTAGCACACAGATGGATGAAATCATTGTATCTTCTGAGTAATAACAGAAATAGTATGAAATTTATAAGCAGAAAATACAAGCCTGTACTTGTATACACATGAAAAACAAGCCAGAAGTTTAAAGTTCTTTGACTGGAAAATGACGAGGGAAAGGAATACAGCTGGCTTACAAATCTGTATTTTTGTTCACTGTTTAACAAACACTCCATTAAGTCATCCATTCATGCTTTGTGCACATCACAATACATACAGCAAACACTTTGTACACAATACTAAAATCAGCAACATCATAATGAATCATCTGTTAAGACAATGCTGATCTCGGTGTACAGAATCCAAAACAGAGCACTCTGCTTGTCAGAAACCCTTTAATCTGATGAGCTAGATCCCAGTAATTTTAACTGGTTAAGCATCCACATTCACGCCTGACAGATGACTTTTTCAAAGAACTCAAGCATTAAGTAATGTGTTCTCACACGAGGAATGCTTACAGCACTGGTGTCTACAACACATATGAACTTTTATTTTCACTCAGGTATGATCTACTGACTATTTGCAAGGTGGTATTTCTTGATTTGATGCATTCTACCAAATCTGAGTCTTAGCATCAAAAGCCTCTGATTTAGCGCTGCAGGTTTTCTTTAGTTTTACAATTACAAGCTGAGGTTGTAAAGAGAATAAAGGTAGTCAAATTGCTTACTGTATTAAAGAAGGTAAGATGTTTAAATTCACTCAGAAAAGGTAAAAAGTACTTTCTCACAAAACAGACCATCTTTTTACACACAAAAGTAACATGGACCAACCAACATGCTTGTAGCACAGAGTTCTCTAAGGCAGCTCTGCTGTAATCTTCACCAATGAAATATTTTCTAGACTGTGCTACATCTGAGGAGCAATAGCTTCTTTGGATGAGTTTCACAGCTACTTGGATTTTATTTACTTTTTTTTTTTTAAAGGAAATAGGTGGAAAAAGGAGTTGTTGAAGACAGTAAGATAGATTGTTCAGTTAAACTAGTCATCCAGAGATATTACTTACTAGATATTATCTCAAAGCCATCCCAGAAGTCACGCACTTTCACGTCTGAAATTATGGCACAGTTCCTGCAGTTCACCAAATCTACATCTTGATCTCCAAATTCGAGGCTGAATGCTTCTGGTTTCCAAAGCTCTGATTTCAACTTCTTATGAACACCAGATACCAGCACGGGCTGAGAATACAAAGATGAATGCTTACTCCACCATAACCAAGTGTCTTACATATGCAGCCAAACTTTCTTAGGAGTTGAGGTTCATGGCTATGAGAAAAGATACCCCAAACGTATTTTCATCCACATAGGATTTCTGCATATCAAACAATTAGCCAGAGTCAAAGCAAACTTTGGTTCCAGGCCATGCGCAGTTGCCTTAGAAGCAACACTTACTAAGGCAAGTGTAAGGTCTACACGGCAAGATGCTGGTAGCATGGGTGGACTCTGTGAGACAAGGTGGGCAGCTGCCTCAGATGGTTCTGCCTGGCTCCAATAGAACCATTGCTAGCCAAAGCTGAACCCATAACCGACAGAGTTGTGCCTCAGTGATACAAGGGTAAAAATGCTCCATAAGTTCTAGGGAAGGCAGTAAGGGAGGAGGAAGGTACAACTCTGCAGACATCAAGATCATTGGAAAAGGAGAGGAAGGAGGTGCTCCACAGATTTCCCTTCAGCCTGTGGAGTGGATGAAATCATGGTAAAAGCAGGCTGCCCCCTGTACCCTGGGGAGAACCAAGGTGGAACAAATATGCACAGTGCAGCCCACAGAGGACCCCATACTGCAGCAGAGAAGCTGCAGCCCATGTACTGCTAGTGCTGCAGCAGGCTCCTGCCAGGAGCTGCAGCCCTTGGAAAGAAACCCATGCAGAATCAAATTTTCTATCAGTAACTGTGTCCCATTGGGGGACCCACACTGGAGCAGACTATTCTTGACGAACTACAACCCACAGAAAGGGCCCATGCAGGTACAGTTAGTGAAGGATTGTAACCTGCTGGAGGCATGCCACACTGGAAAAAAGGTGTTAAGAGGAAGCAGAGTCAAAGTGTGACCACAACCCCCATTATTCTCTATTCTCCATCTGCTGCTCTGTGTTGCAGTGAAGAGGGGGTGAAGAGGTAGAAGAACTGGTGACGAAGGAGTAAAGCTGAGCCTTTACGAAAAATGAGTTGGCAGCATAAGCTGGTTTTAGCTTTGTCTTTGATCCACACCACCCTGCCTATTTTTAATTTAGATTGAACTTGTGAAAAAGTTTATTGTGTTTTGCCTGTATCAGTAATCACCGACTAGTCTCCCCTATCTTTATCTTGGCTCACAAACTTTCCCACCTTTTCCACTTCTTCCCCTGTCCTTTTGAGAAGGGAGAGCGATAGCAGTGGCTGAGTAGGAGTCTGGCAGCCAGACAAGGTCAATCCATGTGCAGAAATACAATGGAGACTGAGTTCAACCACATCTCCTTTTTACTTTTTTAAACATAAATGCAACTACCAACAGAAACAGCATTTGCACTAAAGCCTTCTCATATGACATTTTCACTTTCTAGAACGATTTATTTAACAATTTCACTCATTCCTTACATATAATCATGGATCACCATTAATTCCCTAGAAGCAAACCAAGTAGCAGAAAAATGGCTGTTCCCCCCCAAAAGAGGTTGTAAGATGTTCAGGCTAACCACATAGAGATTTGAATGGTCTCTCTCCATGTATTTTCAACACATTTGTTAAACTAACAATACTAGGTAAAGGTGTACCATATAATGCTTGCAGCACTGGCCAAGACCTTGTCAGTTCCTCTTGCGCTGCAATCTCTAGTCTAGAGTTTCAAGACTTGACAGAAAAGAAGGTATGAAGTGAACTAGCACATCTGAAGAACACTACGTTCAAATGTCTATGCAAGTGTGAATCAATGATAAGCTGTGCCCTATAAATTAACAGTGACCTGAGGACAGATCTTGGGTTTATTCACATGAAGAGTTCAGTTCAATTCTGAGGAGCACTGGTATCAGTGCATTGGACAGGGATACCTTCAGAGCTACAGACAAGCAATGCCAAAATTACAGTGCTACACAGCTGACAGTAGGCTGGTAGTCACAGAATCCTAGACTAGTGGTCTTTAGAAGGGATCTCTAGAGATCATCTAGTCCTATTCCCTGTCACAGCAGGTTTATCCAAACCAAGCTGCTCAGGATGAGATTCAGGAAAGCTTTGAATCTCTCCAGAGCAGGAGATACCACCACCTCTCTGGGCAACCTGTGCTACTGCTCCACCACCCTTACAGTAAAGAATTTTTGTCCTTATATTCAGGTGGAACTTTATGTTCCAGACTGTGCATGTTGCCCCCTGCCCTGTCACTAGGCACCAGAGAAAAGTCTGGCCCCACCCTCTTGACACCTGCCCCTCAGACATTTATAAACATTGATCAGATCCCCTCTCAGTCTTCTTCAGGCTACAGAGACCCAGGTCACATCTCTATAGACTCTATAAGGAGTCACTGACAGTCAAGAACGCACAGCCATGCGTAGCATCCTGTACATTGGTATCAAGTAGCATTTGCTGAGAAAGAAGGTTGAGAAAATTATCAGAGTACACTGACTAGAAACTAAGGAGCTATATGCCAAGTCAGGCAGATGAATGACACCACAGCACTGCAAAAAATGATCTGAAATCCTTCATAAATTGGAGATGCAACAGGTTCAGAGAATAAGAAGAGACGCTTGTGCACTCAAAAAAATAACCAACCACGACGAGATAACCACAATTAGGGGGGAAGCTTGCAAAGGTAAGTTTCTAGTCAGACAAGCAAGGGTGTGCTGCACAGCAACCCGTTCTATCTATTAGGAGCTGGCTGAGGGAATCAGAAGCAGGAACTTGGAACTATGTGATTGTTGGTGCTGCAGTTCTCATGGCTATGTGCTTGTCCCCAGGGGACGCAGAGAATGCACAACCCCATGAAATATGCTAAACTTAACTGAAAGGTACTCTACTCCTGGCAGCAATGGACTCTGGCAAAAGAACAACACGAAGCTTAATCTGTTCTTTCACCAAAGCTCAGCAGTCCGCACATCTTGTGAGCAACCACAAATAATTAAGCGATAACGGCATTAGCACAATAATGACAGAACAGCTGACAACAGACACTTCTCCAGAAAAGACAGTGGGAGACACGACTGTCTAGCACCAACAGCCTCGGTTCTAAGTAGTCAGTGAAGGTAAATGCACCAGAGGCAGCTACAGAACCAAGTGCCAAGAACAGTCTGAACACTGATGAACACCACATTCTGTTAAGAGTTACGGGTGTAGCTCCTCTGCAGCAGCAGCTATTCACCCTTTTCTTAAGGTTCAGCTTGCCTGGCCAGGCTAATCTTAAGCACTCTTTGGAGACATCTAAAGCTGTAAACAGATATAAAAAAGTGGCTATGCTGGCAGCAGGTCTAAGGTCCAGTCTCTTGACGGCAGGTCTAACCAGTTACCATTCCTCAAAAAAATCCAGGACAGTGTTCAATGCATGGGATGCTGAGATCAAAACAATACTTGGATTCACACGAGCTATAGGCTCAGTATGAGACACTGCATTGAGTACACACAAAATTCCAGCAGAAATTACTGTGTGCAGCACTTTAATTCTTGCACATAGTGTAGCTGGAAGGAATAATAGCAGATTCACTACCGGACTGTAGTAGAGCAGATTCAGCACAAATCACATCTCAAACTGAAAAGGCTGTTACAGCAAACCACCTCATACTGACAAGCTGAGAAAAGCTCATTGTGCAACTGAGAAACGCTCAGGAGTAACTGGCCAAAGTTTAAACAGGCTTGTCAATAACTAAGTTAATAGGTTAAAATTTCACGATACTTAGAAGTAGTAAGCGTTGTCTATTTGTCATCACACACCTGGCCTTGTTTCCAGCACTCCCTGAAGATCTTCCAGTTGTTTTTGTTGCTAGGATCGTGAAGGCAAAGGAGTCTACCATCACACAGCCAAGAGTGGGAAGTGTGAGGATCCAGCACGTTTAAGCCCATTACCATTTCCTTCACCTCTCTCTGTGTGTCGGCTACGTTTGCAGTGCGTTTTGCAGCATCAGACGTCTTCTTATTTTCAACCACAGAAGCAATAATATGGTCTAAGAAGTTAGGCAGGCTGGCTTTACCTTTGGCCCCCTAGAAAATATAAATCCAGAGGTAAGTTTATTCTTGCAACAGCACACGTATTAATGAGTATCTGCTTTTATTCAGATCTTAGTCCTGGTTATCTTGCTATCAGAGAAACATGCAACAGTAAACAAAACAACTCAGAGACAGGCATGTATTTAGTAAGAACAGAAAGTTATGGACCTGTTTTACAGTAGTAAAATTTAACCTGGTGTAGGCTAACCTGGAAAAATTTGCGGCACACAACCATGCACTAGAGAACTTAAGTGATCTGTTAATTCAGTGCTAAAAACAGTTTGTATTTTTCTTCACTAATATTTCAACTCTGTTTTCCCATTTTCCTCCTTCCATTACTAAGAAAGTGAATTCAACTGTGGCACATGTAAGCTAATGAATACAGGAAACATTCAGTAAACATCGAGGAAGAAAAAAGTGCTTCCTGTATGTATACTGTTAACAGAGCTCTTCAAGGGATGTTTGAATCACAGAATTACTGAGGCTGGAAAAGACCTCTGAGATTGCGAAGCCCAGTCTATGACCTAACATCACCATATCAACCACACCAGGGTGCCAAGTGACACATCCAGTGTTAAATACCCCCAGGGATGGGGACTCCACCCCTTCCCTGGGCAGTCCATTTCCATGTCTAACCACCCTTTCTGCAAGAAAGGGTTCCTAACATCTAATCTAACTTTCCCCAGGCAGCTTCGGGCCCTTGTCCTAGCACTAGATGACTAGGAGAAGAGCCTGACCCCCACCTGTCCACAACTTCCCTTCAGGTAGTCACAGATAGTGATAGGTCCCCTTCTGAGTCCCCTCTTCTCCAGCCTAAACAACCCCAGCTCCTTCAGCCTCTCTTCAGAAGAGAGGCTTCCCTCTAGTTCCTTCAGTTCTAACTGAGCTTTTAGTTCTCTAATTCTCTTTCTACATGCTCTTTATCCTTAAACGCTTTATCTATATCCTTAAATGCTTCTTGATTCACCTGCCCCTCTTTC
>VZRI01012880.1:71524-82788 GCA_013397515.1 Upupa epops
AAAGCTGGGGTCCTGGCCCCCCCCCCCCCCGCCCCGTTCACGCAAAAGCTCCCTGCTCAAAGAGGCTCGTAGTCTTCCTCAACAGCCTGTTTTTTGGCACACAGGGACAGACGGATCCTGTGCTTTTAAGGCTTCACTCCTTAAGTATGTCCAACCTTCCTGGACTCCTGTATCTTTCAGGGCAGCCTCTCAAGGGACTCTGTCAATCAGTCTCCTGAACAGGCCAAGTTCACCTTCTGGAAATCTAAGGGCACAGTTTTACTGACTCCTCTCCTTGTTTCTCCAAGGATTGAAAACTCCATCATCTCATGATCACTGTGCCCTAGATGACTTCCACCCTAACTTCCCCCACAAGATCTTCCCTCTTCAGAAGCATCAGGTGTAAGAGGGCACTTGCCCTGGTTGGCTCTCTCATCAGTTGTGTCAGGAAGTTGTCTTCCACACACTCCAGGGACCTCTGAGCCTGTTGTCTCTCTGCTGTATTGTATTTCCAACACAAACTGGGAAAATTGAATTCCCCCATGAGCACAAGAGACAGTGCTTTTGAAACCTCCTTCAACTGCTTATAAAAAATTTCATCTGCTTCTTTATCCTGGTTGGTGGTCTGCAGCAGATTCCCCATCACAAAACCACTCTTGCTGGCCTTCCTCACGATTCTTACCCGTAAGGCCTCAACCCTATCCTCATCCTAATTAATATCTATGCTTTCATATGTCTCCCTAACATAAGAGTGTCACTCCACCACCTCTTCTCCTGTGCCTATCCCTTCTGAAAAGGTGTTACCCATCAATTGCAGCACTCCAGCTGTGGGAGTCATTCCAGCTGGTTTCTGTGATATCCAACATCTCAGAGCTTTCCTGTTGCACAGCAGCCTCAAACTCCTCCTGTTTATTGCCCACGCTCTGTGCATTGGTGCGTAAACATTTCAGGAAGGGAGCCGAGGACAAGGTTTTCAGCGTTGAAGGGTGGCAGACATTATCATTATCTGTGATGCCACACTGCCCTACAATGCTGAGCTACTACATTCACAGTTCTCATTAGCAAGGCCAGTTATGTCCCCTTCCCCCTTCCCATGTAATTTAAAGCTCTGTCAATGAGCCCTGCTAACTCCTGCCACAAAATCCTTTTCCCCTTCTTTAGACAGGTGCATCCCACCTGCTGCCTGCAGGCTAGCTGTCTTTCATAGAAACTTGTGATTGGAAAATTCAAAGCCCTGCCTGCAACACCGGTCTTGCAGCCATGAGTTCAGCTGAAGGATCTTTCTGTTCGATCTTAAACTGTACTTTTAACTTTAGAAAAGAAAAAAGCCTGTCTACAGGCCTCGCCTATAGCAAGAAACTTAAGACACAAAATATATTCCATATATATTCAACAGAAGATAAAAGCTAACTGCATCATTATTCACAAGACATCTATGGAGTGTGGGCTGGGGTGTGATACATTTCTCGCAGCAAAGAGCCACTTCTACCAAAACTACACCCAACTGCTGTCCCATACCTCCTAAAAAAAACCCAAACAAACCAGGGACTGGAAGCCAAATGACCAGCAACAGTGAAAAACCACTACTGACACGATTTTGTCACCTTTAAAAGTGAGGTTCAATAGACAGAAAATGGACTGCACACACTGCTAATCATCTAAAACATAACTATTTATTACTGAAGACTGTCAGTAAACAAATATTCATAGAATTATACAGAAAAGCCTAGATCTGAAGGAAGACCTAGGTGCCATTTGGTACAACTTTCTATTGTGATCCTATTGTGATCAAGCTAAGCTAACCTGGTGTGAGTCAAGTAAAATTTTAACTTCTAATGGAAGGAGGTCATAGCACTTCTCTGGGCAGCCTACTGCATCGTTTGAATGTGGAGTGAGACTTTTTCCCTGTATCTAGCCAGAAGCAATTTGTGTCCAACACCTCTTGGTCTGTTATGAAAGAAGTACCTCCACATTCTCTACAATTACCTTCTAGATACAGTAAGACTGATCAGATGCCTAAAGTACTTTCTTCTCTAGGATGAGGAGAACCAGTTTCTTTAATCTTTCTTCATGTGTGTAGCTCCCCAGCACTTTAATAATTCTTCACAGCTCTCCAATGGACCCCCCTCTCATCTTTCAGCATCATTCTTCAACTAAGAAGACCAAAACTGTAAACAGTGTTCCAGGTGTGGGTTAAAAGTACTGAGAGGAATCATGATGTTTCCTGATAGATATGCTCCAGCTGTATCACAGAATTATGAATCATTAGGGATCAGAAGGGACCTTCAAAGATCATCCAGTCCAATCCTCCTGCCACAGCAGGATCACCCAGACCAAGTCACACAGGAACACATCCAGGCGGGTCTGGAACATCTCCAGAGAAGGAGACTCCATAACCCCCCCTGGGCAGCTTGTTCCAATGCTCCAAGGACAGCTGGACTTTGCAGCTACGAGTGTACAACAATGACTTACGTTCAACGCTTGCAGTCTTCCAGGACCCTGGACTACTTCAGGAGGGGTACACCCCCACTAGTCAGACCCCAGCCTGTACTGCTGATGGGGATTATATTAACATTCAGTGGCCTGTCTTTGGCAAGTAAGACTAGATGAGAACATCAACTGCTCAAGACAGTCTTAAAAATATACCTTTATGCTAAATCTCTAGAGGCAATGAAATAGGTAACATGCAGTTCAACTACTACAGTCAACACTAACTACTCTTCACATCAGAAAGTCAATACTTCAGAAACACCACGATGATTCTCTTCCTCATGAGCAGCAGTCTATTATTGCCCTCAGCTGAGAACAACAACACGATTGCTGTTTCTCAAGTTTGTTTTGTTCACTGTATCTGAAGCACCCGGGCATTCAAGTGAGGGGCTGGACCACAGTTATCTACAAATTCTTTCAAATTTAAATTAACTCCGTGAAAAGCCTAAGTCAAGAAAGTGAAAAGACATTACATGACAGATATGATTCAACATGCTACGAGAATGCACAGTTGCAGGAAGAGGCATACAAGTTAGGGCAGGCTCTCTCAAGCCTTAAAGCAGTAACTTGCTTTAAAATAAGCCATCACAATTTGTCTCAGTAACGAGAGGAGGCAGGGGATGGAAGTGTTATTTGCATTCACTTTCCTGTAGCAGCAACATGTTTCCCTGCACAGTTCCCTTTACCTAAACCAAACAACATGAACTATTAAGATTCCATCCTTCCAGACTGACACAGAGAAAAAACAAATTCTGCTATGAAACAAGATATTTCATCATCTTCTTATTCTATCTGCCTAAGCTTTCTGGAGAAAGTATTCTCCAAGAAAAGCCAAGGCTTGATAAATTCCACATCTATCCTTCTCTTAAAATACATGCTTTTAGCCATTTCAAATATAATTTATATGTTTGGGGATCGTAAAGTTTATTTCCTCCAAAACAGATTAAATATAAATAAAGTATACTTATACCAGAAAAAGAATCCAGAAACAGTGACTACACCATAAATTCTTAAATTCACATTCTATCTTAACTGCCTTTAAAGTATACAAAAGTTCTTCTAAGAACTTGTTTGCTCAGAGGTTTTTTACTTTTTCTGTGGTATGCTCTTGCAACATTTTTAAAGATATTAAATTTAAAGTGAACTTTAAGGAGATGCTGACTATCAGCTAAACAATTTAAAGGCTATATTTAACTCACTTTCTTATTCTCCTGCAAGGAACAATTTCTCTCCAGCAGTAGCAAACCAAACCACAAACTAACAATAACTAACCACCTTTGTGAAGTAGTGAGTTTCGTTGTGATGTTGCATTTGTGTCAACATTTAAGAGTAAGTTACTATAAAAAAAATAAAGACGAAAACTCTTAGATCATCATCATCAAATTTTTCCCTAGAAGAGGTATCACTGAAGGAAGCCAAAATTATTTACCGTAGAAGCTGCAGAAAACACTGGAGGAAAGGGGATTCCGGCATCTAATGGGACCTGTGGAAGCTTTCCTGGCCCTGTGTGCAGTAGATCTCTAAGGCTGGAGCCTTCAGCTTTGCTGCTGGATGTCACTGGTCCCAACAAGAGGCTATTAAATAGCTTTGGAGTTAATGGAGAAACCTTTGCACTGGAGTTGAAGGAATCCAATCCAAAGGGTGAATGAGATTCTTTGTTAAGCACCGACCTCAGTGATCCCGATTCTGCAAGATAAATACCAACAAGGAGAAAGTGGTGGGGCAGAGCAGGAAAAAAACCCCAAAGCCCAAATGATCACAAAGTTCTCCAAAATTATTTGCTCCTCTATTAAATACGATATTGACAGAACCTTGCAGTAACTTATCACTGCAACTGTGAATGACACACCTCGAAGAGAACCAAAGACATCGTACATTTCAGATAGATTTTGTACTTTGTATGCTGTTAAAATATTGAGTAGCACAGTAGAACTGATCTGAAAGTGTTTGATATAGAAGAAACCACGACTTCGTAACAGACTAAATTTAAAAAAAACCCCAACATTCCTTTGACTTTCTGAATTAATGTTTCAATATGAAATACTTAACATTTTAGCTATAGTCTGAATATTACAGTGAGTAAGCCCAGCAAAACCAGTGGAAGAGTTATGAACATTTAACAAAGTAGTTCATGCTAGAAATATGAACAGCAATAAATTATGTGTTACTCATGCCACCTCTGGGAAGTATATTCTGTAAACAGTTATTTCACACTGAGAATCACTTTTATACAACGAACTAAATATGTTCTAAGCTTTCATCTGATCCTCTACATAGAATTTATCAATTCTTTGGAAACACGCTCTTCACGTATCATAAAAATCGGCTCTATTTACTACAACAGTAATAAACTGACAAAGCTGCATCTGAAGTAAATTACTATCAGTTTCATAGAATCATTCGGGATTGGAAGGGACCTTGAAAGATCATCCAGTCCAATCCCCCTGCCACAGCACGATCACCCAGACCAAGTTGCGCGCGAACAGATCCAGGTGGGTCTTGAATGTCTCCAGAGAAACAGACTCCACAACCCCCCTGGGCAGCCTGTTCCAAAGCTCTGTTACCCTCACTGTGAAGAAGTTTCTTTTGATATTTATATGGAACCTCCTATGTTCCAGCTTGCACCCATTATCCCTTGTCCTATCACTACATGACCCTGAGAAGAGCCTGGCTCCATCCTCCTGACACTCACCCCTTATATCTATTTTACATTAGGACACCAGCTGCATATTACTTAGAAAATAAACATAAGAACTGGCACTGAAAAAAACCCAAGAGTGACAGAAAAGTTCTTTTCTCTTGAGCTGTAACATCATCTCTCCAGGTTTGCACAGTCCTAAGTCTGCAATAGAGGCAAAAGGAAGAACAATGACTGTGTTCGTTTCTATTTCGGGCTAAGAACTCTCAGAAAGAATAGCATCCAAGCGGTACATTATCACTTATCTTCTCATTCCAGCCCCAGAGGACATGCCTTCTGCTCACCTTTTGTTTCTTCTTTTGCTTTTTGCGTTGCTAAATCTGCAAGCCAGTGTAAAGCTGAGGATGGAGCTGTTTCTGGACAAAGTGGTCTGTTAGCCTTTATTTCACCAGTGTTATTGGTTGGTAATGTCTCTGTTTTTGCAGATTCTTCTATCCTACTGTCAGTTGCTTCAGATTTTGGAACAGTGTCCATTTCTAGTTGCCCAACTCCTGCTGTCCCTGTTCCAGTGGAAAAGGTGCTCTCATTTCCAGAGACTGATGCGCTAGGATTTACAGGCGGAAGCTGAAACAAAACCACAAACTGTTAAATACTGAATAAAGGGAAGAATTCAACTTGTTAAACATTTTAGTTTTCCACTGCAATGGCGTTTGCTTGTTATTTATTTGCTTGCTTTAAGTACACAACAGAAAACCTTTAATGCTATGTAGCGGCAGAGTACAGTCGACCTTGCATTGTGGTGTAAATTCTTCCCGTGCTCATCTTTTAATGCAAGCACAGGCTTTTTGATTCATACTTTTTTTACTTGTTGTGGGACTAGTAACAGTTTCTCTACATTTAGCATTAACATTCAGAAACTATCACAAAATAAACATACCTGTTTCAAGCAACTAGCACCTTAAGGTGCATCCTTAATATGAATTACTTCCTAACCGACTTCTACACAAGAATATGAGCCCAAATACCCAGTTGGTAAACAACAGTTGCACACAAGATGCCCAAAAACCATCTCAGAAGTTTTTTGCCAAGCTAAAACACTTGGAACACACATGTAGAAAATAAACTCTGTGTTTCACATAGGATCTAACTTTTAAACTATCTTCAAAATGTAATATCAAAGTAGTTTCAGGCTGAAATTACATACCTGTGATATTCCATTAGTGACAGCTGGTCTTAACACTGATTTGCTCTGCCTGTTAATACATGGACAATTGGCTTTGATACCCCACTTGCCTCGTGCTGCATGAACCATGTCTCCAATATTGTAAAGTGCTAGAAATAAATTTAAAATATTCAATAACACATCTAAAAAAGTCTAAAAATCAAGGCCCTAACTACTATACATATTCAGAGAGGGGCTTCAAATATTTCTACTAAATGTCTTTAAAATCACATCATGTAACAAGATACTTATCTTCGAACAGCGTGGAGAAGCGTATGCCAGTGTATGCGATGTGACTGAGAGGCTGTCAAGCATAGCAACTCCTACAGATTAACATCTGCTCCTGCTGTACCACGTAGGGCCCAATAATAACTGCAATGAGGCAATGCTGAACTATCAAAATAGATTATATATTCCCTGCAGCAATGTCAGAAGGATCTGGAGTACAGGAGATGTTCTCCCTCCATTCTCCCAACGTGAGGAAGGAGGTAATCAACTGAAAAGGTGCATGCCTGGGTGTGTGGCTGGCTCCTGTGTTAACAAATACAACTTTCAGAAGTCAGGTCTCTTGATGTAAGGATTCAACTAGGAAAGCCAAGGCCTCTGCAGAATTAAACCTTGCAAGAGAGGTCAAGGGTAAGAGCAAAGGGCTTCTTCTAATACACTGCAGGTAAAACTAGATGTAGAGGCAATGTGGGACCCCTGCTGAATGAGCTGAGTGCTCTGAAGACAGAGGATACAGAGAAAGCAGACATACTGAACACTTTCTTTGCCTCCATCTATACTTCCGGGAGATGTCCTGATATCAAAGCCCAGACTGCTGAGGCTCCAGAGGAAGCCGAGGCAAAAGAGGAGCCTGTCCTGGTTGATGAGGACTGGGTTAGGGATGTGTTGAGCAAACTGAATGTACATAAATCCATGGGCCCCAATGGGATGCACCCGCACGTGCTAAGGGAGACAGCAGGAGGCTGGAGAAGCAGGCTTCCCAGCAAGCTATGAGGCATGTTTACTGTCTAATCTGAACGTGTTTTTCAGTACCTAATAACAAAACTGTAAGCTTTTTTCCAATTTTTGCTTTAATAAAAGCATTTAGCAGCTACCTTAAAATGCCTCTGAAAGAATGCCACAATGGAGCTACAGAGTAATTGCCCTGGAAGGGAGAAATGCCAGTTACACTGTAGAAATTTAGGAAAATAAAAAAACTCTTGCATGGCAATTTTACCTTTACATCCAACAGTGTATTTTCTGTGGTATTCAGGATGCTGCTCCACAACCAAACCAAGGAGGGCAATAGTGATTTTCAGCCATTCTCTTACACCACCCAGTATAAGCACCCACGCATGCTAAGGGAGACGGCGGAAGTCATTGCTAAGCCACTCTCCATCATCTTTTCTAAGTCATGGGAATCAGGAGAGGTGCTCAGAGACTGGAGGTTATGAAACGTCACTGCAATCTTCATTTAGTGGGAGAAGGGCCCAGAAATTTCAGCAACAGAGAAGAGCCAAGCCTGCTGATGTATTAGGAGACAATGGGCAACACGTGTGAAATGCCTTAGGAATTTGGGCCTGTTCCTCTCAAGGCTGATAGTTCAGCTAACTATCTCTATGGATCAATGCATGCAGCATGGGTAAGAAGCAGGACAATCTGGAAGTTACTGTGCAGCTAGCAAGTTATGATGTCACTGCTATCACTGAAACAAGATGGAACAAATTGTACAACTGAAGCATTGTTGGGAGGCTGCCTTCAATGTAAAAGAAGAGACTGACTGTGCAGAGCTGTCTTTGAAAAACAGTGCTGAACACATGGAGACCTTACAGGTAAAAAATTAGGAGAAAAGCAAAAGAAAACCTCACTGTTTACTACAGGCTGCCTGACCAAGGGGAAGCCTGTTGACAAAGTATTCTTACTCCAACTACAGGAAGCATGATGCTCACAAACTCCGTAATTGACACAGAATTTCAGCCACCCTGAAGCTAGGTGGAAAAGCAGCACAGCAAGCTGTAAGCAGGCAGAGACTTTCTGGAATGCAATGAGGATAATTTCTTAATCCAAGACACCGACAGCCCAACCACAGCAGGAGCAAGTTAATAAAATTTACTGATGCATCTAAAACCAACTAAGCAGAAAAATTCACATCTAGTATCAGAAGGGTGTTCACTTCAAACACACAGCTTGATCTTACTTGGGTTATGCTCTCTTCAGCCTCTCTGCTTTAGCAAGTGTAAATATCCTCTACATCTACATGAGATGTGAGAAAAGGGAGCTGCTGGCACACCGAACACCTTAGCATTTTTTCACTTGTTTGCTCAGAATTGAGACAAAACATAGAAATTTTCATTTCAGGTCTCAAACATTACCTGTGCCAGGAATGATCTGTGTTGGCATAAGAGTCTCTGGTTCATGAGACTGACCCTTTGCACACTTCAGCCACGAGAAGACCTCCTCATCACCAATCTCTTCTGTCTCTGGAATAATGACACAGATAAATTACTACAGTTTTGTACTGTAGTCATGAAAACTTTACAACACAGACTGTTTACAGTTCAGGATATTAACCTGGTGATCTCAGAAATAAAGTCTAAATACAAACCATTAGAACAGGATCTACAGCAAATTTTGCCTCTTCAGATTATAAAACAATGTCATTTCCCCTACATCTCTAATAGGTTGTTATTTTCAATTATGTAAAACCCATGGCCTCTAGCCTCAATTTTTAAATATAATGCTCTATGCATTCCTAAGTTATAGGGTAATTCTATGTTGCTTTCATCTCTCAAGCTTTTTCAACAAAAAACATCTGCAGACCAATTCCAGTCCAACACATTTCAAATACTTCAGATTTTAATGAAATCTGGCCTGCAAATACATAGCCACATAAACTGCATGCCATTCTCCTCCTTTAAAAAGGAAGGTGGGGAGTGGTGAGTGAGGTAGAATAAGAGAAGGATCACGGAAGACTTCATTTCTAGGTCCTCTAGACCTATCTGCATAGGTTGTTTCTACAACACATAGTGCAGAATCCTCTTGAGGCAAGTAATTGCAATTAAGTAATGATATGATTCCACATTTTGTCCCATTAAAAAAGTCCCACTTCATTAATGAGCAATATTATAACACTGTTCATTACCAAAATTACAGTATTTTTTGCAGGAAGACAGAACTGATAACACACACCTCTATAACTTTCATTGTAAAATACCAACCTTTTCAATGCTGACCCTCCATCAATAAAAATGTCTTATATGCCCAGGACACCTTTTAATTTTCACCCGGGACAGATAAGTTGACAATTTTTATTTCTTTGATGTGAGAAATAAAGAAGTTAAGAGACTAGTGCGTCTAAATCATGGACATATCAGAGAGAGCGTCTACCAGTGGCCTACTCAGTCACAAAAATCTGGCTGCAGCTCTGCTGAGAGGGCAGTCATGACCTTCTTTTGCACGGGAGCTCAAACACAGAGAGAGCGGACCTTTTTGTTCTGTGGACAGCATCAGCTTGCCCTAGATCCTGGCAGCAGGACAAAGACACGAACTGCTGTCCGCATCTGCAGCCCCCTTCAGCGGAGGTGAAACTGCAACCCTCCCCTCTTTCTCTGAGGGCTAAAATCGCAGAAAGCCAGCAACAGCTCATTCCAGCTCCTGATAGTGAACTGAAGACCGGGCAGTGGAGGCATCTTCCCCACAGCTGCTTCTACAGCTTGGTCACCTTAAAGATGCCAGACAGAGGCGTGGTCTTAACCCCTCTACCTCCCTTAGTGCCTAACCACAGCATTAGAAGAAAGACAGGCTCTGCGTAAGGCCTGTACAAAGCCCTTTGAGAGGCACAGTTGCCCTAACAGGCATTGCCCCATGTGACCGGTGCCATGCTGGCTTTGTCTCCGCTGGACTGGCAAAGATCCTGTATACTCTGCCATTGAGAGACTGACAGAAACATCTAATAAGAGAGAGAAAGAGAGATCACAAGTAATGATGTCTTAAACCTTTGGCAAGCAGAGTCTGACGTTCTTCTGTAACCTCCACATTTGACACTGCTATAGCCTCAAAGAAGAGCCCCCAGTCGATGGAAGCTAGACGTACACCAGAGATGTCAGGGAGCGCTGATGTCTGCATGAGGACTGGAAAAGGAACTTTTCCACAACCATCAAATGAGTATTTTGTCTGCTTCCTAGGTTATCTCATGATGGTTCTGAACTGTTAAGATAATATTACTTAATTTTCCTTTTATAGTCTCTGAGGAAATGATGGAACTATACAGTGGTCTGCCTCGATTTACCCTGCTAAATAAATACATTTTACCAAATAGATAAAACACAGGTTTTACTCATCACAGCAGCATTCAAGACAGCAGAGGCAAAATTCCAAAACTGCAGCCTCCCAAGCCGATATTCCCTAACCTGACCAGAAAACCTTCAGCAGCTTCCTGGAAACTATTCCCATGAAAAGCCAGACAGCTAAAAAATTACAGCAGAAGGAAAAAAACCCTCCATTACTCACCACTACGTGGACGATTCTTCCTCAGCCGGTAACAGTCCAGACAGACCCCAAAACCACACTTGCGACAAACCCAATGAATATTGAAGAGTGTTGTCTCACATACATCACACATTTCCCTCACACCACGTACTGCTCGTTTCCATGCCACTTTCTCTACAAAGAGAAGGAGCATTAGGAATTACTGCTTTGACATTCTGCATTTCTCTCCGAGTATGTCACAGTAACACTTACCAACAATTCAAAGAATCATGACTTCAGGGCAGAGTCCAGAAACACATACTTTTCACAACCAAACTCACAGAATCATAGAATCATCACGGATTGGAAGGGACCTCGAAAGGACATCTAGTCCAATCCCCCTGCTCCATTCCTCCTAGTCCTGTTGCTACCCGAGATTCTAAAAAGCCCCTCCCCAGCCCTCTGATCATCCTCATGGCCCTC
>VZRI01012880.1:86224-126937 GCA_013397515.1 Upupa epops
GCCCTTTGTGGCTTGCTTCCCTTTTCCTTTTCCCAGCAGCAATTCAGCATTGTGCTCTGCATTGGGGCCTAGTTTTGCCATCAAATGGTCTGGGATTCCCTTCATACAAGCTTTGGCCTGCAACTGGTCTTCAGAGTCACTCAAATCTGACAGGTCACTATTTGTACTGGAGTCTGAGTCCTGTTTGGATGTCAAGCTACGCTCATCTAGAGAGAACCTTTTCACAGCTTCAAAAGGGGCTTTGTTCTCCTGTGGAAACTCTGCCTGTGAAGAGAAAAACCCAGGCGCATGTCTGCCAAACACATTAGAGAAAGTTTTCAGAAGAGGATTGTCCTGCTGCCCTGGCCCAACAGCTGGTTTTTCTTCTGTTGGGCTGGAAGAAAGAGTTGGCATTTCAATAGGCTGTGTTAGGTTGCTCATTGGTGAGCTGGAACGGCCATTCCCTACAGCGGAAGAGCTCTGGATACCAGCAACTGCTGAACCTGGAGTACTGGAGATAATTTTTGAGGAGTCAGTGGTTATAAACAAACTTTTCTTCTTAGCTAGAGAACAGTCTGTTGAAGTGAGTGATTCGGGCCAGCCAGAAGTGGCCTTGTGACTCACAGGTGTAGAGGGAGTAGAGATCCCTGTCTGAGATGAAGATGCAAAGCCACTGAAAGGACTAAGTTCTACTTTCTCAGCAAATGCTAGGAAAGGATTTGAGGGTTCTTCTCTTGATAGCTTTGGGGGCTGTAAGAATAAATTTTCATGACTATCTGAGGAACGAGTGTTCAAAAGACTTCTTGAAAAGGCTGGAGTAAGGGTAGGCATGGATTCCACAGGCAGCTTCCGCTCCACAGAACTGCCAAACTGGGTTCCTTGTTTAGTGTCCGTTGAAAGGATTTTACCTTTACAGATTCCAGCACCCACACTCTCTGTACACTGCTTGAATGAGTCTCGACTAGAGGCATCTTCAGTCAAGCTCTCTGAAATTACTGTGAAGTAATTACTGGAAGGTAGATTTTGGGACATACATTGAAAAAACAAGTTCTTGGACAGATCAGAATCTTTCTGAGCTTCTTGTCCAGTACTACAGCCAAAAGGAAATCCAGAAGGCTTGCTTTCTGGGGTCACCACTCCATTTGATTGGCTTCTTCCACTCCCAAACACCAAAGACTGAGAAGCACTTGGAAGAGAGACTCCGAACCCAGGAGCAGTTGAAAGTGAACTTCGGGAATTCTGAAACAAATTAAAAAGAATTAGCCTATTACAGTATTCTCACTTGGTCCAGCAATAATTTGGTTCACTTGATTGTGCAACTGGCATTCTGCTTACCCACTTGTAATAGAAACTCCCAGCAGAATTACTGAAGAAAGAATGAAGAAACTTACCTAAGGATTCCACTACACTAATTTTTCCTACTTACAAGCTATTGAAACTAATAACCTAACAGCGTTCGTTATGTACTAAAGACACATGGAAAAAAATGAACACTTAATGTTTTACCATGTTTTAGAACAAAATGGAGACATAAGACAATGTTCATTAATTCACAGAAAAACAAGTATTTCAACTGCTGATTTTTTACTTCAAATTAGCAAGAAGCGAACCTTGATTGAAACTGCTTTTCAACAACCTTTCAGCCTCCCTCAAGATCATCCTGCTTACTTAACCCATACCCTTGAAATGATTAACTTATCTTGCACAGTTAATTTTCTCTACCACATAGTGAACAAACTGCTCCCAATCACAGCAAAACGACATCGCCTTCCAGTAGAGGTTAAGCACTAAAGGACTTAATTTCCATGATTTTCAAATACTGAAAAGTTTTCTGACTTGCAAATTTCTATCGGACCCAGATCTGTTTATGGAATATTCACTCCTCAACTTACAAGTATTCAGATGCTCCAAATCTCGCTGTCCTACTCTACCTGATTATATTCTGTGACTAACTCAGTTATGCTCCTTTTGAGTTTACACTTAGTCTATTTTCTCATGATAAATACACCTCTTTTCCAAGGCCATGTTAAATACAACCACAGCCTCCATGCAGCATATTCTACACAGGTGAACTATCTACAACAATTACTGATTCATGTCAGGCTTCCCCTCTTGAGGAAAATAGTTTGAAAGGAACTAGTGGTTTGTCAGCAAATTCTAAAGCCAGAATATTAATATTGATTTAAAATCCGTGATTTAGGGTTGGGAACAGAAAAGGAAGGAGTCAGGGAACCAAAATTTCTCAGTACAATTAAAGTTCTTCCTTACAACTGCTAATAACAGGTACAACTGTGACTATTCACCTTCACGATATGTAGCTGTTCACAACTCTGAAATATTCTTTTCTGAGGAGGGGATGTAGCAGAGGTAGAAGAGACAGCAAGTTAAAGCAATTTAATTATGTGAGACTCCTGTCATCTAGAATTCTATTTCTCCTTTACACCTTCCCATCTACAAATCTTTACCCCAAGCTAAACATCTCTCCTTTCCCTGCATTCCATTAGCCAATAAAAGCAGCATGGATGAAAGTCATCCATTTAACCTCTTAACAATCATCTTGGATTCTCTTCCCATTTTATTTATTTCTTTCATACAGCAGACCACAAGCTTCTTAAATTTTACTGTACTTCCTGGGGTGAGGTTTCAGTTCTGTTCTTATAGGTATTCCCTTGATTACAACAGAAAAGTTCTGTTTTGATTTAGCATAGCTTTCCCTGTACTCTTCCACTTTTCCCCTTGAAAACAGATGTAACTAGTAGATCTTCAGGTTTCTTCCAGACTGAGTTCTTTATTACCACTTATTTTAAACGTACTAATCTCAAATATTTTCTTATTTCTTTGTTTTCAGCCTTAGATAGTATGTAATACTACCAAGATATCATAGCTGTCTGTTACACTGACAAAGGTAGCTATCTACAGGAAGTTCTTTGAATGCAATCTCACTAGTTTTCTGTTTTTCAGACTGTTTTTCAAAGTAACTTGGTTGAACTGGTTCAGTTCAGTGCATATTACCGTTGATACTTGCATATATAACATATATAAAGGCAAGAGACATCAAGTAGATTATTTTCCGTATAACACAGTAAATCAGTTACAGTAACTGCAGTGCCTAAAGCGACCTCAAGGCTGCATTTCTCAAATTAAGTTTTAATTAAAGGTAAGAGTGCTAAAAAGTTATCTCATAACTCCTCATATGCTCATTTTGTTCCAAATCCTTTCTCAGATTTGGGAAGGGAGGGATTCATTAGAGAAAACACTGCTTTCTCAATTCCACGAATTGTAACAGGAATATGCTGCAGAATATCTGCTGCAAATATGTAATGTTTTCTTTGAATATGGCTGATAACGTGTTACTCACCTCTCCCTGGGCTTGTGGTCGGCCTGTTTTCAGTTTATCTTGTGCTGTAACAACTGGCAAACTACTATCAGAGATTCTCACAGTTGTCGGAGTCAAAGCAGTTGTGGTAACTGCAGTTGCTGAAGTCACCATGCCTTGGCCAATTTGTTCCAGTGATTTTCCCATCTCTTTACATCCAGATCCAACTAATAACACCTGCCCAGTTCCAGAGGAAAATTGACTGAAGGGCAATGGTGCATCACCACCAACTGGCTCATCCTGGACCACTAGTGTTCGGCCATTCTCTTTGGTGTAAGTGGCAAAGCGAATATTGCGGTTAATCTGAGGAATGACTGAAGGCAACTGCTTGGCCCTTGGATCCATTCCTGTTTCACTACTGGATCCCCCTTTCCAAGGACCTCTGCTCGCCTCACCTCCATCACTACCATTGCTATCCACCTCACCCCTCTCCTTTAGTTTCTTTGTTGCAGAATCACACCCAGAATCTGAAGCATTTTTCCTCCTCCGTCCATCTTTTCCTTCCAGACTTTCTTTCTTCTTTTTCCCCTTAGAGGATTTAGCCGATTTTAGGCCCCCTCCCTACAACAGACAAAACCATGTAATCACTAAACAGAACAATCAAGATCTCTGCTCAAAGAACATTTTTCTGTTACCACACAATATAATACCCTGCCCTGAGGAGCATTAATGCGCGACTAGAAACATCTAAGGAAAGATACTATGCATAAGTACAGCATTGCCTCTCTTCTTCATAGGATCTTCACAAGAAGATTTCTACCTGAACTGCTTTGCTGCGGCATGGACCATGTGATGGCAGAGTTTGCAGAAACATGCAACACAGCCACAGTCTAGAGTTCTTGCTAATATCTGCAGACTGAATTTTGAAGCAAGTCTAAGGGCACGTTTTCTGTCCACCACCCAAAGCCTACAATATTTAGCTATAGGAGACAGAGCTTGTCCTTTAGCCAAGGATAAAAAAAACCAATCAGATTTAAATCTTATCATGGAGCATCTCAACTGAAACAATGTTTTAGATGTTCTATATCTGAAGCTTCATGACATTTCACACGGTATACACAAGACTTGAACTGTTACTGTACCTCACTTGGACCAGTGTTATCCACCACCACATGAATCAGTCGAGGATCCACCGACTTTATTTCACCATTCTAATTTTTATGCAGATTGACATTGCAGAAACAGGAGGAGGAAAAAAGACATTATTTCACAATTTGGAGTATGAGAGACATTAAACACAGGATTTACTCTGCAACCCTGCTAACTGCCTTTTCTTTCTGTTCCATTTCCTTAGCAATACTACATCTTTCCAGTTTATCCTCTATCCTTTTGCTCCTTTCTTATTTTAGAAGTTTCCGATTTATTTCCTACCACTGCTTTCCTGTACTGCAGTTACACATGCTTTGAGTGCACCGTTGGCTGGTTTGCTGACGCCAAGCTATGTGATGTGGTCAGCACACCAGAAGGGAAGGATGCCATCCACACGGACCCTGACAGGCTTGAGTACTTGTCTTGTGCAAACCACAATGAGTTCAACAAGTGTAAGCACACGGTGGAGAAGAGAAGGGGCATCTTATATCAGTTTCCAGTACCTGAAGAAGGCCTAAGGAAAGCTGGTTAGGAACTTTTTATGAGGGACTGAAGTCACAGGACACGGGGGAATGGTTTCAAACTAAAACAGGGTAGATTTAAGTTAGATGTTCAGAAGAAATGCCTCACTGCAAGGATGGTGAGGCACTGGAACAGGCTGCCTAGACTCATAAATACTCCCTCCCTCCCTAGACTCATAAATACTCCTCCAAATGCTAAAGGCCATATTGGATGGGGCTCTGGGCAACTTGGTCTAGTGGGAGTTGTCATTGCCCATGGCTGAGGAGTGGAATGACATGATCTCCAAGGTCCCCTCAAAGCTCAACTATTCTATGATTTTATGATTTTTCTACTGAGCATCTCTAGAGCCATTCAAGGCATTAAAAACAGATGATCTTATATTTGGTTTAGAATTGCTTTAGTCTTCTGCACATTTACTCTGCTAGTTCTAGAAATAAGACTCCTATTGTAAGGAAGCGCTTCAATTTATTCAAACTATTCTCACCAGCATATCCCCAAAAGGAGCAATGAATAATCACTCTCTTTAACTGTGCTTACAGGGTACCTTTTTGATTCACACAGACAGGCAAGAAATTGGGTGCCTCCTGGCATTTATCTGCTAAAAGCATAAGCCCCACAATTTCAATGCCTCTCCAAAATACCACACTTATTTACATACACAGTCCACTTTTTTTTTCCAGTGCATGAGCAATAGATCTACTAGTCAAGAGCACAGGACTGCTGGATGTGTACATGGGACATACAGGGCACATTTAGAGCATTGATTCTGCACATGGGAAAAGCTATGAGGAACAGAAACCAAAAAAACCCAAGAAGAGTGCTGTTGCTGCTACTGCTACTGTAATTTACATACAGCACTACAGACCTGTCCCTATTTGCTCCTGAAAAAGAAAACCATTAGGAGCAGGATGCTGTTAAGGATGAAGAATCTGTCAGCCTGCACAAAAGTGTATAATACAAGCCAGCACACAGATTTTCTATGCTGTTCACAACACTTTCTAGGTTTACTGATAGGAACAGAGCAAAAGTAAACACCCTAAGCTAAAACACATAAATTAATTTTGTTTACATTAAGACGTCCATCTTCTATGCTAAACTTAATTCAAAAACTTGTACAGCCTGTCAGACAGAAGCTGAGAGAAGGCAGAGGAAGGCCACAGTATAACAAATCCAGAATATTCTGTACATCAGCAAGCTCTCCTATCTGGAAAGCCACTTCCAGTTTTTTTCCCTTCCACACACATTTCCGAAGAACTTCTTACAGCTTCTTTTGTAAAAGTGAGCTATGTATCATCATCTAGTGTGGAAAGTTGTCATAAAAACATCCCACAAAAGCCTGCAAATTTCAGCATAGATAATCACTCATCTTCTAAAGAAAATAACAATCAAACAACAAGTTTTGGTGAAGCTGTCATCCTCCACAAGATTTTGTGGAACGGTACACTTCAGGAATACCAGAGCAAAGCTTTTTATTTTTACCTCAGTTACTGACACCTCCATAAGACGAGTTATTGGGTCTTGATGACTCACAACACCACAGAGCCAGCTGTTTTCATCCTCTGGTTGGTAAACCTTAACTCTTTGGCCTTGGACACTGTAAGGACCTAGAAAAGGACTGACTTTAAGTATACTTTCCACAGAGATTTTGTGTCATACTTCTTAAGTCATACAACAAAAAAAAAAAGAGTTCTGTACATATAATTAGGGCTTTAAGGGTAATGTCTTATGTGGAAAGAAATTAAAACACTACAGCCTCTGCTGCAAATACAGCACAGGCCAAGCATTCTATTGGAAAATGTGAATAAGTCCTTATTGCTGTAACTCAAAGCTCTCAAAGACAAAAATTAATACTTTATATGTTTAAAGGAAAAAAATGTTGCAAGATCCAAATAAACTCACTCTTTGACAAAATCAAGCTAGGTGGGTGCTCCTTGCTAAACTAAACTCTCGTTTTCTAAACTACAGATCAGCAGTTATGAGGTATCGGTCCAGTGGACAATCACTGCGTTCTGACTCAGACCGGATGCATCGAATCCCAGTATAGCTGCATGCAGTTCAAAATAGAAACATGCCTTTGCAACTTAAAAATTTACTATAATTGCACAAGTATCCAAAGTCTCTAAATCAGCCGGTCCTAGCTCTTTGACACAGGTCAGATCACACACAGAAAGGTTTCCTCTGACCCTGTCCCCACTCTCCACACATCAGCATGCAGAGCTTTCCTCCTATCCTAAGCCCAGACAAAAAAAAAAACTTCGTTAATACTATAACATCCATATCTGCAAGATCCAACCTGAACTAGGTGCTTCAGAAGGGAGCTCCAAACTGGACAATTCTGAAGCTACTCGCTCACATTAAAAGCACTGTCCTCATTGCATTCTTATCAATAAATATTTTATTCAACCAAATGGCACTAAAACCACATTAATAATTACATCATCCTTCAAATGTAATACTGTGGCCTAAACTATTTTAGCACTTTAACTGAAGATGCCATCTGACAGCAAAAGCTGCAATCAAGCTTAACCTTATTACACAACTCAGACAGCAGTTTTGGAATTAACTCTACAATGAGCAGCCATGGTCATAATATATTATCAACTTACGTAATTCACATGTTAATTATCAAATGCCAAAATTTGATCTTATGCAGTAAGAGGTATTTTTAAAGGTCGACAACTACAGAGTAACTTCACTTCTAAATTTCCAGAATTATAGAACAGAACCATAGAAGAGAACTAAAACTTTACAAATCCAAAACAAAACAAGTAGGGAAGTTTTAAGTACATAGATGTTATCAATAATATTATTTTACCTACCTCTTCAGAGAACCTTCCCAGTAGATATTTCTGGTTCTATCTCAGCAAACACTTACCTGTGTCTGTGACAAAGCAATGCGTCTTTGTAAAGAACGTGAAAAACAATACAGAAAACCGACCTTTCAAATGAAACAGTAACAGATACCGCTACTATTATCCTTCACAACCCTGAGCACAGTCTTAACTGTCCAAGAACAAAGTGATCAAGATAGAAAAATGCTATTACCTCTACTAAATATCTCCTGAAGCTTCTGGTCACTGATCAATGCATTGACAGATTCTCTTAGTGCAGGCTGTTCCTGTAGAATTTGATTTTGACTCTCTGTTCCCATCTGCCAAGAATAAACAGTTTTAACACAAAAGTGTAGCTTTTACGATAATAGAATCATTAGTTTCTAAGGAACAGCACTTCTTTGAATGTTTTCAGAGATGACAAACCTAAAAGCAGTTAAATTAAGACAAAGGTTGCTGAAACATGCCAGAAGGGGAAAAAAAAAGACTAGCTATACAAAAACTGTGGCCAAATTTGCAATTGCAAGCAACACAAGCTTGACAGGTAGCTCTGTGACTGACCACTAGTGAGAGAAACAGGAGTTTTCACATGTAGAGGGAGGTTAGTGTAAACACCTGGAAAAACAGAGAAAGAAAAGTAGACATGATGGGGTAGTGAGAGGAAGAAGACAAGAACACCTAAGTGGAACAAAAAACCCTAAACAAAACAAAAAAACTCAAGAAATTAATCTGACAAGCAAAGCACAAAGTTAAATTTTCACTTTCAGTGAACACAGTTCAAATACCTGAAACAAACGTAATCCACTGGCATCAGACAGGAAACGTAAATGTCTGTCCAGAAGAAACTCCACTGGGACCACAGAGCCTAAACCCAGTTTATCTACTAGAGGAGTGAAGGTCTGTGATGAACCACAAAAAAACCCAAAGGTTATAAAAATTACCGAGAAAAAAAACAGGCCAACATTCACATGCTATTTAAGTATGAAAGAATAAAACAGTTTAATTTCTCAACCAGCACTGAGCAATGCCCAAGCTCCAATGCAAATTAATCTTCATGTTTAAGTCAAAAAGTCTTGCAAGTTTGTTACAACAAAGAATTACAGAAAATTGGCTCCACTTCTTTAGAATTTACAGCAGAACTGAAAACATATTTTGTAGGATTTGTTTTCTTCATAAGAAATCACCTTCTGATGGTCAGATTAAAAAAAACTTTGGCTAATTGTTTGAACTCTCCTACATATTTCAGACACAGCCTCCTGAAAGGGAGTATTTTTATTTCTAAACAGAAGTCATATGTAAGTAATTTATAAGCATATTATTTAAAAGGGACCTTTTTTTCCCTCCTGCTAGCTTTCTGTGCAAAAATGAAGTTCCTAACAAGTCTACTACTGGCATTCAAACTGCAGGACAAATCACTAATAATATCAAGCAGAATTAGAATGATAACCATATCACCTAATCTGTTTATGGAAGAGGAAGTTACAACCACTGGAATATTTGCAATGTGTCTTTCTTATGTTCACACTTAAAGATTATTTTAACACACAAGTACTGACTAGTATTTTTCCCTTAATGTTGTTCATGCCCTGTTCTCAGTTTGAGTTCAAAATTCTCAGTTTACGTAAAACTATTTCTTAAAAGCAAATAGGACTACAAGAAAGACAGTGAGAGATTAATACATATATCACTTACGAATACATCAAAATAAAAAAAAAATCCCAAAANTGATGCCAGTATCATTGTCCACATTGCACAGATGTACTCTGGTGCTTTGGCTAACTCCAGCCTATACTCCATGGTCTGGTACCACATGAAACCTTAAGAGCTCTCACAGAGCTGTCCAAAGTCGAGAGGACTGAAACATATCAGCAAGTCTACAGACACAGCTTAAGTTATCGTGGAAATACTGTGGGATCTTAATGGGTCCTACTTGCTTCTAACAGTCAGTGTGGGGAATGTGGTTAACATCCCAGTTAACTGTTCTTTTATTTACTACAAAGAAACTCATCCCACCCACAAGCACCTGCAAATGGTGCCCCGTACATGGCCCCAAGCCGTGTGTTTCACAATAGAGTTGATGCAAGCCTCTGTAGACGAGATAGCTTTTTTGGTCAAATACCTACCAATGCAGGCCACTGTGTCAGTGAGGTTCGAGTACCCTGAAGCATAACTGGATCACTTCGAGGTGCCCAAACTAATGATCCTTCCAGCAACAACACTATAACTTCTTCAGCGTGGACTTTCACCCAGGCATGTTGCTTCCAGTTACAGCCATCGAATTCCACAAAGATCTGATTAAAAAAGAAAGTGTTTCAGCTCTTTTCAGACAACGAATAAGCAAAAGCCAATTCCTACTATTCCTATGGATAAATGGACAACAGCTTTAAGCAGAAAAATCATTATTACTACTGGTTACACTGAGAACATCACATCTACAGCTATCAAATATTACAAAAGAAACGTCAATCAAAGAGCAATTACCGACCTATGGAAAACTATTTATCCCCAAGCACACCTCACTGTCTCAAATTGCTGCATTTCTGCAAACAAGATTAAATACGTGAAAGTTGTTCATCCCAAAATACAGTTGATGACCCAAGGCAACATGATCTGAAAAACACACACACACACACACACTAGGTGCTTTACTGTAGCCGATTTCCAAAGCCTGGAAAATTAGGAAAAAAAACCTGAGGAGAAAAAGCTTCCTGTGAAATAATTTGAATCGTCATAAAAAAAGAGTAGATTTCATTACATAACCAAAAAACCCCACAGTTATTAGACAGAAAAATTATACTTCAAGGCTGATACTGATGAAGACATTACGTATTTAGTGAACATATTAATTACTCCTAAAATTAGAAAATATACATAGTTTCCATATTTCCTTGGCCCTTTACTATGCTTGTACTACAGTGTGATAATTAAGCAAAACAGTAAAAAACACTTTTCACAATACCACTTTATGCAAGCCGGACCTCAAGCCAGTTATATAATACCCCTTGCACTCTGAAATGAATCCAGTAATTGTGGTGTATTTTACACCAGGCAGAGCAAGCGTTAATCACTACTCTTTGCTTTTTAAGATTAACTTTCAGACATTGTTTGTATTCCTACAGAAACTTCCCATCATCAGACACCTCGCTGCTGCACTGACAGAGCAGACTGCCTTTTCGAGCAGCACCAGTCTCTTCTGTACACTAATAACTCATTCACCACTCCCCATGCCTACCCTTAAAAAGTGACACTCTCCCCCCCTTCCTCTCTCAATTCACACGAAAATTAAATGTTCTGAATTTTTCTCTGCTATTAGTAACTTTGGATCTTTGAGCTTCTGGAAAGCCTGAGTTTCATAAAACAAATTTGTTTCAGAAACACATAGTTTTGACAAATAGTGCGCTCTCTCTTGTTATTTTTTTATAAAATGGATCTTTAGCTGCTATCTGTCTGCATCCAAATCAATATCAAAAAACTATTTCAGTACAACAATAGCAAGACAACTGTTGACTGCTGTTTCCTTCTGCAGCTGTTTGGACTGAAGAGGTGATGATATTTTCTGTTTCACAAACAAATAACCTATAAATACAAGTAGGCTGCATTTCTAATCCCAAGTATTCTAGAACCCAGCTATCAGGAAAAAAACAATGAGGGACTCCAGTCCAGAATGCTGAGGAAAAAGCGACATCTGTCTGATGTGGCTATAACATATTTTTGAAGCCATCATCAGCCTGAAAGTTTGTTAAAAAAGTGGAAACTCTGAAAAACACGGTAGCAACAGAGAGAAGCAAAAACTAATTTGTAAAAACCCTAGAAAAACAGACCTTGAAGGAAAAAAAAAAAGGTCAGTCTAATTAACAAATCGAGGACTTCACTGAAGCACAGAACAAGATCAGCCAAAACAAAACCGCTACTCAGCACACAAGACTTGCCCAAGGCATATGTAGGGACATACTGCGTGAAGATCGTTCTTCTACAGAACAAAAAATGAACACCTTGTGCCTTATGTCAAAACTGTAAAACAAATTTCCTGAAGCAAGTGCTTGGTTAAAACACCAGCCTACCTTTTGCATCCCAAATGTTTAGGAAATGGACTGCCCAAAGCCGAGAGATGTTACACAGAAGTTAGCTCAAGACAAAAAACCCAAGCAACTCTGTCATCATCACTTCCATTTCTAGCAGAAGTTGCTCCATATCCACAAGTCAACACGTTTTCAACTCCTACTTCCACTTGAAATCTGACAGAAAAAGTACGCAACTGATAGAATTCCACAAGAATTTCTGGTCAGGCCCTGCAGTCCCACCTAAAAGCATAAACAAAAAAAGAAACAAAACCTTTCAGACTTCTAGTATCTCTGCAGGATGGATGTTCCAGAAACCTGATTGTGTGCAAACCACCTGAATGACAAAGGACTCCCAGCTGCCAAGCTGTAGCTCAAAAATGGTATCAGTTACACCGCTGATCTTCAGTAGTGCTGATCTTCAGTCACTACTATGTATGCATGATCAGATTCTTTGTTTTCTTTGAAGTGTGACATAAAACTGCCTTCCAGAAAAACTTACCAACAAATGCATCAAGGCAGGAGCTAAGTTATTTTACACACTACATTTCAACTTGCTAAATTTTATTCTATTTGCACAGAACTGAGTCTACTACTTTCTGTCGCTGTAATCTAAACCACAGCTGAACAAAGTGCCTATACACTCACCATACTGATCACAAAACATAAGGTTTCTACTTTACCAGCTTCTGCACTTTACTTGGCAAAAAGCAACCCCTGTGCATACCACGTCAACACTGATCACCCAAAAAAACTAAACCACCACAAGAAACATCTGCTATCTTTTGACAATGACAAGGAAAAACAATCTTGCTGAGTATACTTTATTTCTAGAGTTTGTTTCTGCAGTAGCGCTAACACTATAAAGCATTTTCAAAAAGGTCACAGCAGACACTTTTTGTAAAATGTCTAAATATCTTCTGTCTGTAATTTTAACATTCAAGTTCTTCCAAGGCAAACAGTTTGTCCTGCAAATGCAAACACTGACAAGAAGCTTCCTGCAGACAGACTTTGCATGGTAACTTTCCAGCCCTTCACTTGCAAATGCTGGATCGGAATGCCTCTAGGAATTTAACATGAAAGAAAATGAGATTTTTCAATTTCTGTAACTAAAACTTGCAGATGCAGTAACTGCTAAATATAAGAAAGATAAAGAAAAGAGTCCTTGATTATGTATTTTAAGCAGTAACCTGCGGGAGATAAATGGAACAGCATGCTGATTAATGTAATCAAAAGCTGAACACTTCATTGAAGTTGGCAGAAGCGTTTACACCTTTTTACTTCTTTCTATTAATAATTCTTACTATGACTAGTACGTGTATAAGCCTTACAGATAGTTGGTTTATTTATGATTAGTTATCATATGTTGTCCAAGCAACAGTCACACACTCTTGGAACTTCCCCGAGCTGGAGAGTTGTCTTTCTGACTTCTTTCTCATACCACAGTGTCCCTTCCTGTTACTTTCATGTAACTTTCCACGTCCTTGAGCCTGTGCAAGACTGCAGGTGCAAGGCTGCAGGGCTAACTAGTGTCTTTGTTCCACACAGAGGTAATCTGGATGGCTCACATGTCCATTTTCCAGTAAATAACCACCCACAAATCCCTTTTGTTTTTGAGCGATCCAAATATTCTTAACTGATTGCGCTACAACCGTCATAATACAATGCCGCAAACAAGGCAACAATAATACAAATATCAAAACAGCGATTAAAATCACTAGGCCTTGCTTAACTAAGTCTCTTATCCACCCACTAAAGCTGGATTCCACACAATCTAATATGGATCAAAGCAAAGTTGCTATTGTGCTAAAGCTGTCCTTTATACATAGTTCTATTATCTCTACATGCATTCACGCATTTGTTGATTGCAAGACTTGCTAAAGCACATGACAAGTATTTATTGTTAACTGGAAGCCTTGCCAAAGCATGCACCAAGCAAGCACCTAGAATCACCTTATAATTGGTTCATCATTATCTGAAAAATGNGACTGCAGGTGCAAGGCTGCAGGGCTAACTAGTGTCTTTGTTCCACACAGAGGTAATCTGGATGGCTCACATGTCCATTTTCCAGTAAATAACCACCCACAAATCCCTTTTGTTTTTGAGCGATCCAAATATTCTTAACTGATTGCGCTACAACCGTCATAATACAATGCCGCAAACAAGGCAACAATAATACAAATATCAAAACAGCGATTAAAATCACTAGGCCTTGCTTAACTAAGTCTCTTATCCACCCACTAAAGCTGGATTCCACACAATCTAATATGGATCAAAGCAAAGTTGCTATTGTGCTAAAGCTGTCCTTTATACATAGTTCTATTATCTCTACATGCATTCACGCATTTGTTGATTGCAAGACTTGCTAAAGCACATGACAAGTATTTATTGTTAACTGGAAGCCTTGCCAAAGCATGCACCAAGCAAGCACCTAGAATCACCTTATAATTGGTTCATCATTATCTGAAAAATGTACACAAGGTCTTATTTCTGCTGACATACAGTTTGGAATCTCTCCTTGTGAATATACAGTTCGTTTCAGTTCTAACCATCCCAGAATAAGTCACGCTAACGTTTCATATGGCTGGCTCACAAGATGTCCATCTTCCTGAAAACACATTCTAACAGTAACCTATCTGAGCAGCATTTTTCCAAAAATCGCTGTTCTTCACTACGTCTGAAATCTTTTTATGCTGCTGCACCAAACACTACCACAGAAGGAAGAGAAGAGATGAACCTCCAAAGTTCGTATTTACAAGCCTGTGAGTGCTACACAGCACCCACTCTCAGGTGAGGGGAAAACGTATTTTATAGCCCTATGCAGATACATGGCAGCACACAGTGTGCAACACTGCAGTCAAGCATCATCTCAGAAAAGTCCCACTTGGCAGCCCACTGGGTTAACAATTCTAACTCCTTCCCATAGGAACTATCCTTCCATAGTTGCATAGGAACATCCACACCTGACAATCATAAAACCAGGTAGGTCAGAGAAGGGGGGACTACATGGATCTTTGATGTTGTCCAGTACAGCTGTTCTTCCACTAACACAAATATAAGATACACTACTCTATTAAAGGCAGCATTTCTCTGACTTGGAAGCTTACCCTCTCAACCATAGAGCCAGCTTGTTTCTACCTAGGCTTTACCAAAGAAATCAATTTTATGCAGGCCCAACAGGGTTCAAATGCACTGGAATTACAGCATATGTGCAGGTCAGCATAGCACACGTTCAACAAGCGTGACACCTCCTGAAACACCACAAACACTGCATAAATGCCATCGAGGCACAATGAACATCCAAAGTAAGTATTTGCATGACTCCCAGGAACAAAGCAGTTCAACTGAGACTCCCGCACACGTACAGTAATGGCTAGAAATTATAACAAGTATCCTCAAATGATGAAATGGGGAGAAACGGGCAGGAACTTGATGTGTCTTGACTAACACAGAAGGCAGCAGGGTGAGAAGGTACCCAGGGGACACAGAATCAGCACTGTGTAAGGGTTTAATCAAATGTGTGCAAGCTAACCAGCCTCTCCTGTACACTGCCACATAAATTTCATTGGTTACTTCTCCATAATTTTGAAGGAACAGACGCCCACCTCCCAATCACAGAATCACAGAATGAATGACAGAGTTTGAAAGGGACCTCTGGAGTCCACTTCTGCTACAGCAGGATCCCCTAAAGCAGATCCCACGGGAACATGTCCAGGCAGGTTTGGAACATCTCCGAAACAGGAGATTCCACTGCTGTCCAGGCAGCCTTTGCCAAGGCTCTGGTACCCTCCAACAGAAAAAAAAACCTTCTCCTTATGTTTAGGTCGAATCTCCTGTGCTCCAGCTTGTGCCAGTTTCCCTTGTCCCGTTGCTGGGCACCACTGATAAGAGCCTGGTTCCATCTTCCTGACACCTGCCCTTTAGATATTTCTAAGTATTGATCAGATCACCCCTCAGGCTCTCCTCCTTTCCAAGCTAAACAGCCCCAGCAATCAGCCTCTTCTCATGAGGCAGATGCTCCAGCCTTCTGATCAACTTCAGCAGCTCTGTGCTGAAATCTCTCCAGTAGCTACTTGTCCTTCTTAGAGTGGGAAGCCCAGAACTGGATGCATTAATTTCAGATGAGGCCTAACCAAGGCAGAGTGTGAGGAGAATATCCTTTGACCTACAGGCCATGCTCTTAATGTGCTCCATGCCACTGCCTGCCACAGTAACACCACTGTCAGGATCAGCCCTACAAACTGCTTTCATAGCCACCACGTGCCCTGCCTCTATTTGGTGAGCACAACACAGAAACAAACACCAGCGATGGCACAACACTGGGAAGGCTTTTCAGCTTAAGTCTCCACTCCATTCCTCATCTATAACTTGATAGCTACTTCGGATCTGACAAGACTTTTTGAGAACTTTGCAAGTCACTGAGTTTCCTCTACTGCAGTTACATTGCCAAAGAAACAAAGATTTGTTTGGGCTTTTTTGATCAATTGTGCAAACTTGTATTTACATGAGCTACAAACGCAAAGGTATTAAATCCCTACTTCTTGCTTAGTGGTATTATAAGTGGTTATAGAATTCCTGATAATCATATTGAACCCTGAGAAAGTAACAAGTGGAACCCCAGATTGCTTCCAAATGAATTTTTCAGTGTGGAGGTCTATCTTTCACTCACATGAAATCAAAAATGCTATCAGAAAAAAAATCAAACCAAATCCAAACACTACTAATCAGAAAACCTCAACATGTGACATAACAAGCATTCCTAGCACCTTGTACTTAGGCCACCAATGAAGTTTCACAAAATGAAGAAAATGTACATATAATTGGGCAGATAGCTCTCTTTCAAAGACCTGTATTAAACAACCAGCAACATTAAAGCTATGCTCACTGGTTTTACCAAAATCCACCCAGCCCAGTATTTTGCCTTCACTGGCAGCAATAGGAGACATCACTTGGGGAGTCAGACAAAGCCCAGACCACTTTCTGTGGCCACTGACAGTCTCTTTCAACACACAAACACATGCAAGTGTCTTGCTGACAGGAATCAATCATCCAGGAAGAGAAGGAAATAAAGACAATTAAAGCAGCACAAACAGCAATCTGGATATCCAGGACTCGTACAATCCCAGCTCATTGTGAACCTTCCCACCACTTCCAGAGTTTCGGTTTCAAATCCCTGTCTTTCCACACCTATTGCAGTTTGAAAACCACCCAAGATTTCCCATTCAGTCCCAAAGAGAACTGAAATTCTGCAGCAGATACATAAGCACAGCTGTCAAGAACCTCCATGCACATACTATGAACCAGTGAAAGAACCTCCAGAATACATTCAACTGTATGTGCAGATTACTGTAGAAAACAGATGAAAACTCAGATATAAAAAGGTATGTGAGACAACCTAAAGGGGGAGCAGGGAAGAAAACCCCAACTCCTTCTCCATCATGTACCACAAGGATACGTGAAAGCCAGAGAAGAGCTTTTTCACAAGGGTATCTAGAGACAGGACAAGGGGGAAATGGTTTTAAGCTGAAGGAGAGTTTAGAACTGAAGATCTAGTTTAGACTAGATCTTAGAAAGAAGTTCTTCAGTATAAGAACAAGGGTGGAGAGGCTCTGGAATCAAGTGCCCAGACAGACTGGGGGTGCCTCCTCCCTGGAGGTGTTCATGGACATGCTGGATGAGATCTTAAGCAAACAAGTCTAGCTGAGAAGCATTCATACCCATGGCAGGGAAGCTGGAGCAGACATCTCTGAGTTCCCTTCCAATCTAAGCCATTCTATGATTCCAAAACAGCTCTGCTCAAAGCAACTCATGTCCTAGGCCTCCTCACTTCCATAGTATCAGCATAGCTTGACTTTGAGACAATCATCTCATACACATTTGTTTTCCACATAAGCAAAAGCACTACTGTCCAAGTACAACACATCGAGCTATTCTGCCATTAAAGAGGTAATACATCCTTTTACAATACTAGGACAATACTGAGCTGAAGCTTTACAGGTCTTTTATGATTCTGTCCTAACAGACACTTTCATAAAAGGGTCAGATCTGTTTCTAGTCAGAAAAGGCAAAGTTGGTTTCTATCAGAAGCGCAGTTTTGCCTCAGGATTTGTTCTAGGTGCTCTGATGCTGGCACAAATAGGATTGACCAGTACACATATTTTTGCATTCCAGAGAAAAACAGCAAAACCTTTCCAGAGACTTTGCCCCACCAAAAAAGTAACTTTACTAGAACACTAATATTAAACAAAACAATGCAAACAAAACCCAAACCAAGCAACCAGCAAGCTATTTTATCTACTTCCTGAAGCACTATATTCTGTACTTCTTACCTATTCCCAAGTTTTCTACCTTGCAAATGTGTAGATACTCAAATGCAGCTTTTTTTTCCACTAGAAGTCCAACATAAGACTATGGACTAAGTGGAACGAACCATCCTTACAGAAAGTATGTATTATTATAGAATGGTTTGGGTTGGAAAAGACCCTAGAGATTACGTAGTTTAAACCTCCGTGCCACAGGCAGTGACACTTCTCACTAGATCAGGCTGCCCAGAGCCCCAGTCAACCTGGCCTTGAACACTTCCAGGGACAAAGCATCAATGACTTCCTTGGTCAGTCTGTTCCAGCATCTCACCACGCTCATAGTAAAGGAAATCTTAATTATAGCTTATCTAAATCTAGCCTCTTTCAGTTTAAAGCCATTAGCCCTTGTTCCATCACTGCAAGAACCTGTAAGAAGTCCTGTCCAGCTTTCCTGTAGGCCCCTTTCAAATACTGGAAAGCCACACTAAGCTAATCTCATAGCCTTCTTTTCTCAAGGCTGAACAGACCTTTTTCCAGATCTAGTCCACATCATTATTTTACCTTGGGTATTTCCTAAATCAAAATTGACTGCTTGGTGCCAATTAATTTTTCAACCCATTCTGTCAGGAAGAAGTGATAACACCTACTTTTTGATCGTACATCCTCATCATTGCCTAAGCACGGTTTCATTATGCATGAAAGGGTCTGCAACACCACTAAATATAACACATTAGAGAACTCTGAAAAAGTCTGCATTGGGTATTTTAGACAATGCACATTTAAAGAATCTTGTGCAGATTTGCAAATACACTGCTTAGAGACATTTGCAACACAAAACTGCTAACTGGAAATATATTGATGAACCGGGTAAGAACTGCTCTGCTGAACAAAGGTAATGAATTCATGCGTCCACAAAATCCTGTTTTTCCTATGCTATCACACACAGCTGTTGACTTTTACTTTGTAAGGGGAGTCTAACAGGTGTCACACAGTTGGACACCAATGACTAACAAGGAGAGAAATGACAACATTTTATTGAACAGAGATTCACACAAAAAAGAAAAAACCAACCCAACCAAAACACAACTCACTGCACCAGTTCTTCCACCACTACAGTATTAAGATCAGTCACATCGAAATTTCATTAGAACATAATCGTATGGATAATTTCATAATGCGAGAGTACTAATCATACAAACAGTCGGTTATAAGAATAGCCCAACAGACCAGGTCTTAGCTAGCACCAGCACATTCTCACATTTCAGACATAGTCTCAAACATGTCCCATTTTCCTTTTGAAGATCCTCTTTCTGCACATTTTGGGTGTTTTTTAAGTCCTCCTTAAACAAGTGAGAAAGCAGCTAGAGTGCCTCATCACAGTTCTCAACCACAGACACAGCATGCCAGGCTATCAGGGTTTGCGATGCCAAAACTGACAAATTACTTCCTAATGATACCCCTTGTTGCAGGTCTACAACCAAGCCAATGCAAGCAGCATCACTGTAGGAAGTTAAGCGTCTCAGAGATGGAACTATGCATAGAAGCCCAAACAACTTGCCACAACTATTACAGTTGTTTATGAAGCTAACCAGAAATAGAACCAACAAAACTTCTTACACAGAACCTCATCCCATCCTCCATGAGTCATTTTAATAGCCACAGTTGTCAGAAACATGCCATCCCACCTGAAGAACTTACACAAGGTAAACAGCACATATAACTTTTGAGAACTCTTAACATCTCCACCCAAGCATCTCACAAAGGCATACTTAAAAATAAACCAAACAAATGCTAAAGAGCGTTTAAACACATTACATAAAGCACAGATTCCTCCAGTTGGAAACAAAATTTCAGACAGGACAAAACCAATAATCCTCACTCAAAACTGCTCCTTCAGATAAGGAGATCATTTAGACTGTCCAAAAAACCCTAAAGTCTGCCTGGAAAGACAAACAAGCACAGTTCAGAAGTTACACACAGACGCATTCGCGTCAGAAAGCAGAAACATCTCTGGCGCGTCTATTTCACGCATCAGTGACCTCCAGCCACCGCACCCGCTCCGCCCCGAACGGACCGCCGCGCTGCCCGCAGGTCGGGCCCATCGCTCCTCGTTTCGGGACGTACCCCGGAGGGCAGTGAGGCCTGAGAGTCCGCCGGTCGCCAGCCTAGCGCTGCCGCGACCCAACCGGGGGAGGGGGCGCTCCGTGGCTCTGTCCCCACCGCTTGCTCCTGCTCAGCCCTGCCCAGCAGCATCGGAGGCCGCGGCCCACGCGGGCACCTCGACCTGCGACATCCCTACCCGCGGCTCGCCACCACCCTTCACACCTCCTCCGTCCGTGACCCACTCCCCACTACCTCCACCCCCCGCTCGCCGGAGCCTCACCGCCAAGTCCTGGGGCACGGCTCCACTCATGGCCCGCACCGTGCCGCTCCGCCAGGCCCGGGAGGGCAGAGCAGGCCCCGGTTCTGGCCCCACAGTCTCGCCCTCGCCAGGCCCTGCCGCCAGCAGCAGCAGCAGCCGCTTCCCCACGGGAGAGGCCGCCGCATCCGCCATGCCCGACGGAGAGAAGCCTCCGCCGCCGCCGCTGGCCCAAGCCCACCGGTCACTGCCCCGAGACACCGAGCAAGGGACTGCCCTACTCTGGGCCTCCGAGAGCTGTCCGCCCCGGTCCCGGCATGCACCTCGTCCGCACAGCCTCCTCCTTCCTCTGCCCCACAATTCCCCGCGCAGCACAGCCCCGCCCCGCCCGGGCCCGCAGGAGCAGCTGTGAGCGATTGGGGGCGGGGCGGCTGCGGGTCCGGGCGAGATGCGGGTGTCGCGCAGCTGAGGGGCCGCCAGAAACGACGGGCCACTCGTGGGGGCCGCGGAGCCGAACGTGTATGGGCACTGTAGCAGGACCCCTACCCGCCGCAGCGCCTCTCATTAACGGCAGGTGTAAAGTCTGAGATTACGGCGGAGATGAAGGTTTCCCCTGAACCAGGAACGCAGACTGGAACAGTACTGGAACAGATGCGAGAGCCGAGCAGCGGTTTCAAAGGTTACAGCTTGGTGGGGGAAGGCAGCGGCACACGGTCGGTTTGGACGAGGCAATTACTTAGAGGATGAAGGTGCGAAATTGTTATTATGCAAGGGGATGGGTATCTCAGATTTGTATCTAAGGCCACCACTTCCACAGACAGCAGCCATTTCTTTGGAGAACTTTATTAAAATATATCCAAGAAGTAATCAAACATTTTCTAATGAGTCAGGAGAGAAGTGAAGTGAGAAAAACATCTGTAGAGAGGACAGTGCTGTAAGTTTTTGTTTACATGCTTTATTTCAATGTTTCACAGTTTAGTCATTGTCTACAAAAATATATTTCTGAAACTCTGAGTCCTCTATAAAAAAGCTGGTCAGCAGCAGTGACCCTGACAAGCAGAATGTACCTTGGGACAGTGAGCACCTCCTGTAAGCAGATTAGTGCAGCTAGGGCACTCCTGCCTCACCCTGGGAGACTTGTTCTTTGGGATTAAAGTTCTGTGCTAGTTCTGAAGGAAGGCATTAAAAAGATTAATTAAAACCCCTTCCAATTCAGTATACAGCACTAAACTTGGGAAGGGAAGCTGCAAGTCAGCATATCACACAGGAGAGTGCTAACAAAGGACTTGGCACTTGGGGATGGAGAAGACCACAGGTACTCGTGTACACTTTGCTTTTGCCTGGTGATAACAGGTTCAGTCAACAAGCAGAAGTACCAATGGTGTATAAGCAAAGTAATCCTATGAGCAGAAAGAGAGTCCTTCTTCGAGGCCATAAGGGTTCTGTTAACTTTTACCTCAGTATTTTCTGTAGTGGCTTCAATCAAGGGGAAAATTGCCTTCATATCCTATCACAAGACTTCTGTTGGACAGAACAGAGCCACTGTCTATCCTGTCAACTTCAACTCCACAGTACCCATAACTGGAAATATTTCTTGTAAGTTCCTTAATTCCTACACTGATTAGTCACAGATATATTTAGGCACCAAAAATAAAGGTTGAGAAGCTCAGTCCCCAAGTGAGATTCTTCGACTCGTCCTTTGCTCAGTTATTGGACTAGTCTATAAAGATACTTGCAGTTAAGAAGGAAAAAGGTTTAAATTGATGCCTCTTTTAAAAAAATAAATCTATCTTGCATTGTGCTCTGGAAGAGACAAGGTCAGTGTATTCTGATCCTCTGTATTCACAGATTTCACAACTAGACGACCCTAACCACAAAATAATCTTGGACCTGAACCTCTAAGCAGAGCAGGACTTTACAGCAGCAAGTAAGGAAAAAGCAGTTAGCTTCCCTACTGTGGTGATAGGCAGAAGAGGTGCTCTGTCCCTGAAAACTTTTCTGCACCTGCCTGTCAGAATAACATCTTCCTGAGCTAGCAGCTTACAAGACTTAGATTTCCTAGAGATTAGGGATCTCAGGAAACCGCTGCTGGTTTTTTTCAGGTACAGCTGCAATCAAAGTGCTTCTGAGCTCTAAGCTTTAGTTGAGAAAAAGTTCTGTAGCTTGTGCCTACCACCAGTCCCAGTCTGATCTGCTAAACCTGAGCAGCCAAGGAGGTATATGAATTTTAAGTAGAATCAGCATCACCCATGAAACATAGAAGCTAAGAACCTTCATAGAGACAAATACCTTATCAAAAAGGACACTCGTCACTAGAAAACTAATACCATCTCACTAATGCTAAACAGTTAAAAGTGTAAAATCTGTAAGAAAACACCTGAAGTTTACTTCTTGCCTATTTTCCTTTCTTGAATTTCTGAGGGGAATGAGGGGTGGAGAAGAAAGGAATGAATCACTTCACTATCAGTAGTGAGCTGTTATATGAAGGCAATACTGGAGAAAAAACTTAAAACCAGGAAAAAAAAATCTGAAAACTTCATGATCCCAAAAGTTTTCCTCAGCCTCCCAAACTACAAACTGCCTAAACAGAGGATTCGATCCATACCTCAAGGCGTGTTCCCAGCTGTTCAGCAACCCATCGCAGACACAGCAGAGGGAAGAATCAAGGGAGGCAGACACAGTCACACACTGAGTACACTTCCCATATAGTTCCTACTTCAGTATAACCACACGGCATGAACAAATCCATTGAGAATTGCTAGAGCTTGAGCATGGAAAGACTAGAAGAGTGACAAGATTAAAGGAAGATTTGGAATTAAGGAATATCTCCTGTGGAACCTGTTTTGCTTAAGAATCCATGCCCCTCAAAGAAGCAATTCTTATTTAGCCATTTGGGAAATGGGGGAATATTTGAGCGCAACAATTCTGCCTTGGCTTCGGGTGATAAGCTGAGTGTTCTTTGTCCTTTATTATCACAAAGCTTGTTCATGTAAAAAAAGTCTTGTCCTGCTCACTATTGGAGATGCAGTACATGCTACAAGAGCTAAAGGACAGTAATTTGGTCAACTGTTGAAAGCTGCCTCCTCCATCAGCATACAGACAGGTGGTATGTTACTTCTACCTGATGCAGTTATGGAAAAAATTTATCTGTAGTAGAAAGCTCAGAACTGTAACATGATAGATAAACACCGTATGACTGTGAGGAAACAGCAGCTGCAAGTTGTTGCCTCTTGTTGTCTTCCACTGCAAGTTTTTCCCATCTCTGCATTGTCTTTCCAAATTACACAGGTTCCAGGGTGAACTATTCTGAAGCCTCACAAATAAATACAGCATCCAATGGAAAACATCTGATGACATTTTAGGCCCTTCCAAGTTATTTACAAGGCTGGCTTTGAGCCTTGTAAATCTTCCAGTGATTTGCAAGGCTGAAGTTACTTTTATCTTCAGGCTCAGTACTGCATAGACAAAACTTGGTACAGTCAAGAACTAGCAATGCCTGCCACCATGTCTGTTCTCACAGGAAACCTTAATTAGAACAAAGTAATACACAGAGTTGAGCCTAGGCTGCATTCTACCAAGGGCATAATAAAGACAAAAGTCATAGCGTCTCCAATTAACTAATATTTTTCTAATATTCCTCATGGCTACAATTAGAGAGGTTCAGCCAAATTAAATTTAAGCTACAAGTCACAACTGAGAAGAGCGCACTGAAGTCTGGTGTTGGGAACACTGAGGGCCATCCCTGATCAGGCAGCTCCACTTCTATTTTCCAGTGCACAGGGACAGTTTCCTGTCACAGATCACTGAGGCAGACGTATGGGAAAACTCAGTTGTTAAGCCAAGTATTTCTGAGGGGAGGCAAGGTCACTGCTGCCCTGCCCCAGAAGAGGAGAAAGATTTGAGAGATTAAAACTAAGGGTTACAAAATAAAGGCAAGAGCTAAAGTTTGCCAGTAATGAAATGCATTCTCCCATCCTGTATGAACAGGAAACAGTCTCTGGGGTGTTAAAGCAGGTCCTCGGAGGAGATAACCCTCCTACTTTTTTTTTCTGCTGCCAGAGGAGAGGAAAGATGTTGTTGCTATTGGTCAGCAGGAATCTCTCTGTCTGCATCCAGTTTGCTTGTCTCTCCTGGGGAAGGAGTACGTGGTGCAGAGTGAGGAACAGGAGGGATCCCATGAGCTACAATCCCTTCCACTACTGGTGGTTCTGGAAGCCCAGGGGTGGCTACTCCAACTACTCCTGGAGGAAACCTAAAACCAACAGAAACAATAATTACAAGCTTGTCCAACCGTTACACAAAGGGAAAGGATCCATGTTCTCAGGCGCCTGCTGAATACAAATCATGCTTTCTAACAGAAATGCTCTAGAGAGCACAGGGCAAATCTCCAGAACCAAATGGCATCTTTTCTCAGATAGGCAGAGACGGTCTCAGGTCACATCTGGAAAACAGGTAAGAATTTATCTTCAGTGGAAAACACAAGTGACTACCCTGTGAAGGTACTCTGAAGGGCTGAAAATTCTGTTTCCATCAGCAGGAGTGCAAGCTGCCAATTATCTTTCACTGGGCTTTTTGACAGAAAAAGGAGCTGCACTAATAAAACAGCTAGAGAGCAAGATGAAAAATAGAGTGATACTCATGACTTGCTAATGAATTATTCTTCTGTATCTTCCATTCTGCCTCCCTCAGCCTTCTCCATAACTGTATCTAAACCTCCAGATCTGAGGAAGAAAAGAATGACTTTCCTGCTTTGTAGATGTGAGGAAAAAAAAAAGGAAGCAATCTGCCCACAATCACTTGGCAGGTCTGTAACAGAGAAATAGACTGAAATACATCCTATTTAGGCCAGTGCCCAAATCCACTAGATGATATCTTTGTCGGAATTAGGTGACCTTTAGAGTCCCTGCCAACTCAAGCTATTCTATGAATCTAATAGTCTGTAGTTCTAACCCCCCTAGGGAGGGGCATCCACATGCTCCTTGGACAACCTGTTCCAGTGTCTCACTATCCTCATTGTGAAGAACTTCCTTCTGACTTCCAGTCTAAACCTCCCCTCTTCCAGCTTGAAACCATTACCCCTGCTTCTGCCACTACAAGCCGTTAGAAACAGCCCCTTCCCAGTTTTCCTGTAGCCATCTTCAGATACTGGAAGGTTGCTGTAAGACTCCTCCAGGCTGAACCACCCCAACTCTTTCAGCCTGTTCCTGTAAGAGAGGTGCTCCAGCACCCCTGTCACCCTCATGGCCCTCCTCTGGACATGTTCCAACAGTTCAATATCCTTTCTCTGAAGATAAAACTGGGCTTTGTTTATACAGCTTTAATAATGTGCATAACTTCCAGATTTTAAGATCAAGATTTTTCAGGCACTTAGCAGTTTTTCCTCATACTAAGATCTCTCTAGAACAAGTCCTGCAAGGATTCAGAAAAAGTAACCAGTATGCAGTTGGACTAAATATGACCAAGTAACTGTTAATCCTAGTACCATTTTAGAAGTGCTGCAGTTAACGTTTCTGGAAAGAGGTCATATGCAGACTATACAGAAATGTGTTGCACACACAAGCAGTTCTCAAACCCAACGAGGGATGTTGGCTTGCTTCACTGAAAACATGAGGCAGTAGATTAAATAACCTATATATCTCACCTGTACGCTGCAGCTCCATTGAGTTCTGGGTGGACAGCTGCAGGATCAATACTGGACCACTGAGCTGCTAACAGCAAGTACTCCTTGTTAACACAGTTCCTCAAAGCATCAGGTATGTGACCTGCAAGAGCACCGAGAATGACAAAAAAACCAGGACAGAAGGATGGACTCATTCTCTGAAACGTTTACAGAGGTAAATAGAAAATAATTTCAACACATCTTTTCCATCTACTTCCATGGGACATCACTAGTTAGGGGAGACTCTCCTCTGATACAGTCTCTGGAGAAGATGAAAAACTGGTCCTCCCTTCCCAATTCTGAGAGCTTGTGGAAATTATTGGTTACAAACGACAACTGCCAAGCCTCACTTTCCCCAGAAGACAACAAGCACTACTTCAGAGAAAGGGTGTACAGTGTAAATGTCAAAGGAATTATTGCAAAAGATTTGGAAGACATACTAGGTACAAGGTTTTCCAAGGGAAGGAAAGCAATACCCCAAGGTTAGTTGCAAGATTCTCAGAAGGGAAAGAGGCAATTACTGACTTACCAGTTCCAGAAAGCCGTTAAGTTTTCAAAACATTCAGCATAATCCTTGCAGTGAACTAAGAAAAGAATACCACTAATTTTAACAGCTGCTGCAGAGCACAGTCGTCTTCATTACCTGTAATAGCCCTGCGGATCTCTTTAGCTGCATCTTCTCTGGATTCAATGGAAGCCTGCTCACTGTACCAGGCAGTGTGAGGGGTGCAGATCACATTGGGTGCATCTTTTAAGGGTCCCTGAGCAAAGCTGTGGGGGCCAAAAACCAGAAGTTTTTTTAAAAGGTGTTTTCTCATCAGAAATGATAACCCTATCTGTCTCCTGGGCATTAGTCAAATAACAAAATGAAAGCAAACAAAAAAAAGAGGAAGAATCATTCAGCATAGGTGAGTCACTTGACAGCAGCAGACATTCAGGTGCAACATTACCTGAAAGGCTCAGACTCATGCACGTCCAGTGCTGTTCCTCTGATTCTCCCTTCTTTCAAGGCTTGCGCTAAGGCTTTTTCATCTACCAGCCCTCCCCGGGCTGTGTTCACTAAGAAGCACCCCTGGCGCATCTGTAAGAAAAATAAATGGATTGAGAACGAGACTTTTCATGGAAGCTAAGTGAACCTTGTAAAAGTCTAGTGGAAATGGGCAGGAGCCTGCAGTGGTTCGATGAGGCCTGGATGAACCAGGAGCGCTCTCACTGCAAAGCTCACCACAGGGGAAATGCCTGCAAGCAATGCTTGAGAAATTTGCCTTAGAAACGAAGGAGGAGAACTACAAGATAACAAAGGCAGAAGCAGAACTCTCAAGTTCTGCACTCCATATTCATCCTACTACATTAAGAGGACACGAATCAGATATCCAGCTATACAAAACTAGTCTACAGTGTCTGGTGTCTCGCATGGAAGCGCTGAAAAGCATTCACAGACTAGTGGAGCAGAGCCCAAGACTGACTTTGCAGTGGGCTTGGGCAGAGAAGCTATGGCAGAGCTGTGTGAACACAAAGACATTCTCTCTGCTGCACCACACCTGGCTCTAACCAATAGAGTCAATTATTCATTTTAAAGGTGATTTGAAATTACTGAATCACCTAAAACATTCTTTATAAACTAAAATACTTGGATAAAGAGACAAAAATTACACTCTTCATACTAAATTTTACACAGCACAAAGCACAAGCATCCAGATCTACACGCTCCCAGCCTTCAAAGGCAGCAGGATTCACATGCTCTCAGCCGCTGTGAAAGCAGTAGTTTCTGTTTGCATTCATTTCCACATTGCTCTATGGAGGAAATCAAGCTCCTGCTGCACCTGTTTAATAGTGAAGTCATTGATGAGGTGATGGTTATGTTCATTCAGGCTGCAGTGCAATGTGATGCAATCGCTGTGCATCAGTAGATCCTGCAGGGTTCCAACTCGTTGTAAACCCAGGGATCGCTCCACTCCATCCGGCAGATAGGGATCGTAGAAAATCACGTTGAAGCCAAAGGACTTGGCTCGCAGAGCCACTGCCTGTCCAACTCGGCCTTTACAAAAGAAAACCCACAATCATAAAGAAAAGGTAAAAACAAATTTAAAGACAAGATACGGGGGTAGACTGGGAGCCTACACTGGCATTCCCTGTCAGGGTTAAAGGTATGGCAGCTCTGGAAAACCCTGAGACTGCCATACGTATCCAGAAGAGGTTATTTAGTGCCAATCCCACACGGCTAATTCTACTCCTTCCCCATGCAATAGTCAGAACTTGCCTAGAAAAAACTGTTTTTCAAACGAAATCTGGATGCCAAGTCAAAGGCAGTAACAATCTGGTTACAAGAACTTGGAGAAGAAATTGGTAGCTTTCAAGTGGCTAACACAGAACCTAGCTCACAGAGAAAGTCACCAGCATGGGTTGCCTGAATGTTCCAATTCTCTTAACCATTGGAATTTAAAATAAATAAATTTACATATACCCAACTCTTGAAGATATCCAGCATCACAGAAAAGGGCACCGGCATTCCTCACATGTCAGTGTGTTTCACAATCGACAGCTGGAGAATTATCACTTCATTCTGCTTGTGACCCTTTGGTTCCCAAAAAACTCCTACAGTCCACTTTTCAGTCTAACTATTCCCGTAACTTACCTAGTCCAATGATGCCCAAAGTCTCCCCACGGATACGCACAGCACCTCCAGCCACCTCTCGAATCTGCTCTACACTTGAGGCTCGATTCCCTTCCCGCATAGCCTGATGGAGCCAAGTAACACGGCGATAGAGGTTCAAGATGTGGCAAAGGGTTGAGTCAGCGGTCTCCTCCACTGAGGAGGAAGGGATGTTGCAAACTGCAATGCCTACAAAGCCACAAATGTCATATGAGACTTTCAGCATCACAATGCTAACCCAACATAGAGCTCTTCAGGTGTAAGTGCTGAGAGAGAATTCAGTGCTCCGGTACTACTGCCAAGAAACACAGGATTCATTTCAGAAGCTCATTCTACTGCAACATGGATGAGGCCAGTTAGCTTGTAAGCTAAGTAGGAAGGAATTCTCAAATTCCTCATTTGATTGAGACACTCGGCAGAAAAAAACAAGCCGTCTGAAGGAGAGAACTGGGTCATACAAGTGAATGCAAGAAACAGCCTGTTTTAGCAGATCTGCATCCAAAAAGGCACATTTGTTCCAGAGACACTCCTGACAGATTAACTGGCAGACTGTAGAATAATTAAGACAGATGGTTGAGCTCTCTCGTGCCTCACAGTCCAGATGCTCACCGCAAGCATCAGCCTCCCCAGGAGCAACAATACATGACTAACTCATTAAACACAGAGGGTAACCAGAAGGACCTCTCTAAATCCATTTGAATTTACATTTTTACAAATAACAACACATGACAATCCCACTCTACAAAAACATACAGCCGCAACAGACCATAAACACCATGGCTACAAGTATCAGGTAAATTACTAATGACAAGAGAGTTCAAGTCCTGGAAGTGCAAATTACTGTCAGGAGAGGGAACACTGCAGCAAAACCCAGTCACTTCAGTCTGTCATCCTTCATTCAACAAATTACAGAAGAAATAAAAACAACTGGGTGAAGCAATGACCTTTTTCAAAATATAGCCCTAGGCACCTTCCAGACAAAGGAAAGCCTTCCTCCTCAGAAGTCCACCACCTATCTATTCCTATGCAATGGCTGAAAGCACATAACATTTGGTAACGCATCATTCTTCTGCAAACCTGTTACAGAGGAGACATTCAGTTCACTCCAGACAACACGCTCCCTGAACGGCTTGAAGAGCAGCGGACACACACAGTCTTACTTATCTATCTATCTATCTGATCTGGCTGGAGCATCTGCCTTATGAGGAGTTGCTGAGGGAGCTAGGGCTGTTTAGCTTAGGGAGAAGGAATCTGATCAATGCTTACAAATACCTAAAGGATGTGTATCTATCAAGAGGATGGGACTGGGCTCTTCTCAGTGGTGTCCAGAGACAAGACAAGGGACAATGGGCACAGGAGGTTCCAGCTAAACACAAAGAGAAACTTTTTCCAGTGAGGGTACTGGAGCCCTGACTGCCCACTCAGGTTGTGGAGTCTCCTAGCTCTGGAGACATTCCAAAACTGCCTGGATGTGTTCCTGGGACCTGCTCTAGCGGATCCTGCTGTAGCAGGAGGAGTGGACTAGAAGATCTCCAGAGGTCCTTTTCAAACTCTACCATTCATTCCATGATTCTATGACTCCTTTATCAATTTCTTTGCAATTGTGCCATAATGCCACACAGATGACACAAACAACATGATATGGGGAGAGACGGAAAACCCAACTGCTTTTAATATCATTGATCTCTTTCAAGTTCAAACAAGCCATATGCATTCCTCTCTTAAACAGCTAAACACACAAATTTATGTTTACATGCAGTATTATACCTAAATGTAAGAAAATGCAAACACATAACAGCTCTTTGCTCTGATCTGAAGATTCAGAGCACACAAAAACCAGTATGTCACCTCAGAATAAATTAAAACAGCCTGGCTAAGCATGAAAACAATCATTAAGTGTCCATGAAAGAGCAAATCTGGCATCTGTTACAGCAAAGCAAAAATGACAACAAGCAGCCTGACAGCAACAAAAACTTTTGGCTTACTTCTCAGTAGTGTAGTGAGTGTGGAGTGAGGGGAAAGGAAAGCTTTGAATCTGAATGGATTAAAGATACGGATGGCCACTTTAAGCTGAGAAATCTAAGAGTAGATTAGGTTCCAAGCCCCATCTAAAAATGAACTGGCTGAGTAAAAGCCAAAGATCTTGCTGCGAACTCTTGAAACTATTCAATTGAGGAGGCTCTTTAGACCCATTTCAAGCACTAGACCGGTACGGACTCTTACTTATTTGCTATTCATCTGTCTACACATCTGGAAACCGCAATACCTACTTCAATTTTATGTATAAATACTTGCATCTGATTTAAGCTTGATCAGAAGTACATTAAAAAAGTTTTCAAATCACTGACGCAAACCTAATAAGAAAGGATAGGGTACTTAGATGATCCACCTCACCTAGGACACTACAAGGTCCAGAAGGCTTGATGCCATAATCTTAATAAATAGAAGCTTTATGTCACCTGAGCCAGTGACTCTTCACATGCCTGGGGCTGTAAATGGATCACTAATACACTGTTGAAGGGGAACCAACCTGCATATAAAAAATAAACAGGAAAACCTGCTTATCAAGCATCTACAGTGAACGTATCCTGCTTCAACACGTGCAAGCTGCTTTCAGACATGAGAATTTGCTCAATTCTTCCCGTAAAAACAACATCAAGAGTTACCTAGACACTGCAATTGGGTTTCTGGATCCCAAACAATAGCAGACACTGACATATACCGCAGTGCAATCAGAGAGATGAGAATCTTTCTTTCAAGCCACCTAAAAAGCATCAATATTGGTCAGCTTCCTAAAGATATCTGAAACTACACAGCTCCACGTATTTATACATAAGCGTTTTTAAATGCATTCAACTATAAAACAAAAACACATGCAGTGTTCCACTTTGCACTAAGTTCTGATAGTAAGAGAGCCATAATGGTGTCATCATACCTAATTCTGCAGCAGATTTGATGTCAACATTGTCATAGCCACTGCCAATACGCACAATGACTCTGAGGGCTTTGAATTTCTCCAGATCCTGACGAGAAAGGGTAATGGTATGATACATCAGTGCTCCTACTGCCTCATTCAGCACCTATAACAAAAACAGTCCAAGTCAGTCTCTGCTTCAGTTACTCTAAAAGGCAGTATTCTGTGCCTGGATGCTTGCATGTTCTCTTGCCCACCTTCTCGTGGATTTCCTGAGTTGACTGAGCATCACAAAATGCCACGGTAGCAACATCCTTCAGGATGGGCATCTCCACAGTGCAATCTCGTCCATCCAGGAGTGCAACCAGTGGCCGTGCTGGCATTGGACCATTCACAATAGGAGGTCGTATGCCTATTAAGAGATTAAATGAAAGACAAGAATCCTGGAACCCTTCATTGCTAGTCCAACAGGGAACTAATTCTGTTAAATTATTATAGAATTTAAAAGAATATTAATCAAGGCAAAAAATGGAAAAAAAGGCTCAAACACAAGGAAATAAGCTAAAAAAACCCAACAACGGCAATCAACCAACCAACAAGTCAACCCCTCTGCCAATTATGAAACAGAGCTTATCAGTATCAAGAGAACAGACAGTATACTTAGAAACACATCTTACTTCAACCTCATGAAACCAGCTATACAGCCACATCAGACTTGCCCTGCGCTAAGCTGCCCCCTCTCACCGCAGCACGCAAGGTACCAAGTCTGAGCACGACCTGTGCACCCATGGGGCTCTGCCAGCTGCCCCTCGCCGTAAGCACGAGGCCCCGGCGAGCCAGACATCAGGGCTGCGGGCAACGCTGTGGAGAAGCTGGCTACAAGCGGGACCACAAGGCCGCCAGCAGGCCCGTCGCCTCTGGGCCGGTCCGGTCCTGCCACCCGCGCCCTGGGCCGCTGTCGGGAGTGCCACCACGCGCCGCCGCCGCCGTCGTTGCCGAGAAGAACCCACCCCGCCTNTGCCCCTCCGACCCCCACCGCCGGCTCTCGCCGCCCGCGCAGCCGCGCCCGCCGCCCGCAGGAAGCGGAAGGGCCGGACCCAGCGCCACAGCGGCGCCGTAGTGCCAGGGGGACCGCTCGCTTCCGCTTCCGGCCCACGCCTGGCCTTGGCGCCGCTGCTGAGGGCGAGTGCTGCCTTGGCTCTGCGGCCTCTTGCAGATCGCCGGGCTTAGTTCTCCTCAGTCGTGGCCGGCTCCTGCGGCGGCGCCGTGGGGCCCAGCCGAGGAGGGACGACGGACAGCGAGGCCGAGCCGAGCACGGCGGCCGTCCTGTCCCAGTGCTCTGTGCGGGAAGGGGCCAGCGCCCCGGCTGCGGGAGCTCCTGGCCAGCGCTGTCGGGCGTAAAAGAATCCCCAGGGCGGGGAGATGGGTCTAGAAGCCCCGCTGCTAGGCACATTGATCGCGGTGGTGCTCACAAGTACAGATGCTGACCCAAAGACCATTAAGTCTGTGGACAGTGGTTCCCTACCTCTAACAGGTTCTGAAGGTTCAGTAGGAGATAGAAGGTAACAGAAGAACCAGTCTTTTCCCATCCTTGACCCCCAAAAGGTCATTTTGCTGACAATGCAGAAAGCAACTATTTGAATAGGTGTTAAGCCCTGGCCTGCTGTAGGTGCATGTGCACACGCAATGTTACAGAGAGCACTGAGCATGAGGGGAACTGCAGAACAGCTCTGGACACAAAGCAGTGAAATTGAGACAGTTACATTCTGAAAAGACATGGGAGGCAGAGCTTTATAGATTTATAGTTGTCTGGAAAGAGTGAATGAAGGAGTACGATTATCAAATGGAACTGGAAGGTTCTTAAGAAATGTCAGACAAATATGATACTCCCCCACCCCTCCCAATTACTTGAACAGTAGAACTCACTAAGAACCCAAGAAGGTTATAATGACTGAAAAATTATAGCACCCCATCCACCACAATCACAAAAGCAAAGCCCTCTCAAAACAGCAAACCGCCACCAATTGTGAAATCCTTGAGTGGCAGATGGCTGAAAACCAGAATCGCTGCTAGAAAATCTTCCCTTTCTAGAAGAGAGGCCACTCAACATCTCCCTCTTGGATGTTCATGGTTTCCCATGAAGCAAGTGAAGGTGGCTGCTTTCTGCCACTCCACTGGCGTGCCATGAGTTCTGAGGTTGTGCATAATCATAAAATCATTAGGAACTGGAAGGGACCTTGAAAGATCATCCAGTCCAATCCCCCTGCCACAGCAGGATCACCCAGGCCAAGTCACACAGGAACACAGCCAGGCGGGGCTGGAACATCTGCAGAGAAAGAGACTCCACAAACCCCCTGGGCAGCCCCTTCCAGTGCTCCGTCACCCTCCCTGGGAAGAAGGTCCCGCTGAGATTGATTCCAGCTGGCACCCAGTGCCCCTTGTCCTATCACCAGATGCCCTTGAGAAGAGCCTGGCTCCATCCTCCTGACACTCACCCCTCACATGTTTATAGACATGAATGAGGTCCCCCCTCAGCCTCCTCCTCCAAGCTCAAGAGACTCAGCTCCCTCAGCCTTTCCTCATCAGGGAGCTGTTCTCCTTCCTTCGTCATCTTCGTCCATCTATGCTGGACACCCTCCAGCAGCTCTGTGTCCTTGAACGGGGGGCCCAGAACTGGACAAAATACTCCAGATGTGGTCTCACTAGTGCAGAGTAGAGGGGTAGAAGAACCTCTCTCGATCTGTAATGATCAATACATATGATGCTAATTGAGAGTTAACCATTGTACGCAATGAGCTTGTATGTTCCGCTTCACTAGAAGTTACCTGCTACCACTGAAAAAGGCGTGAGTTGAAAACACTCCTTTTCTGTTTCAATTCTGTTCGGTGCCAGAGTGGAATGCAGTCTGCCAGATGTAAATGTTCAAGCATTCCTGTGCCCTATGAAGTTCCACTTTTGCCGGCCATGATGCTTAGGCGATGCTCTTCTTTAACAAAACCCGCCTGAGCGTAGGAGACCCTCCCGGAGATGGCATCGGTAGAGACAGCACAGTGGTTGGCAGGGTTTGCCGGGCACGGCTGTGCAAAGGCTGTGCGAGTCCGGGATGAAGCCACCAGGCGGCAGCACAGGCGCCGCTGCCGGGGCAACACCACGCTCTCCGGGAAAGGGGAGGTGGACTGGGCTCTCCAGAAATGGCACGAAGAGAAACTGCAGAGCCCTGCAGCATATCTCACGTCCCTGAGCCTTCTTAGGCCTGCTTAAGGGCAGGGATTTTCACCCCCACGCACTAGGTGGGGTACAGACCCAGTAGGATCTCCCCTGAGTGTGAGTTGATGCTGTGCTCCTGTGTCAGTCCCAGCTATCCTGCCATTCCAAGCACGCGACCTGTTAGTCAACGGGGCCCTAAGAACATTGTTAGTTTTATTACAAATCTTCTACATTATTAGGGTAGAAGATATGCAGGAGTATACCCACAACAGTGTCTCAGCTATTCATAGAATCAGAATGGACAGGGTTGGAAGGGACCTTAAAGATCATCTAGCTCCAGCTACCCTGCATAGGCAGGGACACCTTCACTAGATCAGGCTGCTCAAGGCTTCATCCAGCCTGGCTATTGGCACACACTGCCCTTCAACATGAGTTAGTCAAAATGAAAAAACCAAACAACGCCACAACAGTGTATGTATACTGCTACTAGCATATTTGGGCAGCTTTACTCACCTGGCTTGAGCAGAATCTCAGAGGGCAGCCTCCCCTCTCAACTGTTAGCCAAACAGCCCTAGTGTTCTGGAGCACAACTGCATATGGCACAAAGTCTCAATTTACATTTATGGTGACTGATCTTTACCACTCTAAAAATTTCAGTTAAAACCTCTCTGATCACTATGAGGTATCTCATGGTCCATGAACACTACATTGCTGAGAGCTCTTGAGTACTTTAACGGATTCATAGATTCATAGAATGGTTCAGGTTGGAAGGGACCTTAAAGGTCTAGTTCCAACCCCCTGCCATGAGCAGGGACACCCCCCACTACACCAGGGTGCTCAAGGCCCCATCCAATCTGGCCTTGAACACTTCCAGGGACGGGGCATCCACAACCTCCCTGGGCAACCTGTTCCAGAGCCTCACAACCCTCATCATGAAGAACATGCTTAAAAAGAACAGGAAGGATAGGAGGGAAGAAAGGGTTTTTCTAAGGACAAAGAAATTTGAAATCCTAGAAACCCTGTTGCCAGGGGTAGAACTAGTAGAAAGCCTTGTCCATCTGGATACAGCAGCTCTGTGCTGTGGTGCAAAGTCCTGCCACGTGGGAGCGGTTCGTACCCAGGTCTTTCCTGGTAGTCCCTAAAGCACATAATGTTGCTGATAAGATAGAAAGTAAACAATCCCCATGCTGCTGCCCTGCCATGTGTCCATTTCTTTTGCAGGCAAAGAAGAGAAAACATATAGGTGTGATTGAAATAAAAATCCACGGTGAGCAGCTGGATCCTGCTGCCTCAAGTTCTGTCTTCTGCAGCACTGAAAGGTGATGAGGGTAGCAGTGTGGCGGGACCACTGATCTTGGCTGCCTAATGTGCCTTGGAGTCCGCCTGTATCATGGCTTGAATGAAGGGAAACCAAATTCTTTTCACTGTGGAAAGCAGCTACAGGGCTGCTACTTATTGCAGGGGAAATAGTCTAATACACGTTCTGGAACTTGATTGGCCTCATACCTGTTTAAGTAGCTCACCAACGGAATTATTGAGGCTGGGAAAGACCAGTTAATGACCTAACATCACCACATCAGTTAGTCCATGGCACTAAGTTCCAGGCACAGTCTTTTCTTAAACACCTCCAGGGATGGGGACTCCACCCCTCCTTCGGCAGTCCATTGCAATGTCTAACCAACCTTCCCCAGGCAGCTTCAGGCCTTGCCCTCTTGTCCTAACACTAGTTGACTGTGAGAAGAGCCTGACCCCTACCTGTCTACAACTTCCCTTCAGGTAGTTATGGATAGTGACAAGGTACCCTCTAGTCTCTTCTCCAGCCTAAACAATCCCAGCTCCTTCAGCCTCTCCTCACAAGACTTTCCCTTTAATCCCTTCACCAGCCTTGTTGCTCTCCTCTGGACCCACTCCAGCACCTCAATATCCTTCTTGAAGTGAGGGGCTCAGAACTGCATACAGTACTCGAGGGGAGGTTTCACCAGTACCCAGTACAGGGGAAGATTTACACCCCTAGCCTGCTGGCACATTATCCCTGATACAAGTCAGAATGCCACTGGCCTTTTGTGCCACCTGGGCACACTGCTGGCTTATATTCATCTGGTTGTCAACCAGTACTCCCAGGTCTCTCCCTACCAGGCCGATCTCCGTCCACTGAGCGGGTCACACAGCTGCAGAATGAGATCAGATCGGTTAGGCAGGACTTTCCTTTCCTAAACCCATGCTGGCTGTGCCTGATTCCCTGGTTGCCTTGCACATGCTGCTCAATGGCACTCAGGATGATCTGTTCCATAACCTCTCCAGGCATCGAGGTCAGGCTGACACACCTAGGGTTCCCAGATCATCCTTCTGGCCCTTCTTGTGGACAGGCACCACATTGGCCAATCTCCAGTCACTGGGACCTCCCTGGTTTTCTCGTACTGGTGACAAATGATGGAGAGTGGCCTAGCCAGCTCTTGCACCCATTGCTTAAGCACCCTTGGACGAATCCTGTCCGGACCCATAGACTTGTTAGGCTCTAAGTTTAAGGAGTGCATCTTCTCTTGAAGAAATATTCTGGCTTTCCTTTTACAAGTAATTATTCTTCTGGACTGTTCATGACTTGCATTGTTTCTGAATTTGTCACCAAAGCACACTAACTATTATCTTGACTAGTTGGTGGGGTGGGACTCCTTCGAGTAGCTGTAGGCCAGTAGTAGAACACCTATGAAGCTCCTCTTTGCCATGTAAACAATCCCTGTAAGCATTGTGTAGGTCACACTCTTGGTAGCCCTGTACTGGACCCTCTCTAGTTCCTCCACGTGTCTTTTGAACTTCAGGGGTAGGGAACTGTGCACAGCAGTCCAGGTGTGACCACACCACTGCTAATTAGACAGGGAAAACTTTCTTTGGTCTCTGGTATGTGCTTTCTAATACAGTGTGCTCTGTGTGTGTTGTCTTATTCTGGATCAAAGCTTACCAGTATTCGTGGCAACTTCTAGATCCTTTCAGCTGCTCCTCAGACAGTCCCCATTCAGACCAGATGCATGGGGTCACTATGCTCCATTACAGAACTCTACTCTCCTTCATAAACTTCACTAGGTGCCTGTTGACCCAGTTCTTTCATTTCTCAAAGCCCCTCGGGGCTGAAGCTCTGTTGTTCAGCATGTCAGTTGCTCACTCTAAATGACAGTCTTAAATTTAGTAGTTCCTCTTTCATGTGGGATGGCTCGCAGGTACTCTCATAAGATATAGTCTATTTGTTGAGCTTCGTACCCATCCTGACAGACACCTAAACATCTCTGATCTTCCTGCTGTGATCCACACTGGTGCTAAAACAAATTCCAACTTTCAATGCTGTAGTCAGAGGAACAGAAGGGTAAAACTGTCTGAGCCAAATCTGGCCAGATACCTCAGATACTGAGGCGGAAACCTATAGGGAGCTGCTGTGGATGTCAAACCCCTGAATCCTCTTTGGCAATAAGCAGACAGAGCTGTTTAGGGCATTAGCACGCATGCTAGGAAATGAAAGAGGGGTTTATTTGTTTTTTCTATGAATACAGGTATTAGCTTCAGCTGGGCTGTTTGCATTAGGTTAATACATCTGTAGTGTACAGGTGTTATTATGAGCTCTGGGTGTCTGCTGTCTGTCTCTAGCCCTTTAAAGAGCAACATGTGGTACTGTAAATATTAGCTCAGGCAGAGAGGTGTGGGCACAGTCCTTCTCTGTGCTGCCTCCTGCAGTAGTACTCTCAGTACTCCTCACAGTGACCGTCGCTCCTTGTAGTGATGAAGCCCTGAGAAAAGCAGCAGAAGCACCAGTGAGCTCTAATCCTTCTAAGTTGCACCTTTAAGGTACAACTAAGGAACTTGTCAAGTACTGTATACAAATACTTGTCTGGGTGCTGCTTAGCTTTGTGAACAATTGAGTGCTGAAAAGTGGTGCCGAGTGCAGCAGGTGTTAACAAGCTGCTATGGACAAATTTGCCAGGACAGGAAGGAAAGGAACACGGTGTCCAATTCTGGCATGTGTTTAATCCCAATGCATCCTTACGTACAAGGTTATCACTTATTTACTCTGGGTAAAACAAAATGCTGGCAGAGATGTGGCAAAAATTTACTTAAATTACATATTATTTCATCACAAGATCTGTTGACATCACTAACCCCGAATCAGTCAGGCTCTATATGAACCTCCAGAGAACAACAAAGATAGCATGCTTCACAAAACTGGTGCTAAAAGCTGAGGAAATCAGATCAGAGTTCATCGCTTTCTGCAGCTGTTTGAGGAGGTCAAAGGCCTCGACCCGGCACAGAATTAGAGAAACTGATTCCTGAGATGTTTTGCATTACACTGGTAGGTCAAAACTGGCCTGTACGATTTCAAAAGGAAAGAGTGAGGTGAGCTTTGGTTGTGAAAGAGTGGTAATTATCAAACACTCTGAGACTTGTAATGAGGTTATGGTGCAGCTCTGCATGTGTGTGAGGAGAGGCAATTATCAAATGACCCCGCGTGTCATGGGTCCCCGGCAAAGATACATGTAAATATAGAAGGAATGAGAAAGGGACTATTCCACTACTGTCACAGGCTGTGCTGACTGGTCACAGGCAGTGTCTTGACTAACCGTCCACCTAACTTAGTTAAGTTCTACCTTAACTTAAAGAGGAACTACTTGGCCACTTTCAAGGCAACCTGAAAACTTCACTAGAGCATTCAGCTCTAACATGGAATGAAGGATTTCTCCTTTCTGTTTTATCTGCTGCAGAACACAATTGAAGACCAGTTCATTAATCAGTTCACTGACTTTCTTCTTCTTCTTCTGCCTGTTACTCCTCACAAATTGAACACTGGTATATTACTGTTGTAGCCACAACACTCATAGAAACAGGTTTCTACCATCCCATGGCTTTAATTTGGATCACTGTAATTCAGATTGAATTTTTTGATAAAAGACTTTCAGATCCACTTGCTTATTCTTATCATTAATCACAAAGGCACAGAGAAGTTCACTGGACCAAGCTTGTTCTTGTTTTTTTTTCACATATCATTGTTATAGGTAAACATCTCTGCTCCCAGTTTTCTCCTCCTGAGTGTAAGTGCAAACAATTAAGTTTCAAACTCTGTCTCCTCCACCACTGTCCTTAAATTCCTCCAGCAGTTACCTTTTGATGACAGTTTGTGAGCCATGGGGAGTATTAATTTTCCCTCCTCCTGAGCCATAATGTAAGAGCCTCCAGTGTTTGTGGCCAATTTTTTCACATTCAGAAGGGTGCTCCAACAGCAGCTCTACAGAAAGCAGAAGGACTGAGCACTTTCAAAATCCAAGAACAGGAGGGCACCACTTATCAGATGTTTGATGGGCACATGTACTGTTCGGTTTTCGCACTGGTTATTCTGACCTTAGGATGCAAGCCAAAAAGAGGGATCTATTCAAAAAGCAGTACTGCTGCCTCCTGGGAGAGGCATCCTTAGTATGGAGGCAAACAGCAACAGGCACGATACTGAAATGAGACCCTTCACCTCAACGCCAGCAGAAAGAAGCCACAAGTTCACTCATCCCTGTTGCAGACCAAAGCACCACCAACGGCATCGTCGGCTTCTGCCCCTCTAAGAATGTCACTCGTTTCGGACTTCTCTTCTACCAAAGCACAGCCCTGCAGGCGCTCCTGGCCGGGAGATCGCGGCTTCACTCTCCGCGCCGGGATGCGCAACCAATCAGTCAATCACTCAATAAACGAACGACCCGTCCCACAACATCCCCGCAAAGTCCTTCCTGGGCAGCCCCAG